>JADKLZ010001913.1:14442817-14481245 GCA_021533235.1 Biomphalaria straminea
GACAGACAGACAGACAGACGGACAGACAGGCCACACAAAACTAATAGCGTCTTTTCCCCTTTCGGGGGCCGCTAAAAAACACTAATTAAAATATTATAATGCTTATATAGGTTATTGCGGAAATAGATATGAATACTAAACTTTTATACTGCTCATGCTGTATAGTAAAGCGCACAAATTTGCAAATCACAAATTTTCCCTTCATAAAACATTCTTATTGGCCAGTCTATATTTATTTATGTCTATGGCCACACCCTAGATACTTAATATAGCATTCGATCTAAATTACGTCTTTTCACAACTGTTTAAGGCTCACCACCTGATTTTACTCAGGCTAACGTCCCCTTTGCTCGAATGTCTCTAATATGGTAGATCTAAAGCAAATTCTACTGCCTTTCCTCGAGTTCTGACTCTGCCTTCGGTACTGCCACTGGATACAATCTGTGTCGAGTATCCCACGTAATGCCACAGATGTGCTGATGTGCCACAGCAAAATATTTCAGATTCTTCAACGACTGTTGACGATTAATTCCGATGACTTGACTTGACTATTAATTCCGATGACTTGACTTGTATAGTTGCTGACGAATAAATAGTTCTCCTGGCGATGAGTTGATTCACGTAGACGACTACTGGCAATCAACAGTTTCTTGACGTCAACTCGAACTGGACGATTGAAGAAAAAACGAATCTTCCGACGATGTCTTGATCTGGGCGATTGAAGAATAATGGCTTTCTAAGTGATGACTTGAGCTTTGCTAATAAATGTTCACTTGAAATTCCGCTGCTACTCTGGTATTTGACTACGAATAATTATTCAATGTTACTTTGCCAGACCAAACTGTCTATAATGTTCACTGAAGACTAGGTGAGAGTAAGGTCACCTTCAACAGCTTTCCGTTAGACGACTAACAATTTCATTGAAAATAAGTAGATGTAGCTGCTTGTAGTAATTCAGCACTAAAGAGTCTAGATATGATCTAGATATGATCTACGAAAACCCACTATCGATGAGTGGTACTAACTGTTAAGTACGATTTCACTAACCTTTCCAAGGTTAACTGCAGTGACCGTTATTCTAGTGGCAACCGGTACAACGAATCTCTCAAAGGGTGAGACTAGACGATTAGACGATGCGATTTAGCTGATATGTTCACATGTAATACTCAGACAGCGGGCAAACTGTCCTTCTCACAACTGATGAGGCAAAACTTGATGCGACTATGTGGCTCTTGCGACTGTCTTCTCACACGACGACGACGAGAAAAAAAAAATGTTCAATAGATTCACCAACAATCTGTCACCCGTTATGATAGAACGGTTTCTCTGGCTTCAGGTCGATTCAGCATACGAAGATCAGATGTTAATAGTACAAACGTTGAATTAACTAGACCAGACGTTACGATGATCACTGTCCTGACGAAGTTCACCCTGACTTAACGGCTCGTAAAGTCACTCTACGACAATGATGTTCAGCCGTACTCCGATGAACTTCCTTATCCTCGAATGCACGACCCTTACTTGAGTAGACGTTCAGATTCGAGTCGGGGTCGCCATTGTAATGATTGGCTTGGTTCAGGCTGTACTGGAGTCAACTTCAATTATTCCGCAGGCGTTTGAGTTTTAGTGTTCGGGTGTATTCCTGTTACCTTACCTGTTACCTATCCCTTAGTCTGGTGGACCGTTGGGGCACCAAGCAAGACTTGTGGACCATCTTTCTCCATTCCTCTCTATCCTTTGCCCTGATTAAAACCTCGTTCAATGGTAGGCCTGTCCATTCTTGGATGTTGTCTTCCCACCGCTTTCTCTATCTGCCTCTTTTTCTTTTTCCTGGTACTGTTCCCTGGAGGAAGGTCTTTGCGAGTCCCGAAGATCTTGTTACATGGCCATACATTTTGAGCTTTCGTTTGTTCACAGTATTTAGCAGGTCATCATGGTGTCCGATCGCTGCCGTAGCCCTGTCTCTAATCTCTTGATTTGTATTCAATGCAGTTAAATTATCCAAATACAGATACGAAACAAGACACATCGATTTAACAGGTGAACAGAAGTGATGAAAACTGATGAACAGTTCAACTAATACTTTAATAACGAAATAGGCCACAGTCAAATGTCTCAGTATTACTAATAAGAAAAAACACGTCTACACCCTAAGAGATTCTAGCGCTAACTGATTTCTTAGTCTCTAACACAACATATCCCAAACGTCACTAGTCCCGTTCACTATGCGTTTTTTATGGTGCGTCGCTAAATAATTACAATTAAGAATTGAGTACCTAACAGGGCATTGTTTCATCAGAAGAAGCCACTCGCGCAATTAGAAATAGATGTATTAGTTTCTTACTTTGCTACTTACAATGCCAGAATAATATTGGTAAATAAACATTCCATCTATTTACTGTTAATGTCTTGAACAGAAGAAGATCATGGCAGAATGAAATGCTATCTCGTTCGTTGGAACTTTCACTAAGGTAAGGATATTGAATTGTTTTAGTGTTTGACAATCTGTATTCTGTGAGACAAATTAGATTTGAAGGCATTTTCTAAAGTTGACAGCTCTATCACTTAGTGCTCCTGCATATTTCATTGCCAACAGTTGATTCTATCCCTATTTGAAGTGACGTTCCAATCAACTATTTTAAAATCAATTCAAGAATGCGGGCCACACCATATTAGTGCAATCAAACTAGGTCGATGAAGGGAGGGGCAACATACTGGGCGTTCAAAGCAATGGAGATGTTTGTTGCCGGGAAAAAAAAAAGAAATTCTTTGAATTACCAGAGCAACTTTAGAGAACTGACCAAAACTGTAATACCGCCATTAGTAATTGTGTGAGATTGCCAATATATGTGAGTTTGAGTCACTATTATGACTACTTTGCTTTTCTTTTACTTTTCATAGTATAAGTTTTGGATCGTTTATACAATTATTCAAAGCTTATATCAACCCACTCGATATGTCTGGCAGTCATACAACCCCTTCAATGCCATAGTAGGCTCTGACTGGAAAACCTGTTCTGGGCAGACTCGGAATCGGTCACTTCAATAGCAATGGTGCATTGCTACTTGAAATGTGCTCAGCCCACAAGCTGACAATTACAAATACGCTTTTTCAGCTACCTCAGAGAAAAAAGACATCATAGATGCATCCCAGGTCCAAGCACTCATCAAATAGACTTCAGCATTGTCAGACAGTCTAATAGACAAGACGTCATAGTCACCAAAGCATTATGCGGAGCTGACTGTTGGACTGATCATCCCTTAATCTTATCCATAATATGTAAAACCACCTAGGCGACCCCAAGAATGCAGCATGCAAACCGCCTAGATATTGGTAGGCTCATAAACCAACTTATCAAACAAGAGCTCATCAACAAACTAGACAGTGAATTTAAAACACTGCATTTGACCGAGGATGTGGGAAAAAGCTGGAATATATTAAGGGATTCGGTGTACTCGCTGGCTAAGAGCGTCCTCGGTCAGCCAGAACGCAAGCACCAAGATTAGTTTGACGAAATCTATGTGCAAATTGAACAGATGCTAACACACAAGCAACATTGCTTTAAGGCCTTCCTGTGTAATCCAGATTGCCCTCAAATCAAAGAACGATACACTATTGCCAAAAGAGAGGTCCAGCAAAACCTGAGACACATGAAGGAGTCATTGTATAACAAAAAAGCAGAAGAAAACCAATCTATGCTGACAGTAAAAATGCAAAAATGTTTTCAATTCAATAAAAGCTCTTTATGGCCGTCAGTAAATTGGCTCATCCCCCATACTCAGTGCTGATGGAAACAAACTCTTCACAGACAAATAGGACATACTTGTTCGGTGGGCTGAACACTTCAGTACAGTCCTTAACTGTCCATCAAGCATTAGTGCCGAAGCAATCGCACGCCTGGAACAAATCCCACTAAACCACTCACTCGCTGACCCTCCCCGGCTAAATGAAGTAACGGCAGCAATATCAAATCTCTCAATGGGTAAGGCACCGGGGCCAGACTCCATCCCTGCTGAAATTTACTCACTTGGCAGCTCAGAGCTGACAGCTAAACAAACAGAAATCTACCAGATAATGTGGGAACAGAAGAAACTACCACAAGAGTTCAAAGACGCCTCCATCATTCACCTTACAAGAGAAAGGGTAATAGGCAGTCACGCGATAACCACCGTGGTATATCCCTCCTATGCATTGCTGGCAAGATTCTGACTAGGGTGCTATTAAACGGATTACAACAGCACATAGAAACTGGCCTACTCTCGGAAAGTCAATGCGGCTTCAGGCAGGGTAGAGGCACGATTGACATGATCTTTGCAGTCCACCAACTCCAAGAGAAATGTAGAGAACAAAATTCTAATCTCTACACTGCTTTCATATACCTGACTAAAGCTTTTAACAATGTCAGTCAAGAAGGCCTTTGGCAAATCATGTCCAAATTCGGCTGCCCTGACCAATTCATAACAATGGTGCGCCAATTCCATGATAACATGCAAGCAAGATTTCAAGACAACGGAGACTACTCCAAGCCTTTTCCTGTCTCTAATGGCGTGAAGCAGGGCTGTTTGCTGGCTCCAACACTTTTCAGCATAATGTTCACTGCCATGCTGAAGAAAAAGCATTGGAGTTGGCATACGGTATTGCACTGATGAAAGCTTATTTAATGCTCAGAGACTCAAGGCAAGGACCAAGGTAAACTTCGACTGCATTAGAGACCTGCTATTCGCAGATGACTGTACCCTAAACGCTGCAAACGAAGAAGACCTTCAAAAGAGCTTGTCCCTCTTCGCTAATGCCTGCACAAATTTAGGACTCACCATTAATGTTAAAAAGACAGAAGTGTTGCATCAACCGCATCCAAATAAAGCTGTCACAGAACCAAACATTCTCATAGATGGCCAGAAACTAGCAAATTTCAAAAGATTTGTCTATCTGGGAAGAACCACATCAGCAAGCGTCAACCTAGATGATGAGATTGACTTCCGTATTGCTCGTGCCAGTGCTGATTTTGGCAGACTTCAAGAACAAGTGTGGAAACGGAGAGGACTTAGTTTATCCACAAAACTGAAACTCTACAGTGCTGTAGTTCTCCCGTCACTCCTATATGCATCAGAGTCATGGACCCTATAATCCCGCCACAACATAAAGCTAAACTCTTCCATCTATGCAAAGGAGTATCCATAAAGTTCGTTGGTCTGACCTCATACCAGATTCAGAAATTCTAAAGCAGTCCAACATGCACAGTATTAATGCGACAGTAAAAAGGTCCCAACTCCGATGGGCGGAATGTCTGTATGGAGAGTAATGTACAGGAAAGCGCTCTTAAAGCGGTCAATACAAGCACTAGAAAGACACCTTCAAGAGCTCCTTCAAGGAATGCGGTATCGACATTCATGGCCTGGAAGCACTGGCTCTAGATCGCTCCGCATGTCGAGAAGCTGTGAGTTTCGAAGTCTCAAGATTTGAAGCAAGAAGAGTGGCCAATGCGATCGAGCGCCGAACCAACAGAAAGCAGAGAGAAGAAGCAGGCCCATCTGCAACTGACATAGTGCGGACTATCTGTGAATATTTTTTTCCCCTGAAACTTTGGTCGAATTGAATTGAATTAATTAGATATTTAATTACAGATTGCGCTATCAGGTATAGGGGAGTTCTAACGGCGACCATAGATCAGCGCAGTGTAGAATCGGAGTTTGGAGATAGACACACATAGGGCATATATTTATAAACGGGAACATTTCTTTAATTAAAAATAAATAAAATATTTAACAAATAAAATGTAAAAGGGGAAAGAATAACAAATGTGGGGAGAAATTAAAAATCCAAAGTAATCCAACTGCATATAAAGGTAATTAAGAGAATCAGATCATTACGTTAACTGTTTGATACATTGACATGTATGGATTATTGTTTGTTTAACTTAAGCTCTAATGTTAAAGTTGTCTTCTCAGATGCGGAACTTTTTGTCATGTGTGCTGTAGAATGGTAAAGCATTTTAGCGTGAGTCTCAGCGTCTGGAGGTGTCAGCTCCAATGAAAGACTCTAATGAAATGAAGACTGCCAGCACGTTGAGATACTTCATTGAGATGTGAAGGACGCTGCGGTGGAGGGGATAGAATCGACAGATGAAGAGGTAGGAATTGTTTGATCTGTAGAAAAGCAGATCTGTGTTTGTAATTTCTCTGCTGTTATAATGTACAATGTAACTGATTCTGTGATTGAAACTAAATAATTAAAATAAAAGCGGCTATTACGCTTTCGGGGACTGCTAAAAATGATATTTATGTTTTTTAATTAATGTTTTTTAAAAATATTTTGTAAATATTGCTTATTAATTTTTTTTATAAAAACAAGAAAAGACATTAAAATTACGTACAAAATAATAATAAAATAAATTAAATACGCCCGTTACACAACTGAAAATAATATTTGAAAATAAAAATTAATAAAAATAATTTATTATCAAACAGATTATGAAGCTTATGATTGTAAACGTTAAAAGTGTAAGGTGTGACAAGTAGGTTGAGATTTGGCCGTTAAAGTGTGTCTAGGGGATTTTCAGAATGTGAGAACCTATACTTGCACATAAGACTTACAGGTACAGCGTTTAGAATGCAGGCAACAAATACTGATATGTAAAATATGTACAGGTTTATTAACAAAGAGAAAAATAATTAAAAGGTAAAATTCTGTACACTGCTAGGATGGGATCTAACTATGTACATAAAACGAGTCTATCATCATAAGATATGAGAATCAAGTGGTCTGAGTGTCATTACGCTGGTTGCTTAGCCTTTAGGTCCTGTGCTGAATTAATGAGACGGGTGTGGCTGACGCTGTCTGCTGGTGGGCTGGCGTAGTAGATCCAGGCGCCGGGTGCAGTCCAACGGTTCGTAGCTGATGAGCTTCACTGCGGTTACTGTCAGTCAATCCAGTGACGGGTCTATGGCTGGCGTTTGTTGATTGGACACTTGTGAAGATAGGTAAGGTTGGTAACTGCAGATCTGGTGTCAACAGTCTGGTATCAGCGTTACGTAGATAAGTCGCTTTGTGATGACTATCTATAAATAAAAGCACCAAATCCTAAGTAAAGAAATATGAAATGAATAAGCGTAAGCTCAAACAAAATGAAAAGAGGTTGGACTATGAAATAGTCTAAAAATAGATAGGAGGTGGGGCAAGAGTGGCGGGAGGTAATTCCAAATATGATAGACTTTTGATAAATAGACCCTCGCTTGACCTTGGCGCAAGTTTCCATTGGGGAAGGCGCAATTAAAAGACCAGGAAATGGTCGGCTGGCGTCCCTTTGCCTTCTCCCAGGTGGTTAGGCGATGGAGAAAAGAGGGGGGGGGGCTTGTCTTGGGCTAGAGAGATAACCAGCGATAGACGTGGCCCGAAGCGAGTCGGAGGGGGAGGAGAGTCCACTCTGGCCATGTCGTACAGTGAATACAAAGAGAAAATGGGGGACAACGGATGTCCGCTACGATTAGAGCAATAAAAGTGTTCTCGTCAATAGTACGCTGCGACATGTGTCAGACTAAGAAAGTACTATGTCACATCAATGCCTAGAGAGAGAGAGAGGGGTTTGGATCGGAGGGGGGTAACAGTGTGTTTTAGTGTCAGATGAGCTATGTTAAGAGAATAAATGGTAAATATTAAAATAAATTAATGAAATGCTCGGACCCGAGTGATACCTTGAGTGAGCGGAAAATATTTTTATTACATAATTTTGAAGAATCGTGGGTTCGTGCTTGGATTCACACGTGACAAACATAGATATTACAGATTGACTTAATTCCACTTTAGCAGACAAAATATAAAGTTTATTTAATGACAATAATAATAATGCACTTCTTGGCAGCTGCATACTCCAAAATGAAACATAATCACATCGACATAACAGTGGTATCAAATACTTCAATATATTAAGTTCTCCACAATAGACTACAAGTAACGTCCGCATCACAGCGGGTAAAAAAATACTTCAGTAATACATATTCAGCTCTCAGAAAATCAACTACTAGAAATATATCGTTTATATGTACTGTCTTAAGTGACCAATGGCTTCGACGGCCCAAAAGTACGAGCGGATGAGACTCTTATTTATGCTAAAAAAAACTCCTATATATATTTAGTAAATGATGAACACTTTAATATTGAGACCATTAATAACATCAACAATCAGTTTACATTCTTCCATTTTGAATTCCACTCCTCTCAACACGCATTCGCACCATTCCACATTCACGCTATGTTGCGCACGTAACACCCCCCATTACTTAACTCAAGTTACTAATCGACTCTCTAAGTCACTACTGTCCGTACCGGACCAAAAGATACTACTGACTGAGTTAAAAGTTAATTAAGTCATCCTTACTTCCTGTTTCTATATAAAGAGTTTAATGAGTCTTTTCACCCTCTTGAAACTAAGGTGAACATTTAACAGGCAATGTCAACCGAGACTGCGCCAATGATTTTAACACCATCCACTCTTTTTACGAATGATGCAACCCTTTAGGCTAGCGTTCTTTGTATAAATAATTAAATATATTTTGATATATTAAATTTGTAGGTCTCTAGAATCTATATATATAATTCTCAAAGTCGACAAGTTCAAAAGTTCAAACAACAAGCAACAACAATTAAATAGGGAGGATCCCATGGCGCAGCATGGTATGAATGGAAAATGGTGTATCCAAATCCGCACTATTTTCATTCACAAAATAGCATAGCATGTGGCGCTACGCTATTTTGTGAATGAAAGTGGTGTATATAATTCTCTTCTTCTCAATTTATCATAATATTAAAAGTATTTCCAGATTATTATGTCGTAAGACTTGAAACTAGAACGACAGTACACAGATAGAGTGTACTCTCAGGTTTGACTTTAGAAGTTTAATTAATATCACAAATTACGTTAAAATAATAATTTCACTGGCTACCTTTTTTTAATCTCACTTCCATTTTCGGATATTTATCTATATATATCCGGATATATTTTATTTTCACTTTACTTTTACTTTACAAAAGATTTTAATAATTTCCGGACTTTTTCGTAGGCCTATATTTAATAACATTTCAGGAGATTTCCAGGGGCTCCTGGTAAATCAAGAGGCCGCGGGAAATCTGTTATATGTTATAAAATGGTTTATTTTAATAATTTATACACCTAAAAATTTGCACGGGTCCAAAGAAAGTGCGGGACCCATTGCGGTCGCATTTGTTTCAGTGCCTAAGGCCTTCCCTGCAAATTAGCGGCGTATGGTATGCCGGTCATTTCATCCCCCGGTCACTTCATCCCCCGGTCACTTCATCCCCGGTCATTTCATCAACGGTCAATTTATCCCCTTTGATCCCCGGCCACTTCATCCCCGGTCATTTCATCCCCTGGTCATTTCACCCCCGGTCATTTCATCCCCTGTTCTTTTCCTCATCTGAATCATCTTATCAAACGAATAGTAATCGTAGAAATCATGAAATAAGCAATATTTAATATATTTATTTGTATTTACATGACAAAAAGTGTCACACGTTAGATAACAATAAAGTAAAATGATACTAGAAACTACAAAAATGTAACATTTATATATATAAAGGTCATGCAAAATTATTTTTATACATCCTTCTAACACTAAAAGATTGATAAGCTACTGTAAGTACAGAAGACGATCCATCGATTCATATTGCGGCATGATCATTAGTATTATAATCGTTCTATCTATGATTTCCACTACTTCAACAACACCTTGGCTATTGAGGATAAGCTATCAGCGGCATGGTCGTAACTGTTCTAAGCGTACTTATCGCTCAAAGATTTCCACTACTTCCACCACACCTTGGCCCTTGATTATTTCGTCCTCGGGGTATTACATCCCCCACATTCAACAGAAGCGCTATAGCTAAGATTTACCAGATTTACAATGTATTATGGTGTATGGGGTTCTGTAGGAGGAGTAGTACCTCTATCAACTGGGCAGTCGGGCTCCTTGAGCAGCTCATTGACCTTGGTCTCCACTCAGAGCCCAGCTCTCACCTGTGGCTCCAAGCAGTTGTCTGCATGCGGCAACGGCCACACCCCGGCAAACCGTCTCGACTGACGGGCAAAACCAGGTGAGGGTTAGCCAGAGCTAGCATCTGGCGAAACTATGGTTTCTGTCCACCACCAGCATGTAAAGTCTAGTTGCGGCTGTATGGCGCTCAAATCAAAATTGGACCAACAGGGCCATCAGGCGTCACCTAGCAAACGATGTGGAGCGTTTTGGAGCACTGTGGGACATGTAGAGCACACTGGTCATCCACTGCACCCCAAACCAGCCCCAGTTGTCTGGACTCTGTTCTGCCACTGGATCCAGCTGGCAAGGGGCGAGAGAGTGAGGCTGATGCAGCGCAAATCTCCCTCACATTAATAAATTTTCATCGCGCAAGCCACATTCTCATCTCCCATGTTCATCAATCAAAAAGCCCTGCGGCGATAGGCAAGTGGCGAAGTGGCAGGTGTGGATACACTGGCAGCCATAGCCACAACCCTACACGTAGGCGGCCCAGACCATGTGGTCGCTTGACAGTGACTTGGACAGCACTGGAACTCGGCAGCCTTCTGAGCGTCTAAGCAACCCTTTTTAGGAATGCACTGCTTACCCCCTAAGCATGAGGAAGGGGCTATAAAAGGTGCCCTAAACATTGCCTGTCCCCCATGACCCTGGCCAGTCTCCCGCGACTGGCGGAGATCCCACAAATGCGGGAAAAACAAATCAAAATCAAACACAAACCTCAAGAAAAAACAATTCAAAACACATGAACTCACACTCGGCGCATGGAATGTCCGCACTCTTCTTGACGGTGCTGAAACAGATCGTCCTGAACGGCGTACTGCCCTTGTGGCAAGAGAACTAGCCAGATACAATATAGATATTGCTGCCCTGAGTGAAACGCGTTTTGCTGAAGAAGGACAGTTAACAGAAGTTGGCGCAGGCTACACGTTCTTCTGGATCGGCAAAAATTGCGAGGAAAGACGTGAAGCTGGTGTTGGCTTCGCGGTGAAATCTAAGTTAGTCAACAAGTTAGCAGGACTACCAAAAGGCATACATGACCGTTTAATGACATTACGCTTACCCCTGACCTCAAGGCGTCATGCAACTCTAATAAGTGCCTACGCCCCAACTATGTCCAACCAGGACAACATTAAGGAGAACTTCTACTCGGATCTGAACTCTGCAATAATCAAAACGCCCAAAACAGACAAACTCATAATACTGGGCGACTTCAATGCCAGAGTAGGCTCTGATTGGAAAACCTGGAGTAATGTTCTGGGCAGACACGGAATCGGTCACTGCAATAGCAATGGTGCATTGCTACTTGAAATGTGCTCAGCCCACAAGCTAACAATAACAAATACGCTCTTCCAGCTACCTCACAGAAAAAAGACATCATGGATGCATCCCAGGTCTAAACATTGGCATCAAATAGACTTCATCATTGTCAGACAGTCTGATAGGCAAGACGTTAAAGTCACCAAAGCATTATGCGGAGCTGATTGTTGGACTAATCATCGCTTAATCTTATCCAAGCTTAAAATATGCATAAAACCACCTAGGCGGCCCCAAGAATGCAAGCATGCAAAGCGCCTAGATATTGGTAAGCTCACAAACCCAGAACTCAAACAAGAGCTCATCAACAAAATAGACAGTGAATTTAAAACCCTTCACATGACCAATGATGTGGAAAACAGCTGGAATAAATTAAGGGATTCAGTGTACTATCTAGCCAGCAGCGCCCTCGGTCAGCCAAAACGCAAGCACCAAGATTGGTTTGACGAAAATAATGTGCAAATTGAACAGATGCTAACACACAAGCAACATTGCTTTAAGGCCTTCCTGTGTAATCCAGATTGCCCTCAAATCAAAGAACGCTACACTATTGCCAAAAGAGAGGTCCAGCGAAAAATGAGACACATGAAGGAGTCATGGTGTGACAAGTAGGTCAAAGATGGTGGCCGTTTAGGTGTCTAGGGGGTTTAGATAATTTGAGGACCTTGACTTGCACATAAACTAACAGGCACAGCGTTATAAATGCAGGCAACAAATACTTTTTATGTAAAATATATGTACAGTTTAATAATAAGAATGAAAATAAGTAAAAGGTAAAAAGCTGTACAGTGTTAGGGCGGGGCCTAATTATTAACATAAATGGGACTATCATCATAAGATATGAGCACCAAGTGGTCTGAGTGTCATTAGGCTGGTTGCTTAGCTTTAAGTCCTATGCTGCTCTGACGAGACTGGTGTGGCTGATGCTGAGTTGTCTGTGGGTGGGCTGGCGTGATCAATCCACGGGACAGTCCAACTATACGTAGCTGCAGGGACGGGTCTCTAGCTGCGATTGTTGATCGGACTCTTCTTATGTGTAGTAAGTAAGGCTGGTATCCTCAGATCTGGTGTCAGCAGACTGGTAACAGCGTTACGTAGATAGGGCTTCCAAGTGGATGTAGCCTGTAATAAAAGCTGCAACGAGATTCGTAGATCGACTTAGCCACAATGACGACACTGGGAGGTAGACGCCTTTTCGTGAAGGACATCTTCAGAATGTTTAAATAGAAACTATAATCTAGTTTCACATTAGTAAGGGGATTTAACCAATTAAATATTACATCTCATCAGGGGAGACAATAATATAATAGTAGTGAAGTCTCACAAGGGCGATAATACATAGTGATGTAACATCTAGTGTGTAGAAACTATAATTCAGTTTCACAAATATCCAAGGGAGTTAATACCTAGTATTGTATTCCGTCAGGGGAGACTACAAGTAATGTTAAATTGTAAGACGCACCTTGTCACGGTGAGATCATTACGAGCCGCTTGGATAGCGAGATGGAAGGGGGGAGAGATGGCTGATGGTCAGTGACCAAGTCGTTATTGTTTACATCTGGCCGTGGGGCCTGAACAATAGGGTACGGTTGAATGGAGACAGTGCCCGTTCAAGGAACATAATCTCTTGAAGTTAAAATTCAATACCAGGGGAAATAATTCAAGTCTATCCTGAGCGCAGGGTCAGTGCGCCATTTGAAATCAAGGCGATCAACCGAGATAGGATAATGACAGGATAAAATAAAATATAATAATGTATACATTGTTTTACCTAAGTAATATAATCTGGCCGACAGGCCGATAAAATAGAATATAGTACATAAATAATAACGGCATTCCTTGTCACGGAATGAGCGTAGAATATACTTGGTAATAAGACATGTTACATAAATATTATGATAGTTCCCGGTCAAGGAATTTATCAATTATGGAAATAGGGCTCGAGCTGAGCGATGATTTACCAACGATAAATAATAGTAGCTTAACAGCTAATTGTTATAAATTCTAGTCCAGATAAAGTGGATGACTTTGACTATTTAGTCGTACAAGTCATGATAATAAAATAAAATATATAAAGTGACTACTTACATAATCCAAGATAAGAAATACACAAATATGTACACAAATATAATGCACTAAATAAATGCACCAATATATAAGTACCCATAGTAAGTAAGAGGTTACTAAAACACTTTACACAAGCTTACCACCAATCCAATAGTTAAGGAAAAGATATGAAATGAATATAGTAAGCGAAAGCTCGTAAAGCTCAGAACATAGAAGTATATCCTTTCTCTCTGCTCCTCAGAATGAGAATGACAAGAAAATAGGAAATTATATTTTTCCTTCACACGTGGGTGAGGGGGAGGGGCTAAAGGGGACAGACATACTTTCAAATGTGACAGATTGTCTGATTTGCCTAGACAAAGAATTTCCGCTTGACCTAGTGTATCGATAAGATGAGCAAACATGGGCCGCCTCGTGTCTAGACTGCCCGTCCACAGGCAAATATGGTCAACTCGCGATTTTCCAAGATGGTCCGATGACCACGATATTATCTAGGTGTCGATTTGAAGAGGGTCCATTTGAATTGACCCGTCCCCCGAAAGGGGGGTGCGGCAGGATGTTAGGTCAAGATATTTGGAAGCGTGTTTATTCTTGTCGATAAAGAATGTGCTAGACGTGTGTCAGATTAAGAAATTACATCGTGACACGGATGCCTAGAGAAAAAAGTGGTGGTGGTAATAGCTTTAGATAGCCATAAGGGCTAAGCGGAGATAAAAAAATAAGATAGCAAAAATTAATTAATTAAATGCCTAGACCGAGTGATACCTTAAGTGGGCGAAATTTATTTTTGTCACACATGGTATAGCAAAAAAGCAGATGAAATCCAGTCCTATGCTGACAGTAAAAATGCAAAAATGTTTTTCAACTCAATAAAAGCTCTTTATGGCCCTCAGCAAACTGGCTTATCCCCCATACTCAGTGCTAATGGAAACAAACTCCTAACAGACAAGAAGGACATACTTGTTCGCTGGGCTGAACACTTCAGCACAGTCCTTAACTGTCCGTCAAGCATTAGTGCCGAAGCACTCGCACGCCTGGAACAAATCCCAATAAACCACTCACTTGCTGACCCTCCCCGTCTAAATGAAGTAACGACAGCTATATCAAATCTCTCAATGGGTAAGGCACCGGGGCCAGACTCCATCCCTGCTGAAATTTACTCACTTGGCAGCTCAGAGCTGACAGCTAAACAAACAGAAATCTACCAGATAATGTGGGAACAGAAGAAACTACCACAAGAGTTCAAAGACGCCTCCATCATTCACCTCTACAAGAGAAAGGGTAATAGGCAGTCATGCGACAATCATCGTGGCATATCCCTCCTATGCATTGCTGGCAAGATTCTGGCTAGGGTGCTTTTAAACAGATTACAACACCACTTAGAAACTGGCCTACTTCCGGAAAGTCAATGTGGCTTCAGGCAAGGTAGAGGCACGATTGATATGATCTTTGCAGTCCGCCAACTCCAAGAGAAATGTAGAGAACAAAACTCAAATCTCTATACTGCTTTCATAGACCTGACTAAAGCTTTTGACAATGTCAGTCGTGAAGGCCTTTGGCAGATCATGTCCAAATTCGGCTGCCCTGACCAATTCATAACAATGGTGCGCCAATTCCATGAAAACATGCAAGCAAGAGTCCAAGACAACGGAGATTACTCCAAGCCTTTTCCTGTCTCTAATGGCGTGAAGCAGGGCTGTGTGCTGGCTCCAACACCTTTCAGCTTAATGTTCACCGCCATGCTGAAAGATGCCTTCTGCAGAGAAGGTTTTGGAGTTGACATCGCACCGATGCAAGCTTATTTAATGCTCAGAGACTCAAGGCAAAGACCAAGGTAAACTTCGACTGTATCAGAGACCTGCTATTTGCAGATGACTGTGCCCTAAACGCTGCAAACGAAGAAGACCTTCAAAAGAGCCTGTCCCTCTTCGCAAATGCCTGCTCAAATTTTGGACTCACCATTAATGTTAAAAAGACAGAAGTGCTGCATCAACCTCCTCCAAATAAAGCTGTCACAGAACCAGACATCCTCATAGATGGTCAGAAACTAGCAAATGTCAAAAAATTTGTCTATCTGGGAAGCACCGGTTCTACAGCCCGTGGTCTTCATTCATAACTCTAAACGCGTTCTTGTTTGCAAAGAAATATTTTACTGTACTACGGTAAGCCTAGTGACGTAAGCAGCGGTTTTCCCGTTTACGTCATGGAAAACTTTCATTCATAAATTATTCTAACCAAAATTAATTTTACAAAATTGAAACATTTTCATATCGAAATAACGGTCGAACCCGAGTTTTCTCGATGTGGCCAATGAATTGAGAATTTTTTTCTCACTAACATGCAGATACGTTGAAATTTTAAAGAAAATCGTTAGAGCCGTTTTCGAAATAGAAGATATATATATATATAATATAAGGTGGCCGAGCCTTGCTCGGTAAAATAATTTCATAAGAAAGGTTATATACCTGAAGTCATTTTGGGATTTTTTTTTAGAATTACGAAAATGAACGATCGGATAAAGACTACTAACCCGAAGAATTTCTTTAGTGTTCTGTTTGTTCTATATGTAAATTGGTACGTTCAGACATTTAATTTTGGAATTAGTATATTCAATTATGGCTTTAGTACGAAACACTACAGAAACGCATTCTCCTGACATCTACAGCTCATTTTTCATGACTGGGGCTCGGGGCAAAGCCCCTACGTCAAAAGCGTTTTCTTGTATTCTTCACTGCAGAAACGCATTCTCCTGACATCTACAGCTCAATATTGATCAATGGAGTTCGTGGCGAAGCCCGACGCCATAAGCGTTGTCTTGCATTTTTCACAGCAGAAACGCATTCTCCTGTCATCTGCAACTTATTATTCATCCAATGTTTCTAACTTTGTTTTGTAACAGAACTATAATTCAAAGTTCTAAACAAAAATTTCGGAAGTGGTAGGGAAAATTAAGTGTACCACTTAGATTCCACTCTATTTTGTTTATGCATTTTTTAGGATTCAAGCATAAAATGTGAGCTATAGTCCCACACATATTTAACGAAAAAAAAATCAGGTTGAGTAAAGTTTGGAAAAATGACTAGTAAAGGAATATTAGGGTTCAGAGCACCAACGCTATCGGGACAGTTACTGAAAAAGAATACAGCCGTAACAGTGCAGCTTTAGCCAAGTAGTTTGTCCTTGTCTACACTGTGCAATGACTCTAGAGTCTAGACACATGCAGCGCGTCTGTCTGAACAACAAATGAAGTTGAATACAATCGCAATCAACAAACCGAAAACTCATAGACATCTGCTCAATATCTGTAGTTTCATCACTAAATACCCAGAAAATGCAAATAATTCATGATGCAACTGCTCGTATTCCAGTTGCCAGTGCAACCAAATCAACGTTTTGATTATCTGAACAACAGGTACTAAACCAATGAAGTTGAATACAATCGTAATCAACAAACCGAACACTCATAGACATCTGCTCAATATCTGTAGTTTCATCACTAAATACCCAGAAAATGCAAATAATTCATGATGCTACTGCTCGTATTCCAGTTGCCAGTGCAACCAAATCAACGTTTTGATTTCGACGATTACATGTGAAGAACTTTTTGTATCTCTTCTATTGTAAACTGGTGGACATGTTTAACCTGCTATTTTATCGAGCGCTGACACCGACCGGAACTCCGCAAGACTCTTTTTGTTCATATAACATTTATCACATTGAAATTAATTGGCAAATTAATTAATTAGACCTGAACTAAATATTTTTCCCTTTGCAACTTCTTGTGTGACTAAAGAGGCTAATCCTTTGTACTTTCACACTTCTTTCTACTACTATTATGAATGACATCTGCAACCCAGGACTTTCGCTCTTTATTTTGATCACCACTTTTCCCCAGCTGTTTAGTGCCGATTTTGAAGAGCTTTATGTCGCGTTTGAATACATCAGTATACTTTAGCTGTGGATGCCCAGCGGTCTCTTGCCTTCAACATTCTGAATGTCTTGTGAAAGTCGATCTTGTGGCATTCGTAATAACGATAGCTATGTGCAAATGAAAACAAATCGTAGTGACTAACATGCTTTAGACACCCTTTATAGTGCAAAGAATTCCAAGCCTATAGTAAATCTTTCATGGTCGGACATGAACTACAAATTGGCCTATTCTAGTAACAATAATAGCGTATCTTTACAACTGTACTTCAGTGGAAGCACTACTTGTTACGTTACCGGTACTACAGTTTACAATAGTTCAATAATAGGCCTTTATATTTACACTTAGAAGATGATGTACACAATTTTCCTGAACATTAATTTATTTAACTCTTGAATCAATAATGCATGGGGGTAGGGGGATACACAGTGGCGTAGCATCCATGGCGCGAAGGGGTTCAATGAACCCGGGCCCACGACCATTTAGGGGCCCACATCCGATGGTGAAACAACCATGGACCCAGGGCCCCTTTATGAATCATAAGGACTTGGGGCTTCCATGAAATACTTATTAGTTACTTACAATATCTGGACTTATAAGGGGCCCCATATCTCAAATAGCTTACAGTCTTATACGACACTACGTGATATGTAGGGGTTTCACATCGCCTGGCCAAATGACTAATGACCAATTGTAAACTGCCTTATACTGCAATTTTGTAAAAAAAAACATGGTTACAAAAGTTAATTTTTTTTTACTTATATCCTAAAAATTGATCTCAAACTTTATATTACCTTCAAAACATTAACCCTTTTTTTTTCAGTTGAAGTCATGGTAAGGAACTGCTTTCATCAGTTTTATTGTAATGTAGTGACGGTGCGTTGGGGGTGACGTTTGGGTCCCATACTTAATCCTTCTTTCTTGTGTTTTTTTCCATCTATGTTAATGAAGCCGTTGATAGTAGTACCTATTTTTTCAACTGTTTTTTTTTAAAGTAAGAATCTTTTTTTTTTCTATTACCAGACATCTAGATTTAGACTTAAAATAAGTATAAAACAAGAAAAAGAAATATATTCTGTTTGTTAGTTTGGGAAACATTAAAGACGTTGAATTTTTAGCTATTTATTTTGACTGGGAGGAGGTTTATAGGCACTAACACACTTTTTTAAGAAATAGCGATAATTACATTTATCGTGAGATAGTGTCTTACACCTGAATGGCTGTTTTGTCGTCTGGTAAGTGCACTGGAAAATCGTTAGGATAGTTTTGGATTTATACTTAAACTTAACCTGAATGACTGAGAACGGTGGATGATCTAAACAAAGAGCACATCTTAAAAGTTGAAAATTGCTGACTGAAAGTATTTCATAGCATAGTAAATGATAGTTGCAACTTTAAAATGCAAAAACCTTTCATTTACTGGTAATTGAAAAGTGTATCGTTTTGGTGACACAAGTAACAGCAACAATGTACTAAAAGTACATAAATTCTAAAGAAAACAAAAAAAATTGTTTTCTCAACTCCGATAAAGAAATACCCATAGAAATTTCAGAAAATCATAAGTAAGATTTCATATTTGTGAAAAATAGAAGTTCTGTAGGATTGCCTGAACAAATACTCTTAAGTAATAAAACATCACCATATATTTCTTTAAATTACTTACGATGCTAATAAGGCAAGGATGTTTTTTCTATATGAGCGAACAGTACAATAGCCTCAGTGGAGTTGTTAGGGATTTGAGGCCCGAGAGGCTTGGTCTTATTAGGAACCCCTGCATTTTGACATTCGACATTCTGAAGTTATTACAGGTTTAATAATTAAGGGAAAACAAAATTTAGGACACGAATTTGGGGGCCCCTTAGTGGGAGTCCGGTGAAATTTTCAAATTTACCCCCCATCCCCCACACTAGCTACGCCACTGAATAGCCATCATTTATTGTTTCAACAAAAGCAACCACTTTCACATTAGGTTTACTTTGCTAAACAATACTTAGACATGGTCTTCAATGAATCTGTCAGCTGTGTTATTGAACATGCATTGGAATGTCTTTTAGTGAATTTAAATACATAGAAACTACTGGATAACTTTGTCACACAAAATATGTGTCAAATTGGGAGGGGGCAAGGGGGCCAATCAAAATATTCTTGAACCCGCGTCCACGGGTACCTTGCTACGCCACTGGGGATACATGGAGGTGCACTTGCACCCCCATGGATCCTGACTAAATCTACATCTACGTAATAAAAACACATCTGGGTGATGTATTTCATTATATTTTTTTTTAAATTGGCTACAATGTGGCTACTCACAATTAAGAGGCACGCACGTACATGGTTGGCTATCCATTCTATACGCCTGGACAAATCTACTACTACATTTACCAATGGAAGCACTACATGTTCAGCTGCTACTTAGAAGTTAATTGATTTGGTGGTGCGAAAAAATTACTAAAATTTGTCTACTCAGAATTCAGTGGGGTGCAAGTGCACCCCCTTGCACCCCCTGCGGGCGCCCATGATTTAGATACAGGGTAGACTAGAGTTAGAGTGAGTTTATTTACTAAAAAGAGTTGATATTTCTTAATATTAATAATAGATCTAGATATTAAAGCAAAATTCTTTACCTGCAGCTATACAGGAGCACGCAGATGTTTAATAAAAAGCAGAAAAATGTAGATCTATAGACTAGTAGCAAGGCATTAATAAGGATTTATCAAGCAACGAAACTTGCTAGAAATATAATGAACACGCAGAACACGTTTGTTTTTCTCGGGAACAGCGGCCATTATAGAATCTAGGGTAAAGTTCAAAAGGCTTTCTAGTGACCTGTGCACTGCATCCTCTAGTTTATTCTCCTCACTATTATTAATTAAATGTAGTCTCCAAATTACACAGATCTAAATATTTATTGGTAAATGTTTAAAAAGTTTGTAAAATTTGTAATTAAACTTTTAGTTTGTAACTAAAAAAAATTAATTAAACTAGGATTTTAACTAAACTTCTTTTTCCAAATTAAACTTTGGCTTTAACTATTTTTTTTTTAGTTAAACTAAAAGTTATCAAATTTTTAGTTAACTTTTGCCCATCACTAAGCCTATCAGATCAGGTATACTTTTTGCAGACGATATTTATGAGCCTAGAATAAATCTAATATTACTATTTAATCTAATGATACTACTTAAGACCATGTTAATATAAATAAATATGTTAATAAAATTAATAAAGTACTGGGTATATTTAAAACTAGAAAATAGATCTTTCCAAATGAAAATAACATCCTACGACCAGTCTATAATTATTTATGTCTATGATCTAGGGATTTTCCTTAATGGAAATAGATCTACACTAATCTATAGTGTTTACAGACAAATAAAATGCCGTCATCTAAAGTAATTATAGATCATAGATATCTATAAAATAGAATGTATTTCTAGTTGAATTAAAATGCTTGTCTATAAGTTTTTCTAATCTAGATCTATTATTACTTTGATTATTACTACGTTTATATATTACGACAATGTAGAATAGGCATCTAGATTGATTGTAAACACTGTAGATCAACATTCGATAACGAAAAGCCTAAATCTATAGTTATTTTTTAAATATACCCAGATTGCCAGATTTCAAGTAGCTATTTTACCCGGCTCTTTTTTTTTTTTGTTTCTGTTTTCTTATATTCATGGCAAGTTTAATTGAGATTTGTACAGAATCTATATTTGTTTTGTTTTATTTGTTATACGTACGTTTTTTTTTTACCGTACTAGATCTAGAAAATACGTGGGCAAGGTGGAGTTGTGTGCTTATGTCCTTTTAAATATAATTAGTGAACATAATAGATTATACAATAGATCTACTTGAAATATACTTTAACTAGTCGACCTGCGGCATAGCATACGCCGCTATTTTCCAGGGCAGGCCTTAGGCACTGCAACATATGCGACCACAGTGGGTCCCGCACTTTCTTTGGACCCGTGCTACATTTTAGGTGTATAAATCATTAAATTGAACCATTTTATAACATAACAGATTTCCCGCGGCCTCTTGACGACCGGCGGCATAGCATACGCCGCTATTTTCCAGGGCAGGCCTTAAGCACTGCAAAATATGCGACCGCAGTGGGTCCCGCACTTTAATTGGACCTATTCCTTTTTCCAGTCTATATTTATTTATGTCTATGGACCCGTGCTAATTTTTAGGTGTATAAATTATTAAATTAAACCATTTTATAGCATATAACAGATTTCCCGTGGCCTCTTGGACTTGATTTACCAGAAGCCCCTGGAAATCTCATGAAATGTTATTAAATATAGGCCTACGAAAAAGTCCTGGAAATCTCAGGAAATTATTAAATGTCAATCTAGATTAGTTTCAAGAGTCTTACGACACAATAGGCCTATAATCTCTTCCGGCTTCCACTTTTTTAACCTCCCTTCCATTCACTACACAAATTCATAAGAGAGAAACAAATATTTGTGCATTGTACTTCATTTTATGTCTAGAATCTATGTCTTTAAATTGTGTTTAATCTCTAAGACTGAGGATCATGCAATTTTTTTTTTTTTTTTCATAATTTAGAAATCATAATTCAATAGTAGATATATATATACATGTGTTTTCAAGTTACAGGAAGCTACTTCCTTTTTCCGGTCTATATTTATTTATGTCTATGCTATTTTGTGAATGAAATAGTGCGGTGCGGATTGGGTCCATTCACACCGTGGTGCGTGCGCCATGGGATCTTCCATATTTACTTGTTGTTGCACGTTTGACCTATTTACTTTGAGAAATATAATATAGACTAGTTGACCGGCGGCATAGCATACGCCGCTATTTACCAGGGCCGGCGACCGCAGTGGGGCCCGCATTTCATAGGACCCGCAATTTTATAGGACCCGCTCTAATTTAAAGTGTAAAAATTATTAAATTAAGCCATTTTATTACTTACAACAGATTCCCCGCGCCATCCTGTCGATTTAACATCCCTACAATTATTTGTATGTTAAGCTATTGCTTTAAAAGAAATCAAACACATTTTTAACAAAATATAGTCATTTATAACGACCGCAGTGGGGCCCGCATTTCATAGGACCCGCAATTGTATAGGACCCGCTCTAATTTAAAGTGTAAAAAATTATTAAATTAAGCCATTTTATTACTTACAACAGATTCCCTGCGCCATCCTGTCGATTTAACATCCCTATAATTATTTGTCTGTTAAGCTATTGCTTTAAAAGAAATCAAACACATTTTTAACATTTTAAAATATAGTCATTTTGTCTCTCTAACCTTGCTAATGCTTTTTTTTTTTCCACCACAATTGTTCACATATACTCGTATTAAAGGTCTTTTGCAAGTCAATGGATTTTTTTCTAAAGAATTATAGAGTATTTGCGCTCCAGAAATCTTTTCTCTTCGACTATTAAATACATAAATAATTCGAGTTTTAAATATGGTTCTAATTTTTCGCATTATATAAAATAAGTAAAGCGATTGTGTTAAAAAATGATTAATGGAGCTAAAAATAGACTTGTGTGTTGTTGCTCGTTTGACCTAGATACTTTTTTCTATTACTTTGAGGAATATTATATAGATAGTTGCAATAAAAAAAATACAGAAGTGGGCCTCTAATAGTCATTTGAAAGTTGTTGTTTTTTGCTAAACACAGTCTAAACCAGTGATGCTCAACCTCTCTCGGGCGGCGGGCCATTTTAATGTCCGACACTCGTGTCGCGGGCCACATGAAGAAAGGGGGGAATTATAAAAAAAAAAAATTTTTATTAGAAACCGGTGAATCTAGCATTTACATTAATTCATGAGAAGTTTATCCTAAACTAGGCCTACTTTTAAATATCCGGCTGCTTAGTTGAGAGCCAAGTTGACGAACTGAATCTAGAATTCTAGATTTTTGTGTATGAGACTATACGATTAGGCCGCTACGTCCCTGGAAAAGTTTGTTCCCACTAATAAGTGCTTGTAATTATTGTGATAATTCCATAACACTTGTTTTCGGAGATTTAGAAAAGTTTATCCAAGAAACAGGGAGTAGAAATCAATAGTCTGCATCACACCATCATTTGAAATTTATTAAGCAAAGATGTCTTGTTTGTAAGTCTATCAGTCTCAATAGTAGCTATGTCTGTGCACTTCACACATTGGCCTCAGACAGATTTTAGAGACGATGAATATTGTTCAATCTGAACACGATCATCAGACATGGTCCAGACAACATTTTGCAACATAGATATTGTTGGGGAATAATTCAACGAGATTTGATTTTTAAAAAAAAGCTATTGCTGTCAACTATAGTTGTCACTCCCACTAATTTCTCCAAAGGAAAACGATTCTCTGTGATGGTTGAAACTTTTTGCCAGTGCTTCGCCACTGGCGATCCCATGCATGCTCCAAATAGCTACTACTTTTTTAATTTTAAAACTTATGTTTCTATAGCGAATAAATGCCAAGATTTTGAGTGGTATCAGATATGTCGGTACACTCGTCAGCGTGGTCGAGATGCTTGAACTTAGCTTGGCTTGAAGGGGGCTCGAGGTTCGACACCAGACTCGGGCAGAGTTTTGTTTACTGAGCGTCTAAAGGCAGAACGAAAAACAAACCCTTCCCCCCATAGGTCCACAAATGAGATTGGACCAAAGCGATCTGAGCATGAAAGTAGCGCTATATAAAAGCCATAATAATATAATAATAAATAGCCTACAGCCGACTCATTTAATTATACTCTCATCAATTCTCCACTCTATGTGTAATCTAACAATCGCATCTCAAACCCAGGATGCCGCCTTATTTGTTAACTTTTTTGATTTCATAAAGCTGTTTAATGTTATGTTCTTTAAAGAGAGACACTCTAGTTATAAAACAAATATGTTGGCCCGCGGGCCGTATTTTGAGCATCACTGCTTTAACAGAATATTTTTCAACATTCTAATTTTTTTGCACTTTTTCACAATGCTTTGGCGGGCCGGATAGAAGCACGTCGCGGGCCGGATCTGGCCCGCGGGCCGTAGTTTGGGCATCGCTGGTCTAAACTAAAGACTTAGGCTACAGTAATGTATAGTTTAAAAAAAAAATTAAAACACCCACTTGAAGGTAAATTTGGTTAAATAATCAAATGGATAGAATTCAATAATACGCCTTTAATTTTTTGTTTTTCATGCTTATTTTATTTGTATCATCGTGCTGCTCGTGTAAGCTGCGGGCGATATTATGAATGGACCTATCAAGCGGACCATTCGGTCTTTATGTAATGTTTTGTCCATCGAGTTTGACAATTTTTTATATTATTTTTAGGATCTTTACTTTACGTTAGGGCTATTTAACATATTTTAGGTTTATTCTCAGTTTCATCAAGATTGGTCCACTGGTTTTAATTTCCATCGAAGACATACATACATAGTGACATAGACACTGCTTACATTCAATTATATATATATATATATATATATATATATATATATATATATGTATGTATATTTAAATGTAGGCTACACTTAATGAGATGAACATATCTCCAGATCTTATGCCTTTGTAATTTTCATTCACCGTTTAAAGGGCTTTTCTACCATCTTTTAAACTAGAAAAGTAGACACTGTTATGACGTGATTAGGATTTAGTTAGATTTGTTTCAGTAATAATAAGGGCAAAGTTTTAATTAGTTACAGATGACGGAAAGTTAGTTTAAAAAGTAGAAGGCTCTACGATACAAGGTAACTAACATGTGTTTTGATTAGAACAATAAATTAATAGGAATATCTAAACGGCTAGCGACTGAAGACTTTGGACGTGTTCCTCTTTGAGGATTAAAGTGTTTACTGTTTAACACGAGCGTCGACTCTACATTTATTGTTCGGCCTTTCGTTGGTGTTATTGAGTTAGTTGGCGTTTACCTTCTGTTCAGTTCATCGTGTGTATCTAACACCGCGAAGAGGCGTGTAACAACATACACATACTCATATACTTATAGGCTTGCATGGATACATGTAGGACGTCAATATTTTGTTCATAAGAAGATATTTAATTTAGAAGAGTTTCTTTTTTTTTGCTTCGAAAATTATCAGGATATTGCGCTGTCAACAAAAAAAAAAAAAACAAGATTACAAAGAGAGTTTGTGTGGTACACAAACTCAGAGGCGGCCCCCGTCGGAGTCGGATCCCTGTTAGATCCGCCTATTCGCAAGATGTTTCGGATGTTCCTTCTAAGTTGAAAATAATTAACTTCTCGCTGGACGACAGAGGATGGCGAGAAGGGTATAGACCTGCCTTATCTTGATGTTTGCGCACGAGACTTTAGTTCGGATTTATCGTTGGTTCCTGGCTCAATTCCTACTTTTGTGTTTTTATCTAACCGTGACGGACAGACCAAACAACAGACAAAACGCAAAAAAAATATGCTTCTTTCATTCTAATGGGGGCACTAAACAATTTTGTTTTTAAAAATCTGATTTTTAAAAAAAATTAAGAAATTAGTTTAGAATCATGTTGTTGCCGGGCTTTACGCTAGTACATTTAGTCGCTGCTAAATGTTCATTTTAAAAAATGTGCGTGATATCAATATTCCAAGAGCATTTCTTAAAGTAACATTTCCTCCCTTACATTTACGTAATTGTTTTAGAATTGGTGTTTTGTTATTAAAAAAATCGCTTGCATAATTAATTGTATAAATTAAACGGTTTGCTTTTAGAAAACTAAAAGTAGCCGTTGCACCTAAACTTTTCAAGCCGCATTTAATGGTGAAAAAATATTTTTCGTATCTCTTCTAGTTTTGGCGCTCTGAGTTTGACAGACGGACAGACGGACAGACAGACAGAAATTCATTTAAAAAAATGTGCGTCATATCTACATGCCAAGAGCATTTCTTATAGTAACATTTCCTCCCTTAGATTTACATAATTGCTTCACAATTGGTGTTTTATTATTAAAAAATCGCTTGCATAATAATTTTTATAAATTAAACGGTTTGCTTTTAGAAAACTAAAAGTAGCCGTTGCACCTAAACTTTTCAAGCCGCATTTAATGGTAAAATCTTTTTCGTATCTCTTCTAGTTTTGGCGCCCTGAGTGTGACAGACGGACAGACGGACAGACGGACATTTTGCACAAACCTAATAGCGGCTTTTTCCCTTACTGGGGCCGCTAAAAATAATTACACGAGTAGCAAGACAAGCCTACCATCAAGACCCAGAGTGAAGAAAGCACATGTTGAAAATGAGATATTTGAAAGGGCCTTAAATTACAGAGAGAATTTAAGGCATATCTGTTTCAGCTTATTAACCACGTTACGCGCAAAAATTTAAACTTCAAATACTACTTTTAAATTATTGCTATTCCGCTTATTCTATATATGTATATATCAAGAATTTGAAACAAATGGGAAAAAATGTAATATATTTTTTTAAGAATACATATTAGTATCGGAATTATGACTCATAAATGCTTAAATCTAAATGATGAGTTTTCAGATAGATAATCTTAATTAGGCCTAATAGTTTTAAAAAATCCTTTTACATATACATCTAGATCTAGATCTAACGTAGTCATTATAGGCTATATCTAGAATCTAGATCCACATTACAAATTATAGAAATAGATATAGAATAGCCCATCAATCCAGACGTTTAATAATTTAAAATACCTTTTAGATGTAAAATCTAAGTTTTAGCCTCTTAGTAGGCCTTAATATTCTAATTCAAATATATATATATATATAGTTCGTCCATCGTGGTTCGATGATGACCACTTTGTCATCCTGGGGGCTGAGGGCTTTGCACTGGAGTTTTGTGCCTCCTCATGTGGCTGGTGAGACCTATGCGAGCCCGGAATATTCGGCCGCACTCTGGGCAGGTAATTCCAGCTGGAGCTAGTGTCGTTTGCCTTGCTTTCCTTCTCTGGCGTTTTTCTTTCGCCAGCGTTGTTCTTTTTTCCTCAGCAACCTGTGCGCCGGATCTCACAGCGCGGCGCCATGATACTCTGTCATGTGCCTATGTCTCATTTGCCTGGGTCAATGTTGAACTCCTTTAGAGAAGCTTTGACAGAGTCCTTGAAGCGCTTTCTTTGACCACCTTGCGAGCGCTTTCCTAGTTAAATTTACTAGTTACTGGAACTCGTTTAGATTTAGATCTGATCTACAATAGATTTAATTTTATAGATATATCTAGATCAAGATTTAAGTCAAGACTATAACTTTAATCTAGATCTACAATTAAAAGATCAGAGAGGCAGTAAATCTGGATCTACATTCTAATAAAAACAAGATTACAAAGAGAGTTTGTGTGATACACAAACTCAGAGGCGGCCCCCGTCGGAGTTGGATCCCTGTCAGATCCGCCTATTCGCAAGATGTTTCTGATGTTCCTTCTAAGTCCCTGGCTCAATTCCTGTATGCTCCCATCCTTAAACTATCGCAATATTTCTGAAAGAACAGTAAAGGTTAAATCATATTTTCAAAAGCCTTTAGTGTTTTTTTTCTAACCGTGACGGACAGACCAACCAACAGACAAAACGCACAAAAATATGTTAGTTTCATTTTAATGGGGGCATTATACAATTTTATTTTAAAAAATCTGATTTTTTAAAAAATTTAAGAAATTAGTTTAGAATTATGTCATTTCCGGTCTTTACGCTAGTACACGAAAGCCGCTGCTAAAAGTTCATTTTAAAAAATGTGCGTGATATCTCTATTTCAAGAGCATTTCTTATAGTAACATTTCCTCCCTTACATTTACGTAATTGTTTTAGAATTGGTGTTTAGTTATTAAAAAATCGCTTGCATAATTAATTTTATAAATTAAACGGTTTGCGTTTAGAATACTAAAAGTAGCCATTGCACCTAAACTTTTCAAGCCGCATTTAATGGTGAAAAAATATTTTTCGTATCTCTTCTAGTTTTGGCGCTCTGAGTCTGACAGACGGACAGACGGACAGACAGACATAAATTCATTTTAAAAAATGTGCGTGATATCTACATGCCAAGAGCATTTCATATAGTAACATTTCCTCCCTTAGATTTACGTAATTGCTTCACAATTGGTGTTTTATTATTAAAAAATCGCTTGCATAATAATTTTTATAAATTAAACGGTTTGCTTTTAGAAAACTAAAAGTAGCCGTTGCACCTAAACTTTTCAAGCCGCATTTAATGGTGAAAAAATATTTTTCGTATCTCTTCTAGTTTTGGTGCCCTGAGTGTGACAGACGGACAGACGGACATTTTGCACAAACCTAATTGCGGATTTTTCCCCTTACGGGGGCCGCTAAAAAATGACTATTTATTTTGTCGGAATTCGCACTTTGTGAAACAAAACATAAGTGCCAATGAGAAACGAGTAAAATATGGGTTTTAATTCATTTTTTATGTTTTAGAGGGACAGTTCCGCTTAATGCGGAACGGTAGGCTCATCTTCAAGTAGCTCATGAAACTGCACCAGATCTAGTAGAAAAACAACAGCTTTGGAATCCCTGAGAACATATAATTTTGAGTAGGATGTTTAAAAATAAAATAATTTTGTGTTGATTTTTTCTCTAAAAAAATGCATCTATAATAACAGCTTGTCTGAAAATGGATGAAGTTTTTAAGAATCTGTTTATAACGAGCTAAAAATCATTTTCCAATCAACACGGGTAAATCGCTCGCGTTCAAGGTGTAAAATGCTTCGCGTAAAATGCTTCATCTTCTTTGTAATGTTTTTTAACAACAGTGCAGTATGCGCAGACAGGATGCGTAAAGACCTTGTTTTGAAGCCGTTGTTTCTTTAGTATAGTTGCATGATTAAACTCTTGAATCAGTAATGCCTTTCATTCGGAAATTCCCGCAAGCGATAATCCTTTCAAGAACGCGATGTTGGATCTAGACCTAGTTCTTTCTTTAGTTGAATTTTTTTTTAAATTCGCATCCTGGTTCTAGGTACCAGGTTCTATAAAGTCCCGATCAATTGTAATTACAATTTTTTTCTACTTCCTTTTAGCTGTTACTTTTACTATTGTTTCAAAATTATCTATATATATAATTCTCTTCTTCCTTCAACAGTTTAAACAAGAAGAAGTAAAGGAAAGATCACTCTCTTATTTCTGCGAATAGTCCACGAGAAAACAAGAGGAGGTGAAGGGGAGAACACGTAATCACAAAATAACAGGGTCGGACCATTGTAACCAAGAAATATCACTCTTTTTTATTTTTAAATTCTACCTCACGTTAAAAAAAGGGGGAAGGAGTAATCCACTAACCCTAACCCTAAGCCCTGACGCCAAAAGCATTTTCTTGCATTTTTTTACTGCAGAGACGCATTCTCCTGACATCAACATCTCATTATTCATCAATGAAGTTCGGGGCTAAACTGACACCAAAAGCGTTTTCTTGCATTTTTCAACGCAGAAACGCATTCTCCTGACATCTCCAGCTCATTATTCATCCTATGTTTGTAACTTTGTTTTGTTACAGAACTATAATTCAAAGATCTAAACAAAAAATTTCAGAAGTGGATTGAGAAATTAAATGTACCAATTAGATTCTACTCTAATTTTTTTTTTGGAATTTTTAGGATTCAATCATAAATTGTGAGCTATAGTCCCACATTTATTTAACTTGAGAAATATGAGATAGAGTAAAGGTTGAAAAAACGACTAGGAAAAATAAATTTCGGTTCTGAACTCCGCTATCTGCCGGTCCCAAGCCCGGGTGAAAAAGGAAGAGGGTTTGGCGTGGGGCTAGTGACCCCACCCTGTGAAAAACACTATTGCTACAGAAACGGAAAACTTTAAACATAAGGAAAATTATACATGCGGCGAGGGCGGCCAAACCCTGATGACGGTGTTGGACCAAACTCAAAAGGAAGTCCAATACCCGATACATGGCAAGCCCTTCAATGCAATAAAGCCTACTCTTATAGGCACGCGGAACGTAAGAACCCTAAATCAATGCGGCAAACTGGCCCAACTTCTAAGAGAGTTTGACTCCTACCGGCTGGACATCCTTGGAATCTGCGAGATGCGGTGTACATCAAGTGGGCAAACAGTTAATGATGGCAAAACCATAATATACTCAGGACACGATAAGGAACACACTGGTGGTGTAGGAATCATCATGTCTAAAATAGCAGCTTCAACACTAATTGCTTGGAAGCTATTCAGTGACCTCATCATTACAGCTCGACTCCAAACAAACCAAATTAAAATTACTATCATCCAAGTATATGCCCCTACAGAGGATGCAGAAGTACCATCAAAGATGATTTCTATTTTTATATAATCAAATTCAAACCACACTTGATGAAACGTCCACTCATGACCTTATTCTACTGATGGGAGACTTCAACGCCAAAATCAGTCCTAACCGAACTGGCTTTGAATACGTAATGGGACCATATGGCTCTGCAAAAGACATCAGTGATAATGGCGAACGCTTGATTTCTCTTTGCGCATCCAACAGCCTTTCAATTGGAAACACATATTTTAAGCACAAAGAAATTCACCCAACCTTCAACGAGATAGATTACATTTGCACCTGCAAACGATGGAGGTCATCTCTATTAGATGTGCGGACCCGCAGAGGAGCGGATATTAGCTCAGACCACTACCTTGTCAGTGGAAAATGTAAGCTCCGACTGAAACGCCAACCAAAACGAGTCACACAACCCCGCCCATTTAATGTAGACAAGCTTAAAGACTGCAATACTGCAGCACAGTTCCAATTAAAACTACAGAACCGCTTCGAGGCTCTTGCAGATATACTGACCCTTGAAGAAGAGTGTGCCAACTTTAGAGATACCACTATTGAGTGCGCTGAAGAAATTATTGGAAAGATGCGAGGTTCATACAAGTAACGGTGGATACAAGACAGAACATGGAAATTGATCGATGAGAGGAAAGAGGCCTAGCGGAAGAAGCTTATAAGGAAGCAGACTTGAAAGTAAAGAGAAGCTGTCGGCAAGATAATCGTGACTGGATCAACAGAAGGGTCAAGAGGCGCAAGCAGCCGCAAGCAGAAACGACACAAAAACTCTCCATCGTATTGTCCGATATCTCACTGGAGCAAAGAATTGACATTGAGCACCGATAAAAAACAAGCAAGTCAAAACTTTGCTAACGAAAGAAGAGCAGGATGCAAGATGTGTAAAGCCCTTTAAAGAGACCCTTAACCAACCTTCGCCAGACCTGATTACACATTCAGGGACCCCTCTCCAGACAATTATGTCAATGTCAAGACAGACCCAATAACTGCAGTGGAAGTTACCATGGCCATTGCAGTGCTAAAGAACAACAAAGCACCAGGGCTAGACATGGTGTCAGAAGAAATGCTTAAACATGGCGGACAGTGCATTGTTAACAGAATGACTGATCTCTGTTGGCGAACTGACGAATGGCAAAAAGGAGTCATTGTAAAGCTTCCAAAAAAGGGCAACTTGGCAGACTGCAACAACTGGAGGGGGATTACTCTCCTCTCTGTCTCGGGCAAAGTTTTAAGCACTGTTTTGTTGAGACGGCTTCATAGTCTGTAGATGAGAGGCTCAGAGAAGAATAAGCAGGATTCCGAAGAGGCAGATCTTGTGCAGAGCAGATTTTCGTTCTACGAAATATCATAGAACAAAGTCTTGACTATCAACAACGGCTAGCGTTCAGTTTCGTAGACTTTAAGAAAGCATTTGATAGTGTCCACCGAGAATCACTTTGGAAAATAGCTAGAGAATACGGCATCCCAGAAAAATTTGTCCAGATCCTACGACACCTATACAGTCAGTATAGTTGCTGCATTAAAACAGAAGGAGGAACAACAGAGTTTTTTTTAGCATCGAGACAGGTGTGAGATAGGGGTACATCTTATCTCCCTTCCTTTTCCTCCTAGCCATAGACTACATAATGAGGAAAGCAATGAACCAGACTGCCTTTGGTATTCCATGGTGTGAACAAAACCGAATGACGGACTTGGACTTCGCCGATGACGTTGCACTACTCGGGGCTACAAATAAAAGTATACAAGAAATGACGGAGAGCCTAGATAGAGAGGCACCCAAAATTGGCCTGCGCATAAACTTGGAAAGACAAAACTTTTTGCGAGTGGGATATAAGGCAAAGGGTGCCCCTGTCAGACATTGCGAGTCAAGGCTTGAAGAGTTGGACAAGTTGACTTACCTTGGCAGCATCATAACAAATGATGGGGATGCATACCATGAAGTAATGTGCCGAATAGGAAAGGCAGGGAGCATTTTCCAAAAGCTGCAGCCTATTTGGACAAGCCAAGCCATTGGACTCGAGACAAAAATATACCTTCTCAACACAATCGTCATTCCAACTGCAACATATGCATATGAGACATGGAAGTCATCTGTCAAAATTGAAAAGAGACTAAATGTGGCTCAACAAAAATGGCTGAGACGGATTCTGAGAGTAAGTTACACAGATCGAGTCTCAAACAAGGAAATCCTATGCCGAACTGGGAGTGGAACACTCATTGAGGTTGTGACAGAACGTCGCATGAGGTTTGCGGGACATGTTCTACGACAAAATGAACTACGCTTACCAAGAATTGCGATGACATGGAGGCCAATACGAGAAAAACGCAAACAGGGACGTCCTCGTATAGCTTGGCGTCATATCTTCATGGAGGACCTCAGAACAGTGGACACCAGATGGGAGGAGGCTTCAGACATTGCCAATGGAGGCAGCGTGCCGCCCAATGCGCCGAACGGCGCGGGAGGACCTAAGTCTAAGTCTAAGTCTGAACTCATAGCAATCGTTACTCTTATACTGAAAAATTTCGTATGAATTCTAAATTTTCCAAAGCAAAGTCTTTCTTTGAAAAACTATGATTAATTCATGTAAAAAGTAAAGCTCCCCTTTCAAACCTTGTGGTCTATAGGGCAGATGATGTAAAGGTCATCTGATTTTGTGGCCTACGGTTAACGAGGGTGTCATGTGGCCAGCACAACGACCAACCGCCTTTACTTTTCCCCAACTAATGTCAGGTACCCATTAGAGCTGGGTGGACTCAGAGGCGCCCAAGGATCCAGAAATAAAAATCCCAGTCTACACCAGGATTCGAACCTGGCATCCCTGGTTCAGAAGCCAAGCGTTTTACCGCTCAGCCACCGGGCCTCCATGATTAATTCATGTGAAATTACATAATATTTGTCGCCATATTTGACTATTCATTTTTTAAACATCATGTTTTCTTCTGGAAAGGGAAGGGGCAGAAGAGCGAAAACGATTAATCCTCGCTCCTTTTTATAATATCTGCTAATGTTTGCATTAGGCATTAAAGAATGGAAGTGGGGCGACTCGATATAATAATTTAACTTATAGCAAATATAAATTATATTTGTGATGGATTTTTTCTAATTTAGTAATTTCTTAACTATAATACAAAAAGAAAAAGTATTGATTTGTTCTATGGGCAGAAGGCAATTGCATGTATCAACCCTCCCACCTGGCACAATCTTTTTTCATTTTATATTTACCTACTAATGATAAACATTTGAGATTAGAATACATAGCACGCAATATACAAATGGGTTAACATATCAATACATAGCTTACATTATATAGATGTTCAACTTATTTTGTTCACAAACTTTGATTTCTCTATACAAATAGGACCGCCACCCCCAACCAGAGGGCTAGAGTGGGGAGAGCAGTAGTTACAATCGACCCCCCCCCCCTTTACCCCAACGAATTGGCCAAGATACCAGAAGGGGAGCAACATAATATAAAATTATATTTTAATTCATCAAATTTTTTCAAAAACTATAATTTTCCCATAAAAGTAGGACCGCCACCCCCCACCTCACTGAAAGGGTTTAGGTCTTAGGTGGGAAGGGCAATAGAGGTATTGTCCCCCCCCCCCCCATTGTCCAACAGGGGAACGACATAATATAAAGAACGGTTAAAACATCAATAACAAGTTTTAATCATAAGATATTTAAATTATTCTATTAGCAAGCTGTGATTTCTACCAATAAATTGGACTCCCCCCACTCGAAAATTTATGGGAGGGGGCGGATGGAGGCCATCGCCCCCTCCCGACCCCACCAAATTGGCCAACATACTAGACGGGGGTCGAAATAATGAAAAAATAGGTTGAAATATAAATAATTAGTAAATATTATTAACATAAGTAATAAATTCGTACACAAATTGTGTGAATTCTATACTAGAATACGTCCGCCCCCCCCGCATCGGGGGGTGGATCAAGGGAGGGGGTCGGCCGAGTTGGGGGCGATCGCCCCTACCGCCCCCCCTGGATCCGCCAGTGATCTGTGGTGGGCACAGTAGGGCGGGTGGCCGGCTAACGTGGGCACAAGTGTACTGCGGGCAGAGCTGATCTGCCGTGGGCAGCGTAGTAGCAGGATAAGTCCAGTGAGTTGCGAAGGTTTGTCAAAGCTATGGCGTCTCGCACAGAACGGGGTCGATAGTCTATAGGGACGTCGTACCTAATGTGCTGACAAATGGGCAGGCAAGTTGAGCCGATAGCGCCAAGTAAGTTGGCATGTAGTGACCTATAGCGCTGAAGAGCACTGCATAGATACGTGATACTCGTAGATTCAAATAGGCAGGCGATACTGATTAGTACCAATTGGGCAAGTTGGAAGAGTAGGCCGAATGCTGGTAGGCAATGCTGGATAGCACGAAGTAGGCACAGTGCGGGAAAGCACCGAATAGGCAGACACCTGAGGGAGGCTACGGATAAACAAAGACCAGTTAGGACATGTCTCTCATGTATCTTATCGATGCCAACGACTGAGGTGCATTCGTCTGATTGGTAAAATTGCTTTAGTGCACATTTGGGAAAATGATGACAAATGGGATTGGAAAATTAAATAGAGGTTTGATAGTAGCAATATAAAATGTACATAAAAGGGGAAATAATAATATGAAATGTACATAAAAGGGGAAATAATAATCTCAATTAAATACAAATACAATGAGCATGGGGGGGGGGGAAAGAGGGGAGTATCGGACGATGGTCAGTAACCATGACGCTGATGTTTACACGAACAATGGAGCGAGTTTGAGTGAGGAGATAGTCCGTTCAAGGAGGTGGGACAACTCTCGCCAAAATAAGTGAAAAAAGGGTAGATAGTCTATATATCTCTTTTAAGCGCAGTATTAATGCGCTAGTAAAAATGATCAAGTCGGTCAGCCGAGATAAAGGAAATAAAATACGAGGTACAAATGTATACACTGTTGCGTCAATGATCAATTGAGCAACATGACAATACCATTGTGGGCATGGTCAAATGTAATATATAAATATATACATATTATCAATGGTTATGTTTCCTACTTAAGACAGTGAGAAATACACAATGCACTACTTAAATATAAATGAACTAAATAAAATACACAGGATAATATCCAGAATGAAATATACACAAGCTGATACAATAGATTTGTGACTAATTTCAACTTACCACCAAATATTCCTCTAAGAGTAAGAATAAATGAAATAGTCCAGACTCGTATGCCAGCAAGAGAGAGAAATGAGCGAGTGATAATTTTGAAATAGTCTACTTTATAAAAGTCGGAAGTAAGACCGGGAACAGGAAATGTGAGAGCCTAGAGATTATCTCTCACGGGGTGGACTAGAGACGAATTTCACACTTTAGGAAAGTCAGGAGTCGTGTAGACACGAATAATCTCTTTCATCAAAGAAAGAGACACGTGTAGGGGTGGGAGGAGTAATGAATTACAATCCTGCCCATATGCTATTAAGTGAGAAGGTCGGACATCCGGCACTTAAAGGCAACTACTTGTTTGATCTTTACCCCGGTCAAGGGAAGATAAGCGAAAAGCAGTGACCTAGCCCTAGGTAGAGGGCTTAGTCTAGCAAGAGGAGGAAAAAGGTGGGGCTTGTGATAAAATAGGGCATGGAAAGGGGAAATGCTTAAAATAAAATAAATGAATAAATATAAATAATAATAAAGGCTGTGATAAAAGTGAGCAAATCTGTTAGCAAGCATTTGACTTGTCACAACTAGGTACATAATTACTTTACGAGCCTTGCGGGTAGCGAAGTCATACAGTATATCATAACACTTCTATTTCCTGAAAGATCACACCCAATAGCAATAATTACCAAATGTTTCAATCTATCTACGAGAATTGTTTATCTCAAGTAATTTTTCATTAGTTTGAGGTGACAAAAGCTTCTTTTACTAAAGTCCACAATTGTGGATATTGCATAATGCCGTTTTTTTTATCGCACGTAGTAATTGCGTTTTACATATTGAATGACACCCCAAAATGACAATTTTCGTCTATATATTTTAGGAGATTTGTATGAATTTTCAAAACATTTTAATAATTTCCCCATATTTCCAGGATTTTTTCGTATATTTTGCAATTTCAGATTTCCAGGACCTCCTGTTAATTCAACAGGAGGCCACAGGAAATCTGTTATAAGTTATAAAATGATTTAATTTGATAATTTATACACCTAAAATTAGCGCGATCCTATAAAAGTGTGAGGCCCACGCGGTACCAAAGGTTGCAGAGGCCTAAAAAGCGGAGTATGCTACGCCCCTGGTCGACTAGTAATAAATATTTTTAAAAATCAAATTGCTTATTTGAAAAAAAAAGTAATGAACATATATTTTAAGGTTCTGCTTTCTAGACATATTTCAATTTTTTTTATTAAATATTGTCCTTTTTTTAGTTGAACGGTAGTGTTTAGTTGTATCTGAGCCATTTCAAACTTGCGTTGCCAATACTATCTCAACCGCTATAGCAAATTTAGCCCTTCCTTTCCTTACGTCACTTGAATTTGCCAGAGAACTACAATGTTTGACAAGTGTGTATCGGTAACTTAATGATAGGGTCAGATGAGGAATGTCTTCTTTATTAAGTTGCAGCTCAAACAGTTTTGGTTTTATAATATAGAGATAAAAGCTTCAGAAAGCTTTCTGCTGATTGGAGATCGTGTATTGTGTGGGTTTTGAAAATACATTGCATCTTATCACCTGGCAAATTAATTAGTCTGATAGTGTTCTTGGTAACATTCAGACACAAAGTATCACAGAGTCTTGTTCTCGCATATTTCTTTTTATATCATTTATATTATTACAAATACCATTAGTTTTACAATTGAAAATATTTTCTCTAATAATACTTTTCACAATATAATTTACTTTTAATTGTAATAGTTATAAGCAGAGAAATCTCACAATGTATGTGATAAATTAGTACTTTATATAAATACTATATACTATTAAGTAATATGTAACCATTCTTATATTATATCTCCACCTCCTCTCTATAGTGATTTAGCATTGTCAGGTCTGATGTGGAATGGTAATTAGATACAACTGCCCAACAACACCTTGATTGACCCTAACAATTATGGATTTTGTATAGAATCTACATTTTTATTATATAATATTATAATATAAGTTGAACTGAAAACTAAATGAAGTAACATCTGTATGGTATAAGATAAGATAAAATAGATCTGGCCACGACCTCTGGAACTTTGTGAAATGTCCGGACTAAGATGAAAACAGATCGACTCTCATAGCTATGGAAACTGACAACCAGCCCCTGAAAGGTCAAGAAGCAAATCAATTCATACAATATTTTCAAAGTGTTCGTCATATAAAAATCACCGAAAGCTTAATGAAAGATGTCCACGCAGAAATCAAGGATACAAATCAAGTTCAACGAGCATACACTTTAGGAAACCAAACATAACAAGCAAAATATCAAATATTCTTTTTTTTTTGACGTTATGGCATATCGGCACCTTTTTCAATGTAGGGAAAAATATTACGTTTCTTGTATTTTAACGTTTAATTTATTAGTAATTAAAAGTTAGGCATATCGTCCCTGAAAACTTGCACCTAATCACTAAGTACCAGAACCTATTTTTGTAAAGCACTGTACTTAAGTATTACTTTCAGTTATTACCATTAAACGTGTACACATTTGTTACCAGCTAGTCAGACAGACAGAGTTGCTATAAGCGTTTTAAAAATGAAAGAATAAGATGAAGCTTTAAAGGACCTCCAACCTAAACAAGCCACAGGTCCAGTCTCTAATGACATGCTAGTTCACTTTAGTATTCAAGCCACAGGTCC
>JADKLZ010001913.1:14481255-14491783 GCA_021533235.1 Biomphalaria straminea
CAGGTCCCGTCTCTAATGACATGCTAGTTCACTTTAGTATTCAAGCCTAACAAAAAACATCTGGCAGAAAACCATCACGCTCCCCAAAGTATGGTCAACAAAGAAACAAACATTACAGTTATCGCCCACAATTAGTCTCACCAGCTGTACATGCAAACGTTTGGAAAGAGTAGTAAATTGCACACTCCCTTGGATCCCTGTATGCAATAATCTATTTACTGAAGCCCAAACTGGCTTTAGAAAAGCAGATAAACAGAGGACCTAATCGCCTTCATCACACAAGATATAGAAGATGGATGTCAAGAAAATAAGCCAACTACGATTGTCTGGGTTGACTTGCATAACGCATTTGATAAAGTATGAGAATATGGAATTTTACTTAAAGATGAACAACTGGATAAAAGAATGTATTAAAATCAAAAACCTTTGGTCTGCATGCAAGTGAAAAGAAGTCTCATAGTGGGCTTAAAAAATGGCATTCTCCATAGAGGAAATCCAAACCAATACCAACCAAGGAAAATTAAAAGCATTATGTATCCAGATGACCTAATCAGCACAGAATAACATTTAGAAACATCAAAATTTCGGCTACAAGAATTTATCGATAAACTTAGTGAGTTGTCCAAAGACGGTGGCATGACTATCTACACCAAAAAGATACTATATACCATCTTCTCACTATCAACAAAACAACAAGCAAGGAAATTAACACTAGATAAAGAGACTCTAGAAAAAAATGACAGTCCTACAAACATTCTAAAAAAAGACATATAACAGTTAGATCAGAACCACTCTAAAATACGGTGTCACAATTTGGGGCTCAGCAGCAAAAACCAACATACAGAAAAAAATAGACAAGAAACAAAATATAGGTCTAAGGATAATGGCAGGAGCAATAAAAACAACACCTATTAGACTTAGAGCTATTGTGGAAATTGCCGACCTGATTTCTTTGGGTGAAAGAAGAGAAAAAAAAGTCACAATTTACCATAATGGAAACCTTAGAGAGGAACTAACTCAAATCTAAAATATTCAAGTCTTGTATCCAAAACACGCTTTAAAAATCATTTCATGAGGTATCACTTAACATCCTTAAACTATCGCAATATTTCTGAAAGAACAGTAAAGGTTAAATCATATTTTCAAAAGCCTTTAGTGTTTTTTTTCTAACCGTGACGGACAGACCAACCAACAGACGAAACGCACAAAAATATGCTTCTTTCATTCTAATTCTCACTATCAACAAAACAACAAGCAAGGAAATTAACACTAGATAAAGAGACTCTAGAAAAAATGACAGTCCTACAAACATTCTAAAAAAAGACATATAACAGTTAGATCAGAACCACTCTAGAATATGTTGTCAAATTTGGGGCTCAGCAGCCAAAACCAACATACAGAAAAAAAATAGACAAGAACAAAATATAGGTCTAAGGATAATGACAGAAACATTTTTTAAAAAAAAATCTGATTTTTTTTTAAATTTAAGAAATTAGTTTAGAATCATGTCATTTCCGGGCTTTACGCTAGTACACGAAAGTCGCTGCTAAAAGTTCATTTTAAAAAATGTGCGTGATATCTACATACCAAGAGCATTTCTTATAGTAACATTTCCTCCCTTAGATTTACGTAATTGCTTCACAATTGGTGTTTTATTATTAAAAAATCGCTTGCATAATAATTTTTATAAATTAAACGGTTTGCTTTTAAAAAACTAAAAGTAGCCGTTGCACCTAAACTTTTCAAGCCGCATTTAATGGTGAAAAAATATTTTTCGTATCTCTTCTAGTTTTGGCGCCCTGAGTGTGACAGACGGACAGACGGACATTTTGCACAAACTTAATAGCGGCTTTTTCCCCTTACGGGGGCCTCTAAAAAAGTAGCAAAATGCATTTCCTCTTTGGGACCAAAGCTCCCCTTCATCTATAAGAGACAGCATTGAAAAAGTAACAAAAATAAAACCCAACCACAAAAAAAAAAAAAAAAAAAAAAAAAAAAAACAGAGCAGCAAGAATTAGTAAACTATTTTTCAAAAACCATTTTTATTCTAAAAATTACTTAGAACTTTGAAAACAGAAGGAAACCTAAATAAACAAGGTTACAAAGACAGTTTGTGTGGAAACACAAACTCAAAATCGATCTGCCCCCAAGGTGGTCCAATTAGAGTCTTCACCAGGATTCGAACTCGGGACTTCCGGTTCCAAGTACTTTACCCATCAGCCACAGCATCTTCATATATTCATTTAGCGTGCACTTATATTTTTAAAATAATAATTATTAACCTTATTCATACATTCAAAATTAATAAAATGTCTTATTTGGAGCTAGCCCTAACACTGAACAATTCAAGCAGTTCCTACACAGCTTGCCCCACCACTGCACTAATCAGAGCAGTTTCCTACACAGATCTTATATAATACAGACGTTACTTCAAAAAAGATGATTACGTCCTACGCGTCATGCATTTAGTCATGCATATTAACCAATGACCTACATTCTGCGAAGTCACTGGTTTTCCTTGCTGGCTCAGGCAACCCATTCCATGCTCTAATAGCAACAGGGAAGATGGAGCATTTTTACAACTTTGTCCTAACATATGGAACGAGGAATGTGTCTTTATCTTTGTGTCTTTCTGAGTGGTTTGTTAGATTTTGTTTTTGTATTTTAAGATTATGGTTCAATGTTTTATGTATAATTGCTACTCTACTTTCGAGTCTTCTCTTATGAAGGCTTTCTAAATTTAGTGATTTTACTAAATTTGCTACTCTAGTGAAATGTGAATATTCGTTTGTTATGAATATCACTGCTCTATTGTGTATCTGTTCCAGTTTCTTACTGTTTTACTTGAGTTGATATGTCCTAAACAGAGGATGCATATTCTACTATTGGCCTAACCAAGCTTAAATAACCTTTTTGTTTCTTATTTAATTTATAGAAATTTCTTTTAATAAACCCTAATCCCTAGTTGTTGTAGTTTTTAGAGGCCCTGAAAGGGAAAAGACGCTATTAGTTTTGTGTTGTTAGTCTGTCCGAAAGTGAACCATCTTTAGCCATTTCAAAATTATATATGCTATCAGATTTTTCAAAAAATTACACCACTTTTCGATGAAAAACTTCAGGTTGGATAACTTTTCTTAAAAGGTTGTGAACTTCTTTATTAATAATTCAAGCTTCTTTTATAGATTCGCGCTTTGGTAAAAAAAAGTGTTTATCTAAGGTCACAATGGTAAAAGTGTCAAATCTATATATATATTACTCAAAAGAAAAGTTCACAAAAAAGCATAGACATAAATAAATATAGACTGGAAAAAGGACGTAACTTCATGTAACTTGAAAACATGTATATATATATATATATATATATATATATATATATACTAGCTAAATTTTACCCGGCTTTGCTCGGGTTTTTCTTTCTACAAATAGCATGCATTTAGTCTCTTTGAATAATCAATAATGACGTGAACAAAAAAGATGATAATTTTAAAAATAAATCAATTCATCCACTGCTGTATGTGAGAAAGAAGAGCTAAGTCGTCTGCAAAGTGTAGGTCATCTAACTGTTTCCAAAGTGTCAACTGTATACCGTTCTGCTTCTGGTCAGTTACTGTCTTCATGATCCAATCTATGTCTAGTAGAAATAAGAAGGAAAAGAGTAAACAGCCTTGTCTCACTCATGTTTGGACTTCAAATGCCTCTGTCAGTTGTCTGCCATGCACTACTATGCAAGTTATCCCTTCATATGACTTCTTGATGATGTTATTAATTTTTTCAGGCACTCCATTGTGTCTCAAAAGTCTCCAGAGGGTCCATTTGTCCACACTGTCTAATGCATTCTCATAGTCTATAAAACTGACGTAGATAGGGGAGTTCCATTCCATGGACTGTTCCAAAATTATACGTAGTGTTGCTATCTGATCTGTACATGATCTCTCCTTTCGAAAGCCGGCTTGTTGGTAACGGAGATGTGGGTCTACAGCATCTTTCATTTGGTTTAACAGAATGCAATTAAACACTTTTCCTGGAATGGACAGTAGTGTTATCCCTCGATAGTTAGAGCAGGAACTAAGATCGCCTTTCTTTGGGAGTTTGATGATGTAGCCCTCCTTCCAATCTGGTGGCACTTCTTTTTCCCATATTTTTTAGAAATATAAGAGTTCCAGCCTCCAAATGAGAAGAAAGTAGTTTATTAGATCTAGGTCAATCTAGGTCATCAATGAAATGAAAGCTTTTAGATCTAATTTTAAAATAGTTATTGTTAATTAAAAGTATAGTCATGTATATAAAAGAGTATGCTATATTGAACTCTCATTGATTTAAATAAAAAAAAACGCAAAATAGAGCTTAATTATTCAAAGGTCAATATCTGTTTTTATTTTTGTGTAGCTATGTAAGTTCATGACCCCTTGACGCGTCGCCTTGGTGACAAAAAAAAAACGCGATAAAATATATTTTATAATTTAAGCGAACGCGTGAATGCAACTGTTAATATAACATTGTTAGTTTAATTTTATTTAGATCTAGATCTTGATTCTTAAAAGAAAATTGAATGCCTTCGTAATCTATAACTAAAAACTCTAAACTTGTGTTGACCTCGATCTAAATCAGTATGTAGTTCAACAACATTCACTTGTATAGTGCCGGATGATGCAAGAGAAGAAATGTTGTTAACACGTATGTAAATTAATGTGTAGCAATTTTGTCAAGAGGTATCACTACGCGGCGAGAGTGATGGTTCGCGACTTACGGAAAAGTATTTACATTTAGAACGAACGATTTTATGTAACAAATGTTTTGTAAACTCAAATTTGAAGGTTAATTAAATTTAATAATGAAATAAATAGACACTAATATGTATATTCATGTGTAAAAGTAAAAAAAAATATGTTTTATTGATTGATAGTTAATTTAGATCTAGACATTTTTATCTCTGCGCATGCGTGTGACCCGTCAGTCTTGCATCATCCTCTAGACATGGCCTTGTGACCTAGTTTTTGTTAGATACAATAGTCTAATAGACTTGGTCAACTTTATTTTTTTAAAGGGTCTTACGTTTGTTTTAGGGCTACAATGCATACACTACGGCCTAAGTTGGTACCCAAGGAACATTTCTGCCAAGTTTAATCAACATTGGTCAAGCGGTTTTGATTTCCATTCGGCTCATACATACATACATACATACATACGCCTCACATATCCTTTTATATAATATAATATATATATATATATATATATATATATATAGATATAGATATATATATAGATATATACTATTGAATTCGGATTTCCAAAAATTAAAAAATTGCATGATCTTCAGTCTTAGAGATTAAACACAATTTATAGCCATAAAATAAAGTACACACAACTGCAATGCACAAATTTTTGTTTCATAAAACTCTCTTATGAATTTGTGTAGTGAAATATGTAGGTCACATCTGGGGCTGCGTAGCCACGGGAAATACTGCATTACTAATTAATTTTCGGATTCAAAGTCAAGCCTTTTTATAAATATTATTTTGCTGGTAAATTATTACCATGTGTTCATGCTTCAGTGTCTTAATTAATGTCCCGTATCAAAACAAAGGAAATGGTGATAACATAGCTTCTCTACGCCTTACTTACTTACAAGGAAAATGATATCTAGCTAGCGGTCAACAAGTTTGCGTACGCTGCAGCCACTTTTGATTTAACTATAAACCTTAGTAAAAAGCTTGGGCTTTGGGCGTGGTGACGAAAGGCCCAAAACAGATTTGAATGGAGGGTTGGGCTGTGGCACCAGTAGCACCACTGAGATGGATGGATGGCAAAACCGTATGGGGGACGAACATATTGTTTGGCGTAACAGAGGTGCCCCACGGAAACGTTTCTTTAGAAAGCTAATGAAATGTTGTAAATCTATTAAGAAAAAATGCGCCATTTCAGTTTGTCAAAAAGTGCCTGTTTTACCCTATAACGTAGAGATTTGCGTCGCTTGATGTTTCGTACCGAAGCCATAATGAATACACGAATTTCATAATTAATGTCTGAACGTAACCATCTGAGAAGTTACAGAGCAAAGTATTTCTTCCAAGCCAATAATAGTAGGCCTACAATAGTTTTATGCAAAAAAAAAATGGATTGTAAAACTATAAGACGGACGTGAGCTGTGATTTGTCTACACTTAAGAGACTTGATATTTAATCGCCATGTACAATTACATTTAGAACTAAAATATAACACTAAAGCAACTCTTCAGATTAGTAGTCTTTATCCCATCGTTAATTTTCGTATTACAAAAATATTCCAAAAATGACTTCGGGTATATAACCTTCCTTAAAAAAATATTTAACCGAGTAAGGCTCGGCCACCTGATATTATATATTATAAATATATCTGGACTCTATTTAGCTTTATTTAGACTGTCAAGTACACAATGACCATATGTCAAACCACGCGCTAATTTGTTATTTTTGAAACTTATAACTACAACCAATTTCGCATAAAAATTCTTTTTTAAAAACAACATTTTATAATTATTCCATTTAATGAGTTGGCTATTAAATGGAAAATATATTTTATCATGGTCTATTGACACTTTTTCCAATGTGACATTACATGCAATTTTTTTTTGTACAAATGCGCGAATCTATGAATGACGCTTGAGTTATTAATGAAGAAGTCTGCAAACTTGTAAAACATATACCCCCCTCGAATTTTTTCATTAAAAAATGATGTGTTTTTTTTAACGTGCTTGCATAGATTATTTTAAAAATTAGATGGTTCTCTTTCGGAAAAGAAAAAAGTAGCCGTTGCATCACAACTTTGAATGATCTGAAATATCATGATGTTCGACTTTCATTAAATTCTAGTTTATGAGATGTAAACGGGACGGATGGTGAGACAAACCACACAAAACTAATAGCGTCTTTTCCCCTTTCGTGGGCCGCTAAAAATTAAAAAAACTAAGGCAGAAAGAGTTACACAAAAAAATTGTTGAAAAAAAATGTAGTGATTTAAAACTTTAAATGATTTTCTCCTTTGCAACTTCTTGTGTGAGTAAAGAGTCGGATCCTTTGTACTTTCACAATTATTTCTACTACTTTTGTGCATTTGTTTAATGTTTACTTTTTTCTTATGGATCTATTCAGTGCCACTTTTCCCAGCTGTTAGTGCCGACTTTGAAGAGCTTCATGTCGCGTTTGCATACACCAGTGTACCTTAGCAGTGGAAGACCAGCGGATCTCCTGCCTTCTGTTGAATCACCATACAAATGTCTGTCAAAGTCGACCTTGTGGCATTCATAATAACTAATTCTATGTGCAATTATAAACAAATGTGCAAAGAATTGCAAGCCTATAATCCAAATCATACATGGATGGACATGAACTACAGATTTGCCTTAAAATATTAGCATGTCTTTAGAACTGTACTTTAGTAGAAGCATTACTTGTTCGGGAACTAACAATGATACAATGATAGGCCTTTAGATTTAGACTTAGAAGACGATGTGCAAACTTTTTCTGTACATTAATTTATTTAACTCTTGAATCAATAATGCATTGGCGTCCGCAAGGAAGTACATTGTGGTGCACTTGCACCCCTCTGTCACGTTCCAATCGTCAGACATTTTGGTTTGTCTATTTTTTCTTCATTTCTTGTAATTATTATTTTAATCTAGCTCTGGTCAAGGTCAACCGGCAGACCTAGTTAGCTGGGATATTTTAGCCAGGTTTTTCCAACTCTGCACCATTTGTCTAATAGAGAGTTTCTGATTGGTTGAAGAAACAATTTTGATAGGTTATTTTATTATGCAAATTTAGAGGTTGGCTCAGTCACGTAAACAAAGACAGCAAAAGCTAGAATCCCGGCCAGTCTTAAGTATTTGTTCATTCTAGCAAGACGTAAATGATAGAGTCTCAAGCTTGTTATTTTATTGTGTAGATCATTTAGTATTCCAGTACAAATATATATTAACAACTTCATTTGATTACAGTTTATTCATATAATTATTGTACATTGCTATTCCAAGTTTTAATTTAAATTGTATTTTGAAAAGGAAATATTTCTTCATTCAATCTATTAATATATATTTAGATCATCTTATTAGCTGACAACTTCTAGATCATCGGCATCACGGCTATAAGATCTTCATTCAAGTTAAAAGAAGCATCTTCAAAGATCACTTTCACTGTAGCATAAGATATCTTTTACTCAAGCCACCTTCAAAGATCTTCTTTGACCGTGACACCCCCTCAACATCATTCCTTTGGGTTCGTCATGGAACATATGGCCTCAACAAAAACACGTCACTCTTTACAGTCTCTTGCTAGTTTTTTTTTTTAATGGTTTCCCAGCTCTTTCCGATCTTTTCGGCTTTCTGGATTCTGATTAAATCTACATCTACGTACTAAAAACAAGATTACAAAGAGAGTTTGTGTGATACACAAACTCAGAGGAGGCCCCCGTCGGAGTCGGATCCCTGTCAGATCCGCCTATTCGCAAGATGTTTCGGATGTTCCTTCAAAGTTGAAAATAATTAACTTCTCGCTAAATGACGGAGGATGGCGAGCAGGGTATAAACCTGCCTTATCTTGATGTTTCCGCACTAGACTGTAGTTCGGATTTATCGTTGGTCCCTGGCTCAATTACTGCATGCTCCCATCCCCTCCTGTGGAAGGTTTGAAATAGGCAGTAAACTATCTTTAACTCTGAAGAAACAATCGAAACATGTAAAACAAACAGACACATAACCTGGGAGCGTCGAGATAATCAGTTCAGCATGCTAACTGGTTACAAACTAATAGCCTGATATATACAATATGTTACACGAGCGATTTTAAATAATCTTTCATCATTGATCTGTAGAGATGTAGATGTACATAAACTAAACTTCTGATTTAGCACTCTTATTTTAGCAATCTTATTAATTATTATTATTAATAATTTGGATGTAATTTAGATAAAATTTAGGTAAAATTAAAATAAAAAGCCCAGATAATCAATAGAATGAATGCAATATTAAATTTAAAAATAGAAGATTAGTTTTAGTTTATTATAACATTTCAATGTAGATCTAGACATAAACATCCGGAACAATCTATTATAGATATTTTAAACTATCGCAATATTTCTGAATGAAAAGTAAAGGTTAAATATTATTTTCAAAAGCCTTTAGTTGTTTTTTTTTATCTAACCGTGACGGACAGACCAACAAACAGTTAAAACGCACAAAAATATGCTTTTCTTTCATTCTAATGTTGGCAATAAAAAACATTTTTTTAAATGTGATTTTTTAAAAAGTTTAAGAAATTAGTTTAGAATCATGTCGTGTCCGGGCTTTACGATAGTACACGAAAGTCGCTGCTAAAATTTCATTAAAAAAAAAATATATCAAAGGTAAACGACAGATCTTATTTAATGCCCCAGCGGTCAAAATATACATCTTCCGTGCTTTCATCTCTCAACGTTAGCCTTGTAAAGCTGATGTTCAAGGCAACTGCCACATCTCTTTTATGAGTTAATTACTTAAATAGTGAACACTTATAAATTTGAACAAAATTATACGTGATATGTACTGCATTATGTTAGATTATTAATTGTATTAAATTAGGTTTTATTTATATTGCATACTAATTAGGTTTTTTTCTCTTTAAATACTGCTTGCATAAAATATTTTAAAAAATTAGAGTTTGAGCTTTTAGAAAAAAAAAGTAGCCGTTGCATCAGAGCTTTGAATGATCTATATTATCGTGATGTCAGATTTTTATTTTCTCTTCTACTTTCTGAGTACTAACCGTGTTGACGGACAGACAGACAGACAGGCCACACAAAACTAATAGCGTCTTTTCCGATTCGGGGGCCGCTAAAAAATACATCTGGAAGAAGTATTTCATTATTATTTTTTAATGGCTAAAACGTGACTACTCAGAATTCAGAGGCACCTTCCTGCGGGCGCCAATGATGGCCTCTTCCATAAAACTTTATATTTAATAAATAAATGTATCCAATGCTTGAGATCCTGCTTGTATACTTAGGCCCTATAAAAATCGATACGTATCAATGTATTAAGTAACAATAACCCAACAAAAAAAATGTAAATGAAAGAAGATTGAGATATACAAATATCTTAGCAATGGTACGCACCGGTATTTGTACCGGCAACTTTTTTCAATGTCGGGAAAAATTATTACTTTTATTGTATTTCAACGTTAATTGTTAATTTATTTGTAGTTAGGCATCCTATCATGAGTACCGCCACCTTTTTTTACAAAAAAAAAAAAAAGAATTTTATGTATGAATACTTTGTATAAAGTTTACTTTCAGCCGACATTATTAACCGTATTATTAACAACATCTGTATGTGAAAGTCTTAATCATCTCGTGTCTTAGACAGTCATTATTTTAGACTAGATTTAAGTAAAGTCTAGATCTAGATATAGTAGGCCTATTACTATAAAAAGAAATCAATCATTAGATATCATTAGCAATTTTATTTTTAGGTCTTGTGACAAAAATAAATTTCGCCCACTTAAGGTATCACTCGGTCTAG
>JADKLZ010001913.1:14502857-14513374 GCA_021533235.1 Biomphalaria straminea
AGAGGTGCGCTAACCAGACTTGCGATGCGCATGGTGAGGTCGTAACACTATAATAGATCTAAGTCTAAGTACTAACTTATTAAATAATTAGAAGTATTATAATGAATATTGTATAGATCTAATTGACTGCGTTACAGATAGATCTATTTATCTAGTCAAGTACATTAAGTATAGATTATGGTAAATGTATTACGGTAGCCTAAATTATTAGATCTATGCCCTATGTCTATATCTAATAATTAATAAACTTTAGTCTTTATTAATATCTATAATTTATTCTAATAAAAAATGACTATAGGAATAGCATAGGATAGACTCGGCACTCTAATCTCAAGATAGAATCTATACTATTACTAGATCTATTCGATTTTTATATATAGATCTACACTATAATTAGATTATAGATCTAAATATAGGACCTACTTAAAGAGAGATGATATGCGGTGTTAGGTAATAGTATTGCACAAGAAACGAAACTGGGTTTTTTCTAAAATCTAATACTTGGTATGTAATAGTAAAACAGCACCTACCTAAAGAAATCGTAACTAGAAATCAAAAGCCTAAATTTATTTCAGTATATATAGATCTAGGTCTTTGGTTGAATTTTATAAAGAAGAAACGACTTTTGTAATTTTCTTTACAGAAAAATTGGACTATTCGCGTCTGACACATATATGATTTTTATGTTCAGCAACAAACCCTATTATCTCATCCAGAGTAAAAAGAAACATACATTTTAAAAAATCTGGAACGAAAGAAAATGTTTAAAGATTAAATGATAAAAATACAATTTTGCTCTTTAGACATGTACATGTCGGATTTAGAAAACATACTGGGTGAAAAGTGTAAATAAAAAATCTTTTTGGTAAATTAAATCGCTGCTTTTCCGATCGATAAAAATGGCCTAGTTGTTCAATGTACCCGAAAAGTAATAACAGAACAGGCTAAACTTTTATATTTTATCGCCCACGGCAAGTGGGAGAATTAATGCTTACCAGTCATCAGATACAAGATTTTTATATTTTGGTTTATTCATTATATTAATATTATATATAGGTATAGTCTACTATTAATAACTTTATTTCTAAATTACATAGATCTAAGTTTTCTAAAACAATTGATAACTAGATGAAATTCAGAGAAGATATGTAATTTATTGGATCATAATTTCAAATCATCGTCACAAAGGCTTTTTTTTTCAATTTCATTTCATTTAACTCATTTATTTAGCCTTACAAATAAGTCACCTTGTGTATGCGCTCAATATATTTAAATTTGTCATCGACGAAATCTACAGAGCTATTATTGCTCACACAGAGAAACTATATATATATAGCCTATATATATATATAAAGTCAAAACTGTATTTATGATATGACACCGAAATTTTCTTGCTAACTTGCCAGGCACTAGGCCTAGATCTAGAACAGGATTGGAAGTTAATATCATGAAAATGATAATGATGATACCTTTTAAATATTGACCTTGTTTTTAATGCTGGATCTGCGTGTCCAACTCACCTTTACTAATCTGACTGGATCTAATAATAATTAGACCATATTGTTATAAACATGGTGGTAGCACAGATGGAGGTAGTGGTATGTCAGCGGACTCAAATCGCCACAGGCCAGCGCTAGACGAGCGGTCATGCATGACGAGTTACGACGGTCAGCCCAGACGAGTCTCAACATGACGGTTCTGATCATAATATGGGTCTATGTGTAGTCATTTTAAGACTAAACGTGCAAAGTCAAACAAATTCTAGATCTAGATTCTATGTCAAGAATATATCAAGATCTAGTCTAGATTCTAGATCTAGTTCTCGACTCTAGATCTATCCTACTTCTAGATCTAGATTTTATGACAAATGGAATTTTCATTTGCAAGAGGAAAAGTCTTAATTTGTGTGACCCAAGTAATTTATAGCCATAGACATAAATAAATATAGACTGAAAAAAGGAAATAACTACATGTAACTTGAAAACATGTATATCTATTGTATTCGGATTTCCGAATTCTGAAAAATTGAAAAATTGCATGATCTTCAGTCTTAGAGATTAATCAAAACTCAAAGACATAAAAAAGTAAACACAATTAATTGCAAGTCACAAATTTTCGTTTCATAAAACTCTTTTATCGGCCAGTCTATATTTATTTATGTTTATGTTTCTAGCTCACTATCGGAAATTAAATTAAGTAAGTCAAGAATGTTTTGTTTCGTGTTTCCAGTTTTGAAAGAAGAATAAATCTTAATTTTTTTTGTTTAGTTTCTTTTTATTATTTGAAACATTTGATTAAATTTGAATTTTTGGATAAGGTTAGTTATAGTATTAAACAAATAGAATTATATGGATAAGGTTAGTTATAGTATTAAACAAATAGAATTGTTGTAGAAATGTTGTGACCCTGTTCCCCCCTGACTAACCATTTTTTCCACGTGCGAAGTACGGTGATTTTTGTTTATGCTTTGGAGCGTAAATGACCTTAACTATACTAGTGTGTAAATGTGTTCAGAAACTTTAGTTATGAGTTGTTGTTTTTGTGTGGATTTCTTGACTGAGGTTTTGAGGATTGTTTTTCTATTGTGGTAGTGATTCGGGGTATTGAAATTGGATTTGGAGATAGTGACATTATTTCTATTTAGCGGGGATATTGATTGAAAAAAGTTGGATTGTGTTCTGCAATCTGAGGATATCGGCGACCTGACAATCGGTGAGTTATTTTCTTTAATTTAAGCCCACGTCGTAACAACTGGTGTCGAAGCGGAATATCGCCTTCTCTACTTACCAACATGTCTACTTCTAAACGACTACCTGAGCTCCAGATTAACGAAATCCGTAAGGAGTTAAAGAGGCGGGACATCGTAGCGTCAGGAAACAAAGAAGCCCTCGTTGGCCGGCTGAGAGAGGCCTTGAAAGAAGACGGGTTTGACCCGGACACTTACGAGTTTGAAATGAAGGTAGATCTCGGCAGAATGTTGAGTGAAATAAAAGAGGAACTTCTAGGGTCAATGCGAGCAATGGCTACTGGTCTAAAAACTAATCTGGAGGAATTCAGAAGTACGTTAAGGGAGGAAATAGCCGCTGTGAAGTCACAGCTTACTGTAGAGATGGAGCAAAAGATTAAAGCCCTTAACGACGAGGTCCAGGCATTGAAGGTCGAGCTGGGTAAGGTGCAACGCATAAAAACAAATTCAGGAAGGAGCGAAGCAATTTGGAAAGTCAAGCCACCCATTTTTGATGGTTCAGTCTCGTGGACAGTCTATAAAAGACAATTTGAGGCGGCTGCTAAAGTGAACGACTGGAGTACAAACGAGGAAAAAGCTACTGGATTAATGTTAGCTCTACGAGGGAAGGCCTCTGAATTGTTACAGGTAGTTAACGACCAGCAAGATTACGAGGCCATTGTTAGAACAATGGAATTGCGATTTGGAGACGAGCACATGAAGGAGGTCTATAGAGTGCAATTAAAGACTCGGCAGCAAAAAGCAGGAGAGACACTTCAGGAGTTGATGGCGGATATTGAACGACTGGCACGCCTGGCTTATCCAACATTGACCCAGGAGATCTTACACGTGCTCATAACGGACGCATTTATTGATGGTGTACGTGACCCCGAATTGAAGAAGGCTATCAGATTAAGTGGAAAAAGAGAGGCAAGTGAGGCTTTGATATACGCCTTATCTTTTGAGGCAGCTAAAGACTCATCGAAAACGACCCATTTCAGTCGGGGTCTTCATGTTCAGGAGGAGGACCTCACGCATATGATCAGACAAGTAGTGGAAACTATAGATGACCGATGGTCTCAGCAAATGCCCAGACAAAACAGACCGGTCGTTCGCTGTTGGAATTGCAATGCCCCTGGCCACATTCAGAGAAATTGTACTCGAGGATATGCAGGCCGACCAAGAGAGAGAGATGGATTGGATAGTCAGCAGGCCTACATTCAATCTCAGAACCAGGAAAACTAAATTCTGCCGGTCTCTTGGGGCGGAGACAGGCAGCGAGATTCCCAGGAAGCCCTAGACTTATCATCCCAGTGGCCGTGCTAGGAACAAATAGAAGTCTGAAAGTACAGGGGAAAATAGGAGCTCGTTTCTGCAGATTTCTATTAGATACTGGCGCATCAAGATCGATAATTCATCCTAGTCTTATTGAGAATAACGTGATTCGTGAAATAAGTGGCTATTCTATAAAAACTGCTAGTGGAGAACTTTTGCCAGTTTTAGGGCAGATCACTGTAAAGATTGAGATTGCAAATCTACATTTTAGTCATGAATTTTTGGTCGCCAATATTATCGACGAGTGTATTCTGGGACTAGACTTCATGCAGGTATTTGGACTCACCTTGAACATTGGGGGTGGCACAGTGCAGTATGGAAAGCTTGAAATTCCGTTGCTGGAGAACGACATGGAGGACAATGGAGAACAGATAAAGAGGGTATTGATAACGAAAGGTACCAGCATACCCGCACAGCCTGAAGCCATTACATGTGGCACAATAGACTGTAATGTTCCTGTGTCTATCGGAAGCCTTATAGAGCAGTCAGAGGAAGCGCGTAGTAGACTGCCTTTGAGGAGAATACTGGTTGTTAATAGAAACGACCAAAGGATTCCTGTTCGGGTTAATAATTTCGACACTCAAGCTTGCAACCTTCAGAAGAAGAATGTTATCGTCACTTGTTGTCCAATGGAACTTATTGCATTGTGTGATGCGGTGGTCCCTTTAGGTAGTGCCTCATCATGTAATTTTCGTGTTGGTAGGATACTTGGAGATGAGGGTGAGGATCTGTCGGAGGAAAAGTGCAGTGAGGTTAGGCTGGAGTTGCTGGAGTTTGGGGACCTCGTGCCAGACATTGAAAAGGAGCTCGGTCAGACTGATTTGGTGTTCTGGGACGAGGTTTTTGTACCTGGATCGGTTGCACCAGTATTGTGAGGAGACCATCGTCTGTTCGGGACGAACAGGAGTAGGGAGGGGGAAGTGTTGTGACCCTGTTCCCCCCTGACTAACCATTTTTTCCACGTGCGAAGTACGGTGATTTTTGTTTATGCTTTGGAGCGTAAATGACCTTAACTATACTAGTGTGTAAATGTGTTCAGAAACTTTAGTTATGAGTTGTTGTTTTTGTGTGGATTTCTTGACTGAGGTTTTGAGGATTGTTTTTCTAATGTGGTAGTGATTCGGGGTATTGAAATTGGATTTGGAGATAGTGACATTATTTCTATTTAGCGGGGATATTGATTGAAAAAAGTTGGATTGTGTTCTGCAATCTGAGGATATCGGCGACCTGACAATCGGTGAGTTATTTTCTTTAATTTAAGCCCACGTCGTAACAATATGCTAAATGGATAAACGGAGACGCGGTAGATAAGTGGTAAAGCGTTTGGCTTCCAAACTGAGGGTCCCGGGTTCGAATCGTGGTGTAGCCTGAAATGTTTACATTCCGAATCTTCAGGGCATGTGTGAGTCCATTCAGCGCTAATGGATACCTGACATTAGTTGGGGAAAAGTAAAAATTGTGAGTCGTTATGCTGGCCACATGACACCCTCGTGAACTGTCGGCCATAATAAAAGCAGATGACCCTTACATTATCTACCCCATCACTAGTTCTGAAAGAGGAACTTTACTTAATGAATATAAAAAAACTTGTAATTGAAAAAGTACTTATGTTTGATAGAATTCAAATTTAAAAGTTAAACATTAATTTTATTGTATTATTATTATTATTATTATTATTTTAGTGCCCAATTTATTACTTTCAACGATCAAAACAAGACTATGGCTTGAATATTCCTGGTCCGTTAATATTGCTATAAATTCTTTCTGGAGTTTCGTTTTAAATTATTTGTGTAAATGTTTGTTTCATAATTGGTATTAAATTGGTATCTATTCTAATCACCAAAACTTGTATTCAAAGAAATTAGAAAAATATTTGATGATTTAAGTAACAACCTATTCTCTTCCCCCTCCCCGAAGGAGTCCATTCTATGAAACGTTTTTACAAGGAACATACGCTAAAAAGCAGGTAAAGGACTAAGGGACTGGCTTGGAAAAAGTTCTACAAGTTAGGTCGCAAAACAAATTTCTCAAAATGTTGACGTTCCTAAAAATTTTTTATATTTCTGGGAATAAAAGAATTGATCTATTTTATGTAAACATTACACCTGTAACGTTGCTATTCAACTAGTGTGAATGTATATTTTATTTCAATAATTATAATATATTTAATTTTTTAATGTACAGAGGATGTGTGAATTCTCAACATGGATGATAGAGATTATTATTTATTATAAATATGGTAAGCAGTAAACATTAAAATTAAATTCAGTACCAGTTTCCAAGTCAATTAAAATCTATATTATTAATATCGAAGTTAAGAAAGTAAATAATAATTTTTTTTTATTTCAAAACAAAACATCGTTAGTACAGATCTATGACGTCTGCGATCAAGATTGTATCTATTGATTATACTGTATAATTCTTGTCTGTTTCTGAAGCGAGTCTATTGTTAACAAAATATCAATAACGCATTTTTTCCCGTAGTATTGAAGTCTAAGTGGAGAGATGACAGAAGCAGTCACACGAGAGGGCGCTGCGACACTCCTTGAAGGAACCATGCCTTTAGTTATAAAAACCTTGGCGGTGTAGTGTCGGGCCTCAGTTTAGATGCCGCACATACTTTCTATAATTAGATTCTATTAGATTTGTTTTTACTTTGTTATATGTTGATATATAAGTTTATAAAACTGTACAGGTAAGATGAGCATCATACTTTTTTGTAGTTCTCTTGTAAATATTTATATTTTAAAATCTTTGTTTTTGCATGTTGTCAAGTTATAAAATTTAAAGTTAAATGATAGATGATCGACTGTATTTGATGTTTTAACATTTCTTTTTGTGAAAAAAAATACATTATAGTCTTAGTAATTAGTGAAAAAGATAATAATTAAACTCATTTGTAGGACTATTTACTTAAAATCATCAGCTTTCACGCGCTCTACAATCTTTAGAAACATTTAATACATGCATGTAAATAGCACTAGCATCAGAATAATAGCAATAAGTAAGATTTAATGATAAGTTCTCAGAGAAATAAGTCAATTGGCACTTTAGCAGTAGGATGTTTCGAAATGAAATCATGTAACACTCTCTTTAACTCCAACATATTGCACATAAGGCCGAAGATCAATAATTTACTCTGATTAGATGCTCATGTTAATCGAGAGAGAAATATTTTGGGTTTAACTACTTGCCAGATATTAATTAACAAAGGATTAATTAAAATTATTCGATAGGAATAATTTATGAATACAATGAGAATCTAGAATTTATAGAGAAATCTGCTGACAGATGAAGACATGATGAACTATTAATAGGTATCATAGGCTAAAACCATATCAATTACATTGATTACAAGTTCAAAACTACTAAAACCAAATGAAAACAATTCTCACATTAACATTATCGACCTTAGGTGAACATCTTTATTCTTTAGGTGAATATAACCAGGTCAAGAATCTCGAATTTCCTAGAAATAAGACAGTTGCTGTAAAGTTAATATAATAATGTTCAGGAACATTTTGCGCATCGTCTTCTTACACAAGACATAAGGGCCTATTATTGAAATATTATAAAGTTTAATAGATCTATACATTCTTTTAACCAGGATTTTTTCTAGGGCGGGGTAAAAATTTTCCTTTTTTTTTAAATTTAAGATTCATTAGTTATTAAGAGTGGTGGGCGCGGTGATCAAATGGTTAAGCGCTTGGCTTTTGAACCAGAGGTCCTAGGTTCGAATCCCGATGAAGACTGGGATTTTAAATTTCGGGATTTTTAGGGCGCGCACGAGTCCACCTAACTCTAATGGGTACCTGACTTTAATTACGGAAAGTAAGGCGGTTGGTCGTTGTGCTGGCCACATGACACCCTGATCGTTAACCGTTGGCCAACGAAACAGCTCACCTTAACATCATCTTCCCATAGATCGCAAGGTGTGAAGGTAACTCGTTACTTTTGACTTGTTTAATTATTGAGAGAAAAGTAATCCTTCTGTCAGTTCTACATACAGGGTATTTCATAGAATTCAATTTCAATTTGCTCTCCGTTTACTGATTAAGCTTCGATTATATTGTATGTTAATCCTAATTAAATTACATATAGATTCTAGAACTAGAAGTAGATCTTTAGCAGATCTTAATAGTTCTAAATCAGAGGTCTAGATCTAGAGAAGTTCTAGATTTCCATATGTTGAAAGTACCAACAAATAAATACACATTTATACAATGTTTCCTGGCGCAATAGGTAACGTCGTTTGTACATGAAACTGACGGTTCCAATGTTCGAGTTTGATACCAAACTGAGCAAACACAATTCTTTGTTGAAGTATTTCATTATGTATTCAGCCGTATTTTCATTTTAAATTTTTTTTTTTTTTTTTATTGTTAAGGTTTTTCTTGCTACATGATTAATACAAAATAGTACGAATTAGGGAAGCTTCATTAACATGATAATGGAAACTAAGAAGATACTTGTAACACGCATGAACGCTGGTGACTATATTTTAATCGTTAATTTTAAAACTGCTGCAGACCTGCCACATCACCAGAAAATTCCTCAGTGGAAACTAACTGATAAAGGTAATTTTGTCTCCCTTTAACGAAACTCGACCCTGGCTAAGCAAGAATGAATACTCGATCTTTTCTAACATAATGATAATAATAATCTTTATTGTCCGTAAGGAGATTTGAGTTACAATTTGTGCAATATAACAAACAAAACATTATAACTATAAAGAAAAACAAAATGTTCATTCACACCAGACTCACTCACAATTTACATGTCAAAAAGTTTACATCAGATTGTTTCTATTTAATAATTTGATTTCCTGAGGAACAATAGAGTTTTTGTGTCTGTTTGTCTTTGCTATATGTGTCTTGTATCTCTTTTGTGATGTTAAAATCACAAAATCCTGACCCAAAGGGTGATTTATGGCGGCCTCCGTAAGGCCTCTATTATGTTTGTGCAAAATGTTCATCTGTCAGTCTGTCACGCTCAGGGGGCCAAAACTAGAAGAGATACGAAAAATATTATTTCACAATTAAATGCGGCTTGACAAGTTTAGGTGCAACGGCTACTTTTAGTTTTCTAAAAGCAAACCGTTTTATTTATAAAATTAATAATGCAAGCTTTTTTAAAGGGAAAAAATCTATTTAGTATGCTTTATAAACTAGACCTCATTTAAGACTATTAAAAATGTTAAAAAATACATTGTAATTCACATTTCTTCTACTGCAAAACAGATTCCAAAAAAACTCTTCAGGCTCCTAATTACGGGAGACGATCATTTTCGATGTTTTTAACACATTTGTGCAAACGGTTATAGATTTTGTGTCAATTTTTTAAAATATTTTAATTGTTAAGTTGTGTAAGTTATCTTATACAAGTTACTATATTTACACACATACTATTTTTTTAAAGAGTAAAAATATATTTAGTATGCATCACGGGTAAGACAAAAATTAAAGACAATTTAGAATGTTATATAGTGCATTTTCTTAACACTATTACAGCCAATAACATAGTCTGCTATGTATTACAGAGAATTGTGGTAGTTGCGTAGATCATTGGCTTTTGAAGGCAAAGGTGCAGAGTTCAAATCTCCGACGACGTAATTTAAACAAATTGTAATTACAAAAAAGGAATAAGAGATTAAGCCCATACAAAACAAAAACCTGTAAGTGTAAGACTTTAGTTGGCCCAGATTCACATCTAACCTTTCATTCACTTTAACCTATCCTTTGATCTCCTGGACCGCTGGGGCACTACATAAGATCTGTCAATCTTCTTTCTACATTCTTATCTGTCATTTGTCTTTGATATATTTTTTTTTGGATGTTCTTTCTGAAAATATTGAAGCCGGCCTTCGGGGGTAGATTTTGAGTTTGTATTTTGCAAATATAGTTCTTTTACTTTGACAGATGGAGATACTAGATATAGTCTATTGATTTCATTATTGAATAAGAACCAACTATCAAATTTGTGTTTCAAAAGCATTTTTACACAAATTGGTTCTTTATATCTCCTAATTTAGAATCCCTGATGTATATTCTTTCATTGGACATTACCCCATAGGTTCTTCGCAAAGATAGTTTTATACTTAAACACATTCATTTAATATTTTAATCAAATTAACATTCAATTTTTGTTCTAAAGTATGTATGTATGTATGTGTGTATGTGTGTGTATGTATGTATTTATGTATGTGTGTATGTATGTATGTGTGTGTGTGTATGTATATATGTATGTATGTATGTGTGTATGTATATATGTATGTATATGTTTTGTAATGTCTTGAGCATTAAATATTATACATTACGCAAAATGCAGGGGCTTCCAAAGAGGTTAAGTCCTCCCGGGCCACCAAAGGATAAATTCCTAGCTACGTCCCTGGGGTAGACTTTAACATGAAGAAAGAAGGACCAATTCAAATGCGAGGAGAGATTGAAGGCAGAGAAGA
>JADKLZ010001913.1:14520171-14538650 GCA_021533235.1 Biomphalaria straminea
GGGAAAAAAACTTGACACCGCTTACGTCACTAGGCTCACAGCAGTACACTTCGCAAACAAGAACAACTAATTAATCGACCTAATTAAACATTTGCGCACCATCTTATTGTGGATTGATCTATTATAAAACTATTGAAGAAAATAATGAAATTAAATTTGATGTATGATCAGTTATTGTGTTTTACAGGTTTCGTAAATGGGCCTCATTCACCAATTGTTAACCAACAACATTTAGCCGTGTGATTCCCTATATCTTCTATACAAATTATGTAATCCATAAAAGCTATCACAAGATACTTTTTTTTTCATTGTTTTATTGATATTATCAAGTGGCGATTGGTGAATGAGGTCCATTCTTTACGCTTAAATTGCGTAAACCCGTGAGTAACTTTTACTTTGTTATACTATTCAATTTTTCTACGCCTTACTTGCACACATTGAACATGATATCCAGGGTCGACCCTAACATTTGCGGGGACCTATGTGAAATGGATTGCACGCAGTCCAGTCAGGGTAGGGTTAAGGATAAAAAGTAAAAATTAAGTTTTTGTTAGAAAATAAATTCGTTTTTTGCATTAAAATTTAAGGACATTTGTATGGGTTTCAGGAGATTTCCTGGAGCGTCTTGAAAACAAGGAAACCACGGGGACCCTATTAAAAGTTATAATTGTTTAATTTAATAATTTACACATCGAACTAGCGCGAGCTTAATAACCGTCATGGAGATACGATATGCTTACAGCAGTAAACTAAAATATTTCTTTTCAAACAATAGTTATGCTTGCCCTGATTTGCCAAAATATGTAGGTCACATCTGGGGCTGCGTATCCACGGGAAATACTGCATTCCTAATTAATTTTTGGATTCAAAGTCAAGCCTTTTTATAAATATTATTTTGCTGGCAAATTACTACCATGTTTTCATGCTTCAGTGTCTTAATGTCCCATACCAAAACAAAGGAAATGGTGATAACACAGCTTCTCTACGCCTTTCTTACTCACACTGAAAATGATATCTAGCTAGCGGTTAACAAGTTTGCGTACGCTGCAGCCACTTTTGATTTAATAAAACCTTAGTAAAAAGCTTGGGGTTTGGGCGTGGTGACGAAAGGCCCAAAAGAGATTTGAATGGAGGGTTGGGCTGTAGCATCAGTAGCACCACTGGGATGAATGGATGGCTAAACCCGGTATGAACCTCTTATAGTCCGACAGTCAGGCTGAGCAGGGCACGTATCCCTTATGGGGGACGAACATATTGTTTGGCGTAACAGAGGTGCCCCACGGAAACGTTTCTTTAGAAAGCTAATGAAATGATGTAAGTCTATTAAGAAAAAGTGCGTCATTTCAGTTTGTCAAAAAGTGCCTGTTTTACCCTATAATATAGAGATTTGAGTCACTTGATTTTCGTACTAAAGCCATAATGAATACACTAATTTCATAATTAAATGTCTGAACGTAACTATCTGAGAAGTTACAGAGCAAAGTCTTTCTTCCAAGCCAATAATAGTAGGCCTACAATAGTTTTATGCAAAAAAAAAATGGATTGTAAAACTATAAAACGGACGTGAGCTGTGATTTGTCTACACTTAAGAGATTTCATATTTAATCGTCATGTACAATTACATTTAGAACTAAAATAACACTAAAGCAACTCTTCAGATTAGTGGTCATTATCCGATCGTTAATTTTCGTAATTACAAAAATATTCCCAAAATGACTTCGGGTATATAACCTGCCTTAAAACTCTTAAAGTGCAGAGCTGTTTCACAATGAGTGCATACCAAATGGAATTACAATTCTGGTGTTTAGAGGCACCAGGAGGCAAGGCAAAAGGGGGTAGTGGTGCACCTCCGCCCGGTTACGACCGTAGCAAACAGCTTCGGATAATCCACCTTAACCTGAATCGGCAGTTCTCGTCGAAACGGGTCGAGGTCCATACAATTGCAGAGTTATACGAGGTAGATGTGTCATTCTGTGTCAGGAAACTCAACGCTCGGAAGAGGGACCACCTCTCCTATCTGGCTTTACGGCTTACCGGTGTTCCTGCTCGCGGTGCCAGGTACTAGTAACGTTTGTGAGGAATTCGTTAACGGCCCGTGTTGTGGAATCCAGCGCCCCTGCGGGACCCGGTCAGACGGATACACTTACGTTTGAGGTGTTCAAATTCGGTCAGCGATTCACATAAGATAAGATAAGATAAGATAACTTTATTGATCCAAACAAATGGAAATTTGTTTTGACTACAATTGACAACATCAGCGTAAATAATGTACAACAACAACATAGATTTACGATATATATGCACATACAAACAACATTCACACACGAAAAGAAGACATACAACACACTCATAACCAGCGCTTAGAAATAGACATCTATGTACATCTTGATGATGGCAAAATGTTAATTTTTATATTAGTCATCAAGGCTCTATTGTAGCTGAATGTTTTTAATTTCCTTCTTTCATATAATAATGTTTTCACAGAACTTGATTTATGAATTAACAGTTAAGTTCATCTGTCTGGGCAGTTGTTCACAAACATGTCCCTTTGTAGCAGTAAAACAGTGGTCGTCAGACCGTGACGAGGTGGACTGTAATGACGATAGAGCTGTGTAGTCAATCCTTATGTTGACACAACACATGTCCAAGGTCCCATCGTGCCGTGTGGGAAAATCAACACACTGACTACATGTTGGCAAGCGCTGAGCCATTGATAGGTGATTCAAATGTCCAACAACAAGCCGGACAGCATCAGAACCCATAGTCCAGACCATGTGTACGATTTTGTCTAGTAAATGTTCTGCAGCTCTCTCTGTGTTGGCCGTGGGTGTTAAATACACAAGCACGACTTAGATCCCTGCAAACTCCCTCGGCAGGCAGCATAGCCTGAGATTGTTACATAGTAGTTTAATATCTGTCGTACACACTTTAGTTTTGATTAAAATATTGTTGACAGAGCTGTACTGTTTAATGACATAAATGGCCAGTCCTCCTTCTCTTGTTTTGCCACTATCTGTTGTTCTGTCTGATCTGTACAAAAGAAACGCATCCAAGTCTACTGATGCGTCGGGAATAATTTCATTTAGCCATGTTTCAGTGAGACAGATTAGTGAGTTTTCACAGAATTGGTAGAAATGTTTGCAGCAACGATCAAGTTCGTCCATTTTGTTATTTAGTGATCTAACATTATATTATGCATCGGCTATTATGTATCGGCCATTTCTTTCCAAGATGGCGTGTGTACATAGACTCATTGACGATCATTTTATTTATGCTATCCACTGAAACACTGGTTTTTAACATGCACACTAATAAATTAGTCCAAGGAAACAAGAAACACTTTTATTCCCTGAAACACAATATGAACGGAATGATAGAAAACTTAAAACAAATGCTGATTATGTCACAGTGTAATCAGGTCGCCTGCCGAGCAGCGCCCCGGAAGTAAACTTGTAGAACCCACCCAAATCTGAGCTGCAATTAGAACTGCGTGAGTCCTTCGGCACAAGAACGATCGTTGCAGGCGACTTAATGCTAAGTCACCCACCTGGGGGTGCACGGAGACAGATGTCCGAGGGCGGCGACTGCTCGAGATATGCGACGAAACAAATCTGGTTGTCTTGCAGGGTAAAGACTGCCCCCCGACCTTCTTGCACACTGGCAATGGGGGCGTGTCGCGGCCAGACTTGTCACTAGTGTCAGCTGATCTAAAGTTGCAATCAAGAGTGGACGTGCTCGAGGATGTCGGTAGCGATCACCTGCTGGTCCTGGTCACAATCTAACTCGGGAAACTCAGCACGAAAACCCCATATACAGAACCAAAATGGGTGTACAAACGTGCCAATTGGGGCCTGTTTAAGGCGGCATCGGATGCTGCTCTGAGCGGGCTGGAAATCCAAGATGGATGCATTAACCGGGTTTACGGACTCTTCGTTAAGGCAATTCTGAGCGCCGCTCGTAGAGGTCATATGGAGGGCGCAGGTTTAGGCCCTTTTTTCCCCCGCTTTGGCACACCTAGTCCGACTGAGGAGGGCCACACGCAGGCGGCACAGTCGTCGACCAAACGATGATACCAGGCGCTCTTACAATAAGCTGTCGGTTGAGGTGAAGGAAGCTATTGCGAAGGGTACGAGACTGAAATGGGCTGAGACTTGTGCCCACCTAGACCTTGCGGACGGACGACAGGCATGGAAACTCCTTAATAACCTGGCCAGGACGAAAGAACCAAAAGCAGCAGCGCCCTTGCTAACGGCTCAAGGCATGGCGGTCACAGACCAACACAGGTCGGACGCTCTAAACCGTGCCTTCGCGGCCATATCTAAGTCGGCGAAACGGAGTGACGTGTCGAACGCCCTTAATGGCATTAGAAAGGCCAAAACAAAAAGCTGCATGGTCTATGGCGAAGACGAGACGAGTACATTCACAAACGTTTTTACCCATGGAGAGCTAGCAACTGCACTTCGAAAGTGCAAATTACGGAAAGCTCCGGGGCCAGATGGTCTTAGCAACGAGATGCTAAAGAATCTTGGCCCCATTGGCAGACGGAAACTGTTAGAATTGGTCAATCGGACTTGGAATAAAGGGGATTTCCCCAAGGCTTGGCGCGAGGCAACGATAGTTCCCCTACTGAAAAAGGGGAAGGTCCCAGATCGTGCGGAAAGTTATCGACCCATTTCGTTGACGTCCAACGTTGGGAAGACGGCGGAACGCATGGTCAACAGAAGGCTAATATGGTTCGTGGAAACTAAAGGTCTAATTGCACCTGAACAGGGCGGATTCAGGCACAATCGCAATTCGATGGACCAAGTGACGCTATTCATGCAGAAAGTGGCGGACGGCTTCCAGTGGGGCAACACAAATCGACCTGGTCAGTCGACGCTAGCGGTTTTTATCGATCTGAAACAAGCGTATGACAGAGTTTGGCGGCCTGGCATGTTGTTAAAACTTTTGAACCTTGGAGTGCTTAGGTGAATACAAAACTTCCTCACGGAACGAACGGTGCAAACACGTTTTGGTAAAAACGTGTCGAGGAAACTCCCGCTAGAGCAGGGAGTGCCACAGGGGTCGGCACTCAGTTGTTCACTATTTTTAGTGTTCATAAACGACTTGCCGGGCCTCTTACGATGTCAGAAACTACTGTTTGCAGACGATATTGTGTTGTGGGAGTCGGGCAGAGAACGCCAGCAGCTCATTGGCACTCTGCAACAGGCGCTGACGACAGTGTCCTGTTACGCCAGGCTATGGGGCCTTGAGGTGAACCACTCGAAGTGTGTTTACTCTTGGTTCACAATAGGGCGTGATATTACCAAAGAACCAGTAGAGCTCAGGATGGACGGAAAGATTCTGGAATGGGATAAAAAGCCAAAGTACCTAGGGTTTACCCTCGATTAGAAATTGACACTGTGCGACCATATACAGCATGTACGCGAAACAGCCTCCGAGAGGCTGAACATCGTAAAGAAGCTAGCTGGAACGAAGTAGGGAGCGAATGCGGGTGTACTGAGAACACTGTACATGGGTGCAGTTCGATCTCACATGGATTACAGTCTCCCTGTTCAAGTCTGGGCCTCGCAAACGTCTCTAGCGAAGCTCGATGCGGTCCAGAACCAAGCCATACGCTTATATGCGGCACGTTTCGCACCACGCCAGTCGACGCTGGGGAGATCGTGGCCAATGTGCCGCCGTTGAAATTGCGCAGAGAGCGAACCGTCGTGTTAGCTCACGAGAGATACGGGCGGCTGGAGGAGGGATGCCCCCTCAGAAGTCTGGTCGACAACTGGGAGGGTAAGATACGTCTCAAAAACCAGCCCTGCTTCATGCATGTGGCGCGACGGCTGGTCAGAGAGATGAATCTACCGGAAGAGCGGGCTGCTCTTTCCACGACCGGTTCCTTCCCCCCTGACAAAGCTTTTCGCATGCCGACGGTGCAAAGGAGCTTGATTGACCCGGCAGTGACAAAGCAGTGCGATCCTAAATGGCTACTACAAACCGCCAGAGAAACCATCGCTTCGTACCCGGCCGGAGTGACCACTATCTACGCGGATGGCTCCGTGAAGATGCTCGAGGGCACTACAAAAGCTAGATATGGGGCGGTGGTGCGACTCTCAGGCAACCCCGAAAGTGTGGAGCCGAGTGGGCCCTGCAGTGGCAAGAGCAGCACCGAAGCTGAACTCGAAGCAATGCTCGCAGCATTGACGTGGGTAGCGGAAAGAGTCGGGGATGGATCCACGGCCCCAGCGGACGTGGTCATCTTTACCGATTCAATCTCTGCCCTCGATGCCCTTGAAGGGCAGCTTGCAGGTGTCGAACGGGTAGAAGCACTCCTCGCAGAGGTGGAGCGCCTTCTGCAGCTCAATGTAAATAGTTTTATACAGTGGGTTCCATCCCATTGTGGTCTGGTCAGTCATCAGAGGGCTGACTTTTTAGCGAAAACCGCGGTAGCAACGTGCACCTTAAATGATGAACCGTACAGTCTTGCGACAGTACGATCCCTAGCCGGCAACAGATTGTTGGCACAGTGGTACGCTAGCTGGGACGCTTCCGAAAAGGCCGAGAGCTTCACAAGCAGATGAGTAGACCAGACCGAAAGGATGCATGGTGGACGCTCTGCCGTGCGGAACAGGTAGTCCTAGCCCAGTTCCGAGTCGGACATTGCCCAATATGTGCGTACTTTGGGCGATGGAGGAAGCACTTCGACACACGGTGCCGCTATTGCTTCGAGGACGATGAGACAATAGAGCACATTCTCCACGAATGTCGCGCTCTACAAGATGAACGATCGGGACAAGGTAATGAGAGAACTGGTCCATGTGTGGCAAAGGGTCTGTCCTTGTACGGGGTGAAGGCGACCCTACAACTCACTGCACGCTTCCTCTTCCGTGCTCTAAGGGAGTAATCTCAGCACGGTTTATTTCAAATGGGGTATCTGATTCGGTGTTTAGAGGCTAAACTACCACACGCATTTTAAGGGTTAAGAAATTATTTAACCGACCAAGGCTCGGCCACCTGATATTATATATATATATATATATATATATATATATATATATATATATTATTTAAAAAACGGCTGTAACGATTTTCTTCAAAATTTCAAGGCATGTGTATATTAGTGAGAAAAAAAATCTGACCTCATTGGCCACATCGGGAAAACTGGAGGTCGACCGTTAGATCGGTTTGAAAATGCCTTAATATCGAAAAATTAATTTTGGCTCAAAGGTTTTATGAATGAAAATTTTCCATGACGTGAACGGGAAAAACGCTTCTTACGACACTAGGCTTACCGCAGTACACTAAAATATTTCTTTGCAAACAAGAACGCGTTTTTAAGAATCAATAGACCTAATTAAACATTTGCGCACCATCTTATTGTAGATTGATTTATTATTGAAATTTGAAAGTGCAGTAATGAAATTAAATGTGCCGATGCATGATTAGGTATTTGGTTTTTAAATTTTATTTAGAGCGTGGATACGAAAGGCCCAGGAGAGATATGAATGAAGGGATGTGTAAAAGCAGACCACTGGGATGGATGGATGGCAAAATCCGGTATGAACTTCTTATAGTCCGACAGTCAGGCTGGGTAAGTCATGGGGGACGAACATATTGTTCGGCGTAACAGAGGTGCCCGAGGAAACGTTTCTTTAGAAAACTAATACAATGATTTAAGTCTATTACAAAAAGTTCCAAAATTAAATGTCTTAATGTAACCATCTTAGAAGTTATACTGCAAAGACTTTTTTTCCAAGCCAATAATAGTAGGCTTACAACAGTTTAAGCTAAAGATGTATTTTAAAACTATAAGACGGACGTGAGCTGTGGTTTGTCTAGACTCTAGGAGGACTTAAGAGAGTTTATATTTTATCGCCATGTACAATTACATTTAGAACTAACAAAAGACTAAAGCAACGTTCATGATTATTAGTTTTTATTCGATCTTTCATTTTCTTAATTTCAAACATATTCACAAAATGAATTCAGGTATATAAACTTCATTATGAAATTATTTAACCAAGCAAGGCTAGGCCACCTGATATTATCTACTATTGAATTAGGATTTCCGAATTATGAAAATTTAAAAATTGCATAATCTTCAGTCTTAACAATTTATAGACATAAAATAATGTACACCCAATAGGGTTTGTTGCTGAACATATATGTGTCCGACGCGAATAGCCCAATTTTTCTGTAAAGGAAATTACAAAAGTCATTTCTTCTATATAAAATTCAACCACAGACCTATATATACTACAATAAATTTACGTTTTTGATTTCGAGTTTCGATTTATTTAGTGGATACTGTTTTACTATTTCATACCAAGTATTAGAGTTTAGAAAAACCCAGTTTCTTTTCTTGTGCAATACTACATATCATTTCTCTGTTAGTATGTCCTATATTTAGATCTATAATCTAATTCTAGTCTAGATCCATATATAAAACTCGAATAGATCTAGTAATAGTATAGATTCTATCCTATGCTATTCCTATAGTCATTTTATTTTTTTATTAGAATAAACTATAGATGTTAATAAAGACTAAAGTTGATTAATTATTAGATTATTATATATAGATATAGGACATAGATCTAATAATTTAGGCTACCGTAATACATTTACCATAAAGCCATAATCTATACTTAACTTAATGTACTTAACTAGATCTATAGATCTATCTATAATTTAATCAATCTAGATCTATACAATATTCATTATAATACTTCTACTTATTTAATAAGATAGTACTTAGACTTAGATCTATTATAGTTTATAATAGATTTACTTTTCAATGCCTAGACCTAATAAAAAAATTGCTAATGATTTCTAATGACTGTTTTTTTTTATACTTTATAGTAATAGGCCTACTAGATCTAGGTCTAGACTTAACTTAAATCTAGTCTAAAATAATGACTGTCTAAGACTCTAGATGATTGAGACTTTAACATACAGATTTTATTAGTAATACGGTTAATAATGTCGGCTGAATGTCGGCGGGCAAAAACCAAGGTTAGGAGGATACTTATTAGGGAACTCTTGTATGCTGATGATGCAGCATTGTAGCTGACTCTGATATTCAGCTCCAGACCCTGGTTTACAAACTATCTGCTGCTTGCCAGAAGTTCGGCAACCTGCAACCGCAGCTGTGTATCAAGGATTAAGGATTGGCCTCTTTAGCCACACAAGAAGTTGCAAAGGGAAAACATTGTCTCACGAGACGTAAAATACCACAGAGAGAATGTCGGCTGAAAGTAAACTGTATTCATATATAATTTTTTTTTTTGTACTAAAAAAAATAGGTGCCGGTAGGCCTACTCATGATAGATTGCCTAACTTTCAACTACTAATAAATTAACAATTAACGTTGAAATACTATAAAAGTAATAATTTTTCCCGACATTGAAAAAAGGTGCCGGTACAAGTACCGGTGCGTACCATCACAAAAATATATGTATAACTTAATCTTCTTTCATTTCTTTACATTTTGTTTTGCGGGGTTATTGCTACTTAATACATTGATACCGGATCGATTCATAGGCTATAGGGCCTAAGTATACAAGCAGGATCTTAAGCATTGGGTACATTTATTTTTTAAATACAAAGTTTTATGGAAGAGGCAATCATGGGCGCCCGCAGGGATGTGCCTCTGAATTCTGAGTAGTCACGTTTTAGCCATTAAAAAATATTAATGAAATACTTCTTCCAGGTGTGTTTTTTATTACGTAGATGTAGATTTAATCAGAATCCAGGCTACGCAGTATACTAGAGAAAGCCGAGAAGATCAAAAAGAGCTGGGAAACCATAAAAAAACTAGCAATAGACTGGCCGGGATTCTAGCTTTTGCTGTCTTTGTTTACGTGACTGAGCCAACCTCTAAATTTGCAAAATAAAATAACCTATCAAAATTGTATCTTCAACCAATCAGAAATTCTCTATTAGACAAATGGTGCAGAGTTGGAAAAGCCTGGCTAAAATACCCCAGCTAACTAGGTCTTTCGGTTGACCTTGACTGGAGATAGATTAAAATAATAATTACATGAAATGAAATTTAAAAAAATAGACAAACCAAAATGTCTGACGATTGGAACGTGACAGGGGGGTGCAAATGCAAGTCCTTGCGGACGCCAATGCATTCTTGATTCAAGAGTTAAATAAATTAATATTCAGAAAAAGTTTGCGCATCCTCTTCTAATTCTAAATCTAAAGGTTTATCATTGGATCATTGTTAGTTCCCGAACAAGTAATGCTTCTACTGAAGTACAGTTGTAAAGACGTGCTATTATTTTAACTAGAATAGGCAAATCTGTAGTTCATGCAAATGTATGATTTATTATAGGCTTGCAATTCTTTGCACATTTGTCTATATTTGCACATAGATTTAGTTATTATGAATGCCACAAGGTCGACTTTGACAGACATTCGTATGGTGATTTAACAGAAGGCAGGAGATCCACTGGTCTTCCACTGCTAAGGTACACTGGTGTATGCAAACGCGACATAAAGCTCTTCAAAGTCGGCACTAACAGCTGGGAAAAAGTGGCACTACATAGATCCACAAGAAAAGTAACCTTTAAAAGAAAGTCCTGGATTGCAGATGCCAAGCACAATAGAAGCAGAAATAATGGTGAAAGTACAAAGGATTGGCCTCTTTACTCACACAAGAAGTTGCAAGGAATAAAATCATTTAAAGTTTAAAATCACTAAAAAAAATATTTTTTTTTGTTCATGAAATTGTGTATCGAAAAATGCCGGATACTTGAAATAAGCTAGTACTAAAAAAAACAACACAGATCTTGGGTAAAATACTCATCAAATAAAGTACTGTAAATGTGCACTTTCCCGCGCTATTTTTAACTCTTTTTCTTTTTATAGCCTCTATCTGGTTTGATCTCAGCCACCCGTATTTTTGTGCAGAATTTTTTTCTCTATCAGGCACACTTATTATTATAGCATAATAATGTCAGTTTAATTTATAAAGAGAACTGAAAAATGCAAAGTTATATAGGGAAAAAATCCACTTCCGGCCCAATAGTTTTGAAAAAAGATACGAAACGGACTAGTGCAACAAACCCTATTGCAACGCACAAATTTTTGTTTCATAAAACTCTCTTATTGGCCAGTCTATATTTATTTACGTCAATAATTCTCTTTCGGATATTTTTTTTTACTTTACTTTTACTTTACAAAAGATTTTAATAATTTCCGAAGATTTCCAGGACCTCACAGAAACGTTGAGCGGTGTTCCTTCCGGTTCAATAAGGCCAGCAGGGACCCTACATAAAGAGCGAAGGTGTCGCAATCAAAACGGTTCAGAAAAGGGGTTCACGACAGAAGATTCAGAGCAGTGGCGTAGCTAAGAGGGGAGGGGGTAGCTTTTGAAAATCCCACGGGCCCCCACTAAGGGGGGGGCAAACGGGTGTCCGAAATTTGTTTGTAAATACATAAATTAATATATTCGATTGTCAAATAGTGTCAACAGGTGTCTTTTTTTTCAACATTTATGGATAAAATTTATAACAAAGACTAAATCTAGATCTAGGTCTATCAGTACGTTGACTTTGTTGACATTTTTTTTAAATATTTTTTTCCGACAGAGAAAAGTTAAAGTTAGTTTTACATTTTAAAATGCAAATCTTTAATAGATTTGTTGCCGATTTATTTTCCTTTCAAAAGAGATCAAACATGTGCTTTCAGGAAAAACTAAGAATATGACTCTCTTTTTGGAACTGCACATCACTGTAGCTTCTTTATTTTAGACTTAGTTTAGAAAAAAAAACTTTCAAATTATTATTAGAGGCCCATTTATGTATATTTTTTAATGGAACTAGTAAAATATATTTCAAGTAGATCTATGTGTATAATCTTTTATGCAATTATATTTAAAACTACATAAGCACACACTCCACCTTGCACACGTATTTTCTATATCTAGTACGGTAAAAAGCGTATTATAACAAATAAAATTTAAAAAAAAATATTCTGTACGAATCTCACTGAAACTTGCAATGAATACAAGAAAACAGAAACAAAAATCAAAACACCAAAAAAAAAAGTCGGGTAAAAAACCTAGTTGGAATTAATAATGTATAAAACTCAATCTGGGTATATTTAAAACTTAACCCAATAGCTCCTATTTCCGGTTACGAAAAACCCTTCTGTAGTCCTAAGCAAAGAGGAATAACTCCGTATTTTAAAAATTCTAAAAAATATTTATTTTGAAAAAATAATCAAATTTAAGATCTAATACATATAAACAAACAAACAACTTAAAAAATAGAACTATATGTCTAGTTTTAAAAAATATGTACGTTTAATACTACTAGAATATAAAAAAATTCAAAAATTCTCATTGTCCGACGTGGGGGCTTATACACTGGGGCTATGGGCCGGTTCGTTTGAAAAACTATTTAAAAAATAAAAACATTCCCGATTTTATTTAAAATAGAATCGGTAATCTCCAAAATGATTTGTAATCACGCTTGCGACGAGACTACAAGAAATCTTGTTTTTAAAAAGTTTAAATCAAATATATTGAATAGGAGATTTTAGAAACGTTTTACAACGGTTTAGGATAAAAACGGGAAAACGTTTCCAACTGCGGTAGGAGCTAATGGGTTAATTATAGATTTAGACATTTTCGTTATCGAATATTGATCTACAGTGTTTACAATCAATCTAGATTCCTAATCTACACTGTCGTAATATATAAAGTTGTAATAATCAAACTGATAATATATCTAGATTAGAAAAACTTATAGACAAGCACTATGTTTTCACTAGAAATAGATTCTATTTTCAAGATATAGCGCGAGATCTAATATTACTTTAGATTACGGCATTTTATTTGTCTGTAAACACTGTAGATCTATTTCCATTAAAGGGAAACTCCGATGGTTTTGACAATTTTTGATATAATATGTGTTTTGATCACAGATAATGAATATATTATTCTTTTTTTTAATTTGAAATAATAACTTAGTAATTGATGTTTTTCTGACGTTATTTTTCTGCGCATCCAAAACAGTCAGACTTTCACCGGGTTTCTATGTGACGTCACACTTGTCAGGGAGGGTTTTGCGTATAGCAGCCTCGTTTCAGCGTCCAGGGTATGAAGTCTTTGCCCGGGCCTACCCTCGCGCTGAGCAGGATAAACTGAACAAAGTAACGGCATGTAAAATTAAAGTTCAGCAATTCAACTGGACAACAGTTTATGGAATGTAACTGTTGTCAACTTATCAGCGAACAACAATGTTATAAGGTTAACAGTTTAATGACTAATGAAATGATAACATGATGAGGCATAATAAATAAATACATGAATACACATCAATACAGTATCGATCATTCACAATACAGTGCAAATATGTTTACACAATAGCGCACCTCAACATTACTGCCAAGGTCTACCAGATCTAACAACGACAGCACCACAACACCATGGGTGATAGTCAAACACGATCAAGGACCAAACTCAACAACTTCAAGCTTGACTCCACCAGAGCCCAAGCCTAAGTCCCTAAACGAAATAAAGGATCAATCCGTAACAAACGTTATTGAAAAGATCATAATAAAACGTTTCAAGATCTACAACATACAGCAGACCGTAAAATAACCAACTTACCCAAAACTGGGGAAAACAAACACTAACTCCAAACGCCATCACAACAAAGCCAAAGCAAACATCGACCCACTCACACAGAGGCAACCAAGACAATGACAACAAATCGCACCACCTTAGAAACAGATACTCGCGGAGCCCATGGTGCAAAGAAAAGAATAGCAATCCCAATGCGCACAAACAAGCTGCGCTTGACAACAATAACCTATTAATTTAATATATTGACTCATTTTATAGCGTGAGACCATAGATACAAATTCTCATTAAAAAAATAAATCGCCTTCTATACGGTTAATTCTAGGATCTTGTAAGCAAAGAACAAAATGCGTATTAAAAGGAGATTTACATGCTTGACTAACCACGGCAGTGTATATTTTCTCGCCTGACCACTTAACACACAACAAACATTATCACTTGGTTGTCTTCTCATGACCGACTACACGTAGTCTAGACTAGCCTTACACTGACCAGTTTGTTCGAATCAGTCAGACACACGATATATTTACTTCTTGGGATAGGGAGAGGTTTAGATGAAAATGTTTTTTTTTCTCGAGTTGGTTATCCTAATGCTTTTACATCTCTCTCTCTATATATAAAACTATTGCATAGCTCTGGACTATACCGTCACTAAGCCTGAGAGCCTGACTGCTACTGTAAGAAAGAAGCGATACGATTGGTTAAATCTAGTTTCCCTTTCAGTATTGTTGATGGAAGTGACGTATGTCTAAGATAAAAACAGAATTTCAAAGAACCCCGTTTTTTAGGAGGCGTGGCAAATTTACTGTTCAATTTATTAAATATAAAATTTTCTAAGCATTTATATAAAAAATGATATAATGTTAACTATTACAACTTATTACGCAGAATTTAAATATGTGAATAACTAAAATTTGAAAAACTATGAGAGTTTCCCTTTAAGGAAAATGCCTAGATCTTTTTTCTAGTTTTAAATATACCCAGATTAAAAGTACTTTATTAACATGGTTTTAAGTAGCATCATATATTAGATCTATTCTAGGCTCATAAATATCGTCTACAAAAAAAAGCATACTAGATATGATAGGCTATGGGTACATTATTTAGGTAGACTTACACGTTGATTTCAGTTGATTATTTTTAAATATAGTCTAGAATATAAATGTCCGTTTATAATATCGTAAAGATATAGATAGTTAAACTTGACTTTTATAAAGATGGCTAAAAATATAATAGCATCTAAATATACCGTGTGCGAATAAGTCTACTTTCAATAGACCTAATAGGTTACATTTTTTTTATCATAATCTAGATTTTTAAAAATATCTTAATACTATATTTAAATTATAGCTCTAATAATAAAAGGGCTCCTTTTTATCGATCGCACCACGTTTATTAACTTCGTTTACAATAGGCCTATATATATTTAGGACTAGGTTTTGTATTAATTACTGTTGACTGTTCTTATGCAAATATGAATTAAACTAATGAGAGATATGAATGACATTCTCTATGGATTTCGATTTTTTTTTATGAATACAAGTAAATCTACATTTATAAGTTGCGCATTAAAAATTACCCAGATCTAGTAGAAAATACCTAACATAAACTTTACTAAACGAACGGCAACTTCAAAACAGAAGCATCGACTTAGAGTGAATTTGACGCCAAGCGTGATCAAAAATAAAATCATCTGTGACATGGGCGTAGCCAGGATTTTTTTCGGGGGGGGGGGGTTGAGGGGTTCTCCCCCCGCCCACCCACCCCCGGCAAAAAAATGTGTGTATATATATATATGCGTGTGTGTGTGTGCGCGTGCGTACATAATTAATCTTTATTAGCTTCATTGTTTCGGAAGGCGTTTATTGTGCCTTAGAATATGTTCTTCCTGGAGTTGGTGGACAAATTCTAGACTCTCCCCATTGGCCGAAAGGGGTCTGGGGGAGCGGCGAGAGCTCCCCAAATGCGGGGCAAAGCCCCGCCGCCAAGCACTATTTCCGGTATTGAATGCCAACAAAATACATATTCTGAGGTATCTATGGTATCTATCTTGCTATTAAAAAGTTTTATTTCAAAAACCTCATGGACTATTCCTACTGACTTAGACCCTCCCGCACATTTGACGACAAGATGTTACCACAAAAACTGTGACTGGCAATATCTGAAGCCTCTTCCCACCTGTTCTGAGGACTCCAAGTTGTACTTGGATGTCGTCGCAACTTTTATAAGCCTGTAATTTATTTTGTCGGAGAACATGTCCCGATAACCTCATGCGACGCTCTGTCACAACCTTACTAAGGGGTCGACTCCTAATTCGGCATAGGATTTCCTTGATTTAGACCCGATCTCTATAACTAAGTCCTAAAATCTGTCTCAGCCATCTTGTTGAGCTAAATTTGTTTTTTTTTTTAAATTTCGCGGACAACTGTTCACTCCACTTTATTAATGAAGTCCAGCCACTGGTAGAAATGTGTAACTTCTCTTGACGCTCGTGTAATTGGGTGTCTGTAGTTTGCTAATGATTTTATATTGAAAAGGAAATTTTTATCGTCCAAATCATTTTTTAAACAAATTCAAAACCCCTTAGCTACGCTCATAGATTTTGGTGAATTTAGTTTGCTTTAGAATAATATATTTTCAACCACAAAACTCTCGGTAGGTGGATTTCAAACTCAAAACCATCAGTAGGCGGTTTAAACTTCAAAAAAAAACTCTCTGGAGGAGGGGAATTAAACTTAAAACCCATTGGGATGGCTACGCTCATAGAATTTTGAGTGTGTAATTTGCTTTTTTATATTGAAAAGTTTTTTTATAGTATTAAAAAAATCCCGCGAAAAGGGGGTTAAAACTCAAAGACCACTTTGGCAATTATCATAGCATTTAATTTGATTTTTTTCTATTGAAGAGGTATTAGCTTCAAATGTAGGGGAGTTTAAAGTAGAAACCCCTTTTGTCATCGCTTATATAATTTTGAGTCTGTAATTTGATTTTTTTTTTCAAATAGAAAAGAAGAAGGGTTTAAACTCAAAACCCCCCTTTGGCTACGCTCATAGCATTTTGAGTGCGTAATTATTTTTGTTATAAGAGGTTTAAAACTTAAAACCCCTTTGGCTGCGCTAATAGAATTTTGAGTGTGTAATTTGCTTTGCTATTGAAGAGAGGGTTTTTAACGGCCAGCCCCGCTTGGGGGGGGGGAGTTAAACACTAAACCTCTCTTGGCTACTCTCATAGAATCCGGTAACTGATGTATGGATAGTCTTACATTGAAGAAGGGGTTTTACCGAAAATTTCGGAGGGGGTTTTAAAATCACCCCCCCCCCTTTTAGCTATGCTCTTGAAATTTCGAAATTGTCGTTTACATGTTTTTTTTTTGTTTTTTTTGTTCTATAGAAGAGGGGGGGGTTAATTGCAAAACCCCCTGATAGAGGGTTTTAAACTCAAACCCCTTGGCTGCGCTGGGACAAATGATGGTTTAGTATTGAAATCTCGCCTAAAGTTAACAAAATCTAAGCAAAAAATCATTAAGTAAATTCCGACCCCCCTTCCGCGGGGGAATTCATTTCGGGGGAGGGGGTTTGAACCTCAAGAACCCCCCTGGCTACGCCCATGATTTGTGATAAGCTCTTTCTCTAATAAATTATATCTACCATAACAAATTGTGTGAAAATGGTTAAAGTTTTTATCGACCTGTTTATAAAAAGATAAAAAACATTTTCTAATCAACACGGGTAAATCGCGCGCGTTAGAGGCGTAAAATCCTTCTTAGTCTCCATTATTTTATTTTTTAAACATTGCAGGATGCGCAATGACATGCGCAAAGAACCTGTTTTCTATTCGGCTTTGTAAAAAAACCTCGAAGTAAGCGTTCCTTTAGTATAGTTCCATGAATATATATAGATAGATTTGTTGTGAACATTTCTTGCACATTTTTACAAATATATTTAACTAAGTGATACTGAAAATGCACAAAAAAAAAGTATTTTTCTTTCTCTTTCTTTCTTTCTCTGTTACATTTATGTATTGTTTTAGAACTTGTGTATTTTTATGAAAAATGAAGAATGTAAATAATTTTATTAACTAAGTGGTTTGGTTTTAGAAAACAAAAAGTAGCTGTCGCCCCAAAACATTGCAAGCCATAACGCATGGTGAAATAAGATTTTAAATTTATCTTCTAGTTTTTGAGATCTGAGTGTGTCAAAAGAACAGACGCACATTTTGCACTAACCTAATAATGGCTTTTCTACTTACGGGGCGCTAAAAAGTCTAAGTATGCAAGAGACATTTTTTTTATGAAGGTCTAATAGTCTTGTAATAGTCTAATAGCGATTCTGATTTTACACATCCAAAAGGTCACATTAAAAACACATTTGTGCAGAATATTCATATAGCTCTAATTAGCACATTAATATGACAATAGTTTGATTCGCCAAGGCGATAATTAATTCTAGAATCTAATCTCAGTAAAATTTGATTTTACTTTTTTACATGAATTTACATAATATAGTTAATTCATTTGATTATTTAATAAAAATTAACCTTCAAATTCTTGTCTCCAAAGCTGTTTTTTTTTTACAACAATACGTTTGCTATAACTGCGTCTTTAGCTTTGACTGGAAACAATATATATCGACAACAAATATCATTCAGATACAGAATACCATAATATTAGTTATGATAAACAAGATTACACTGAGAGTTTGTGTTATCACATAGACTCAGAGCCGGCCCCCATCGAAGTCACCAGTGGACAATGAACCTGGAATACTTAAGCCATAGTCTTGTTTTCATCGTTTAAATTAATAAAATGGCAAAAAAAAAACATTTGGCATTTTTTCACATAAAAGCAAATAGGACAAGACTTCGTCTTTACTGATCATCTAAAATCAAATAG
>JADKLZ010001913.1:14538660-14553246 GCA_021533235.1 Biomphalaria straminea
AATCAAATAGGACAAGACTTCGTCTTTACTGATCATCTAAAATCAAAATGGAAACCTCCCTGAAAGTATCGGTGGCACCTGGTAGCTCAGGGTGTCATCCCTTCCTCATCAACATTCTTCAATGTTGCAATAAACAATATTGCTAGTTCGTTATTTTTGTTGAACAAATACAGTGAACTGATTACCTACTATTATTGATTTCTTACACACATGTAAAATGATTGTCAAGTCTATTATAAATTCCAACTGTTTATGACATTTTTTCAAATGTTATTGCAAATTTTTTAATGATATTTAATTAAAATTAGAAACAGACTTAATATCACTTGAACAGGTTTATTTTCTTATACTTGAAGAGTGAAATGGTATAACGCTGTGCAGTGTCATTTAAACTTAAACTACCATCTAGACGCGTCTAGGTATGTTTGGGCATATATTTATAAATTTTAATATATGTATCTTTTCCGATGTGTCAGCTTCTGCTATGATATATTTTTTTCAACTTGGTTGTCATCCCCAAAATGGTTTCACTCGGTGCGACCTCGTACCCCCCAACCCCAGAGGCAACATGCCGTCACACGCCCAAGATCAAATTGGTTCAGTATATCAGTAAACTTAAAAAAAAATCATTAAGACTCTTTTAATGAATAATACCGTTGTTTATTAGTTAAATACTGCACAAGTGTAAAAATCTCAATTCATATTGCTTCACATCGTGCATTTTGTGCAGCAAAGACATCTATAACATCATCTACATCGATACTTTCTAGTATTTGTGACTTCACCGACATTAAAGCGTCATTGTGCTCTTGGGATAGTTGAGCGTTGAGAATGACGCAATGAAAGTGGCCTGAGTTAGTGGTATTCGGAGGAGGTTTCAAGGTTTGAGCACACGTAATTACTATTTGAAGCGCGTTTCCGCAATATGTCTATTGTGAATTGTGGATTGTATTACTGGTTTGTTGATGAAAACTGACATCATTGAACAAGTGATTTGCCATTTATTTCATCATACAAACAGGAAAAAGTAACACAGTTGGTCATAAGCGTGTCATCATCCAACAGGTGTCTTGGCTCAAGAAGAAACCCAAAGTTATCCATTTTCTTTCCAGCCTTTGTAATCTGTCCTTCATCCCCATATCCATATGAAATCTGCCCAGCACTTCTGTCGCAAAACGTTTGAATTGCAGTTTTATTGACCACCCTACATTAGAACTCAACTCTTTTCTTTCTTCTGGTTGTTTTGATTACACGGAATCCATAGTATTCACTACCTTCTTTTGCTGTTTCGTTGGATTGGGTGATTATTTTCATCCGTTTCTCATCATTTTGCAGAAAGCATGAATGGGTTTCAATTTATTTATTGTTTATGTTGAAAGCATAAGGATTAATGGTGGACATGTGTGGAAAAGATCCATATCTTGCTATGCTCGAGTATAGAAATACTCCGATAAGCATCACAACTGCTGATGAGTATAAGACTCAGGGACATCATTCCAACTGATCCCAAACTATTGAAACCATCGGTAACTGAAAATGTAGAGACATTACTCAACGAACGACAGATGAAAAGCAAAGTGAAATACGATGCAAAAGCAAGACTACCTAAAGATTACCACTGTCGGAGAGAAAGTGAGAGTTCGTCTACGACAAACATAGCAGAAAGCAGTTGTCATAAAAAAACATTCCTTACCCATATCTTACATCATAAACAAACAAAGGGAAAACATACATAAGAAATCAACGCTTTCTCAACACGAGTTTCGATGAAGATATCTCTGGGTACTATGATACAGATGAAGGCAACAAACAGTAAACTGTAAGAACAAACGAAACAGACAGTTATAGACCAACGTCTAGAGAACCTGTTGTGCCAGTCCAGACAACCAGAAGTGGTCGAATTGTTAAAGTTCCTAGTAGATATCAGTCTTAAGAATTTTAAAAAGTAGGGATTTTCAAAAGCTACACCTCCCTCTCCCCCTTATCTACGCCACTGTTACTAGACCTAGAGCAGGCATTTCAAACTCCTTAAGGTGTATGGGCCACATAATAAACTTACTTTGACCTGAGGGGCCGCAACAAAAAATCAGTTGCAAAAAAGCCTACTAGTTTTATGTAAATTAGAAATGATACAATTGAATACAATAATTACTGGCATACCTGTCTATTAGCTAAATGTGTAGTATTATTTGGTTATTAAAAATTACTATGATTACGTATTAATTTCTTTGTCCTGATGCTTGACATCTTTTCTGGGATAAAACGTTATTAATGTCATCACAAATTTTGATCAGATAATCTCGAACGGTGTGGTGTTTGTGTAGCTTTCAAAACGCAAAAGAACTGCTCATAGCGATCAATGCTTGCAAACATAGCTAGAATTCTGGCTGCTCATTTTTGCTATTCAACGTACCTTTCAGGGTACATAACTGTAAACTTTGGCACAGCCAATTTTATATACTTCGATTTCAACAAAGAATCTGACTTCTATTCTATCAGCTCTAGCTGCACATTACCAGCAACATTTTCATAAGCAAATGAAAAATGTAGATACAAACAACGAAAATTTATACACGCATGAAACGAAGTTACGAAAACGGCCATTGTAGTCGTATTTAATCTTTTTAGTGCATGATACGTTGAGAAGTGAACAAGATTGCCTCTTTATATTTGGTTTTGCGTTTGATCCACAGCTACTTACAAAAAATAAGAGAGACTGATTTTTATTTTAAATTTGCTCATTTTCAGTGCACCATTCACCAAGAAGCATTTTGCGTACACTGCAATTATAGTTGCAAGATGTCATAAGACTGGTTTCAGTCGCTCTCAATTTTAGTCGTGCCGGTGATTTAAATTCTCGCCCATTTTCAATGTTTCTGGATGACATTCATGTGAATTTTGCTTGAAAACAATTCACATAATTACACGCAGTTGTGACAACTTTGTCTTTACTTTGAAGATTAAAATTCAAGTATTGCAGGTGATCAGTGAGATCAACTGCAAATGCCAAATCCCAAACCCTTTCGTCAGTTTGGAAATGTTCCACAGGTTCACATTACATATTCAGAAACAATACAATTTCTTCATGCATAGCAAAAAAACTCGTCGATACTTTATGCCAGCGGACTTCTATGTAGTAGGGAACACAATCAAATTCCTGTCCAATGTCATCCAGAAACATTGAAAATGAGCGAGAATTTAAATGTAGCTGGCTTTCACTGAAGACCCAATCTCGTTGTTCAGTTTAACAAATTTTACTTTTTAATTCAAGTACTGTCATCTCTTTATCCAGCATGCTGCCCCCGAACACCGAATTTGACATGCCTGACCTAGAGTAAAGCGAATATTATGATCAGGATTAGGAAGACTACTACTGAAAAAGAATGCATTATGCTGTTCGCATCACATTCACTTCTTAATGTCATACTACTGTTTACATAATAAATAAATTTGCACCCCTAAGCTGTAAGAAGATAAACTATATTCTTAATAATTTATAGATGTAAATTTTGTTCAAATTGTTAAATACATTTAAATCTAAATCTAGATCTACATCTGGTCTCTATTGAATCTAAGTTAGATTGTTGTGAAGTGTAGAACTAGGCGTTATAAAAGTAGTTCATTTTTTTAAACATTTAATTAAAACGAAGTTTGTATTAAAATTATTTTTTAAAACAACATTTGAATCAGTATTCTATTCCATGAGTTAGTTAATAAATGGAAAATATCTTTTATATTGATTCTTTGATACTTTTTCCCATTGTGACCTTAGATGCAAATTTTTTGTACACATGTGCGAATCTATGAATGAAACTAGATTTATTCATGAAGAAATCTGTGACCTTTCTTACCCCTCTTGAAGATTTTTTATTTAAAAGTCGTGTATTTTGTTGAAAAATCTGCTTGTATATATAATTTAAAAAATTAGATGGTTCTCTTTCGAAAAAGAAAAAGTAGCATCAGAACTTTAAATGATCTAAAATATCACAATGTCCGATTTTCATTTTCTCTTCTAGTTTCTGAGATCTAAACGAGACGGACGGAGAGACAGACATGCAACACAAAACTAATAGCGACTTTTCCCCTTTCGGGAGCTGCTAAAAAAACAACTAAACAACTATTTACTTTGAAGTCGGGACAAAACATACGCATGCCACAACTACTTGAAGTCCTTCTCCAAATAAGCTTGTATCCTCCTTTATAACACCTCCACAGAATCCTTTATATTCATTGCGTCTTGTAATTCTTGTGGCAGTATTTTCACTACTAATATTTCTCGATTACTCACAGTGAAATTCCAAGTAGAGAGACTATGCTAACAATTCTGACATAAATTATTGAAGTAAAACTAAACTCAGCCCCCCCCCCCCCGCCCCGAAATGAAATTCCTCCCGGAGGGCGGAATTTAGTGATTGATATTTTTTTGCTTTCATTATGTTTATTTTAGTTGAGATTTCAATACTAAATCATCACTTGCCCTAGCGCAGCAAAGGCTTTTTGAGTTTAGAACCCCCGAAAAGAAACCCCTCTTCTATAAAACAAACTCCCCCCTCCAAAAAAACAAACAAACAACCACAATCCCCAAATTTTAAGAGTATAGCTAATGAAGATTTTGATTTAAACACCCCCCCCCGAAATCTACGATAAAAGTCACTCTTCAATTTACTTGTATACATCAGTCACCAGATTCTATGGGCGTAGCCAAGATGAGTTTTGTGTTTAAAACCCCACTTCAGCGGAGTTTGCAATAAAACCACCTCCAGCGGGTTTGAAGCTAATAAAAATACATCTTCAATATAAAAAAACAACTAATTACACACTCAAAATTCTATGAGCGTAGCGAAGCCAAAAAAGGGTTTTGAGTTTAAACCAGCTCCTTCAGAGGGCTTTAATAAAAAGTTTAAAACCCCTCCAGATGGTTTTGAGGTTAAATATTACCATACAGAAAGTTTTGAAGTTGAAAACCTTTCTCTACAATTTTATTCTAAAGCAAACTACAGCAACAAATTCTATGAGCGTAGTTAAAGGGGCTTTGAATTTGTTAAAAAAGAACTCCATATATTTTATAGTTTAAAACCCCATAAAAGAAGATTTTGACAATAACACTTCCCTTTTTCGATATAAAATCTAAAGCAAACTACCGACCGTCACCTAAGAACGTATCCTAGAGAGGTGATACATTACTACCTGTGGCAGGGTTCCATTAATAAAGTGTAGTGAATAGACATCTGCTGAAATGGAAAAAGACTAAATGTGGCTCAACAAAGATAGTTAAGATGGATTTCGGAAGTCAGTTATAGAGATCGGGTCTCTCCCCTCTCTCTCTCGTTCTTCTGTCTCTCTCCCTCTCTATCTCTCTTCCTCTCTATGTGTCTTTCTCTCCAACTCTCTCTCTGTCTCTGTCTATCTCTGTCTCTCTCTGAATTCGACCCCTCAGTAAGTTTGCGACAATGCTTCGCATGAGGTTTGCGGGACATGTTTTCCGACTAAAAGAATTACGCATAATATGAGTTGCTATGACATGGAGGCCATTACGAGAAAATCGCGTACAGGGACATCCTAGCACAACTTGGCGACACACTTTTACGATGGTCCTTAGAGTAGGAAGAGGCTTCAGACATTGCCAATTTTAGTGAAAGCAGCTTGCCACCCAATGCGCTGAACGCTGCGGGAGTATCTAAATCAGTAAAATTGCACATAAGGTTGGTTTTTTTTTAACTTTTAATAGCATGATAGTACACTGTAGATACCTCAAAATAAGCATTTTGTTGGCTTTCAATACGGGCACATCCGCGTCTAACACTGTAACAGAAACAAACCAGTATGTCCACCTCTAAGCTGTGAGCCTTATTTTTACTACAAAACATAGAACAGTACGTAGCTACATTGCATAGGTAATTGCTCTATATTTCTGATTAACAGAAACAATTAAAAAGGAAAACATTCGCACACTAATATAATGTCTCCTCTCTCACTCTGCAAATTGAAGCCAATAGGACGTTCTATAAGAACAAAATGTGCTATAAGAGCTACAGTGGTCCAGTTTTTTTTTTAGAGCATGGAATGTGTTGCCTGAGTCAGCCAGGAAAACCAGTGAATTCGCAGAGTTGAAGTCATGCAAGACTAGATTCATGACGCGTAGGACGTTATCATCTTTTTTAATTTTTGAATAGATAAACAGTCAAGAACTATTATGTCTATGGAGGACGCACATTAATGGATATTTAATAATCAAATTTCTGTATCCTCTAGATTGGCCGAAGTCGTGAAAATGAATTAAATCGAGAATCACATTCTTGATGTATGAATACAACAAATAAGTCTCGTCATCTAGTAGTTAGTATGTGGGAGTAACATAAACCAATTCACAAAATCTTCCTATTGAAATTCAATGCTGATATAGAGAGAGCTATTAAACTAATAGTACTGCCTCAATAAAAAAGGATTATTATGAAAATGATGTTACCAATTCTTTATCTTAGAAGTAAAAGAGAATTAGACAATTAGGCCTAATAATGTTATAAACAGCATTTAATTTCACCTTTTTTTGTTACTAATAAAGTAACTAATTCATAAAAGAGGCAAAGAAAAAAGGCCTAAGGCCCAAGGATTCCTATAATGATAAGGCTAAAATTTAATAGCGTAAATTCTGAGGTTTCCTTTTTAAATTACCTCCTGTGGCTTTTTTTAAAGGGGAGACGATCATTTACCTTATATTTAACACATTATGCAAACGCTTGTAGATTTTTTTGCCAAAAATTTATTTTAACAATCAATGTTTACTAATTTTTATAGAGAAAAAGATATATTTAGTATGCATTATAAGTTGGACCTAAGTTACAACCAACCCACAAGACCACAAGACTGTGTCCATACCGTATACCGAGAACAGAATCAAAAAAACTAGCGTTCACAAAACATTTAGATCAATCATAAGACTTCTGTCGGTCCAGATTCATATCTTTACATTCATTTTCACCTATCCTTTGATCGTAACATAAGATCTGTCAACCTTCTTTCTACATTCTTAATTGTCATTTGTCTTTGATATAATTTTATTCGGATGTTCTTTTTGTTTTGAAAATATTTAAACCTGGCTGGGTGGACCAATTCGGGGGCCGATTTTAAGTTTGTGTTTCTACTCAAACTGTCTTTGTAACCTTGTTTTTTTTTAATCCATAAAAAAACTATTATGGGTAGTAAATTTGTTCTACATTTTCGCAAAAATAAGATAAAATATGTAAATATGTAAATTTCAAGAGATTTCAAACAATCATTAAACGCTTCTAAGTTTTTTAATTACAAAAAAAAATATGATTATAATATTATAAATTATTATAATAGATGTAGACCTACTATCGAAAGTGTGAATTCAATGGCTCAAGAAGCTTATTAATTATTGCATATTAGTATATGTAACATCCCCCATAAAGAGCCTCATGTAGCCTGTTCAATCATAGTGCGTTTACATAGCGGTGTGCACGACACACGAATGGGTGACGAAACGCGATAAATATATTTTATAATCAGATTGAACGAGTGAATGTAATTGTTTAAATAAGATAGTTAGTTTAATTTTACGTAGATCTAGAATCTAAACCAGTGCATGATACGTTGAGAAGTGAACAAGATTGCCTTTTTTTGGCCTACCGCCCCCTTTACGTTTTTTTTCATTAAAAAAAATCCGCCAGCGCCCCCTCTATGAAAAACATTTATAAGGAAGCGTGAGAAGGCGAATCTTAACGAAATATCATCTATTTATTAATTTTTATGCTGTTAATAACACTTATCCCTCTCGGGAGAGGATCGCATGACAAAGGATATCTTCTTTGGCGAGCCTAGAGTAGTAGACTTGGACGGCGTTACTGAGGTGCCTCCTCGTAAGCGATCCATTCAGGCGCCATTTCGCCTTCACTGGAATAGAGGAAAGTACCTTGCAGCATTCTCTGGCAATAGATGGCCTCTGAGAGAGACAGAGCTCTCATAAAAGCTGCGTAACAAACATTTGAGCCATTATTGAAGACAGGCGCAAAAGACGTAAAGAAAACTTAAGTAGACGGCCAGCAGACAACCGCTTTGTCTCCATAAAATTTGGGAAAATATGCAGGTGGAAACTGGCTATGAGTAGTTATGTGAAACACTGCACTCAGACGTAATCTCGGATTGAATAAAAAAAATAGCCAAGATTATCATTATACAAACAATATGTCAAATAATTTTCCGTGATTACACAAAAAAATTAATCTCATTGTCATGACTTTCTTTCAAATCCTAAGAATTTTCCCCTTTAAAATTTTTTAATATTAGGGCTTATTGTTTTTAGGTTTAATTGTAAATTTAGTTTTATTTTTAATATAAAAATTGGTATTGCTGAATTCACTTCAAAAAGAAATTAGCCTAATGATAACCGTGTGCCTCCTGCAGTTTGACAATATTAGAAATTTCAAGCTTTAAATTAGCAAGAGTAAGGAGAAGCTCTCCTCTAGTCACTACATCCAGTTTATTTCTTTGCTTATTCCTTAAGTTTGTAACGACTAAATCTAGGATGAAAAAAGACAAAACGTAATAACATATTCGAGCACAGTTTTGGATTTTTACTGAAACATTTAAATGCAGCCAAATCTCTGTTGTGCCAACTGAGGCGTAGCTAGGAGTTTCCCATTGTTTGGGGTCAGATGGGGCTTGACCTCTTTGGGGGCCTTTGCAATTTGCGTAATACTTAATTTAATAATAAAAAAAAAAACTCATTTGGGACTTCACTCAAATGTGGATTTTCAAATTCTCCCCCTCCTACCCCCACACTAGCTACAGTGTGCCTCCTATGTTTACATTCTTTTTTACTAATGACATAATTTTGTAAATTTATTGTGTCTTGCAAATCAATGTGAACATCAGTAACAGAAGTTTAATAATTGTCGTTTATATTTATATTTTTTATTTTAGAAGCAAATCGTGATTTCTTCATTGAGAATTGTTATGTGAATTGCATAAATATCGGTGTCCTTTGGCAGTAATATTCATTTGTCAACAAACAAGTTATGTGAGATTGTAAAACTCTTTAAAATAAATCTAATATTTCTATAAAAGAGAAAATTATCTGAAAGTACATTCATTTCATTCATTCGCGTTAGATGCCTATCATGTAAAACAATTTTTGTAGCCTGCTTTAAGTCATCGCAAACCGTTGAATCTTCCTGTTTCTAAAATATAATTAAAAAATGTATTCAAGAGCTTAACAAAACGTGCAATAACAAACTCCTTTTGAAATACAGAGAACTGTTAGACTCTAGTTGTAAACTTGAGTCTAACATCTTTTTCATCATTTATTACACAAAATTGTTGAAAGATGAGATTATTTTCAACATGGACCTGTATTTATTTACAATTTTATAATAGGATTCAAATAGAAATGAAATTGCAGGCTAAACTTTTCTTATATTTCATAACTCACAAGGTGAATATGAAAATATAGATATGTCTTTTATTCTATTTTACTTATGAAGTTATTGTAGCGTCCAACCACTGATGTAATTTAAGTTACTACATAAATACTAAACATTCGTCTGCATTGCTTTGTTATTCACGAAACATCTTACTTAGCCTATTATAGATACTAAACGCGACAGACAGAAGTCTTACAGACAAAACGCTCAAAAGTAGACGGCTTTTATCTTGAAGGGGGCACTTAACAAATAATAAGCAAAAGCTAATAAAATATAATCTATTTCCTCACTTTTTTCTAATTCTATTCCCTTTGAAAAATCATCAATTAATCCTATTAGTTAAGTTTCACATGACCTATATTTACTAGATCCATCCACTGGCGGATCCCTAACCCGATCGCCCCTACCGCCTCCCCCACTCGGCAGACCTCCCCCGAAAGGGGGCGCGGACGAATTTTAGTATAGAATTCACACAATTGGTATATGAATGTATTACTTATGTTAATAATATATACTAATTATTTTATATTTCTCTATATTTTTAGATTATTTCGTCCCCCCCCTCCAGTATGTTGGCCGATATGGTGGGGTCGGGAGGGGTCGGTGGCATCAATTCCGCCCCCCCCCCCTAAGCTTTTTATTGGGGGGGGGGGGCGGTCCAATTTTGAGTGGGGTTCGGACGAATTTTACTTTAGAATTCACACAATTGGTATACCAACGTATTACTTTACTTGTGTTAATAATATATACTAATTATTTATATTTCGTCCCCCCCCCTCTAGTATGTTGGTCGATATGGTGGTATCGGGAGGGGGCGGTGGCATCAATTCTGCCCCCCCCCCTTAGCTTTCTAGTGGGAAAGGAAGAACACAATTGGTATACCAACTTATTACTTGTGTTAATAATATATATTAATTATTTATATTTCGCCCCCCTCCCCCTTAGTATGTTGGCCTATATGGTGGGGTCGAGAGGGGGGGATGACGACGAGACAATAGAGCACATTCTCCACGAATGTCGCGCTCTGCAAGATGAACGATCGGGACAAGGTAATGAGAGAGAGAGAGAACTGGTCCATGTGTGGCAGAGGGTCTGTCCTTGTACGGGGATAAGTTACCTGTTACCTGTTACCTATCCCATAGTCTGGTGGACCGTTGGGGCACCAAGCAAGACTTGTGGACCATCTTTCTCCATTTCTCTCTATCCTTTGCCCTGATTAAAACCTCGTTCAATGGTAGGCCTGTCCATTCTTTGATGTTGTCTTCCCACCGCTTTCTCTGTCTGCCTCTTTTTCTTTTTCCTGGTACTGTTCCCTGGAGGAAGGTCTTTGCGAGTCCTGAAGATCTTGTTACATGGCCATACATTTTGAGCTTTCGTTTCTTCACAGTATTTAGCAGGTCATCATGGGGTCCGATCGCTGCCGTAACCCTGTATTTGAGGCGAAAAGCTAACTAGCGTTAGCAGCTTTAAATACCTCGGAGCTATTGTCTCGGATGAGGGATCAAAGCCCGAACCAATGGTCCGAATAGCACAGTCCACAGCGGCCCTTTCTAAACTCAACTTGATATGGAAAGATAAAGGCTTAGCCCTCGGCACCAAAATCACACTGATGCGCTCCCTGGTCATGGCCACATTTCTATATACTTGTGAGTCTTGGACGCTGACTGCAGAGCTAGAGAGGAGGATTCTAGCAATGGAAATGAGATGCTACCGAAGGATCCTAGGCATCACATTTAAAAACCGCATCAGAAATCAAGAGATTAGAGACGGGGATAAGGCGACCCTACAACTCACTGCTCGCTTCCTCTTCCGTGCTATAAGGGAGTAATCTCAGCACGGTTTATTTCAAAATGGGGTATCTGATTCGCATCCGCTAGTGGAGCCATCTTGGTACGGAGAGAGGACAATGGGCGTAGTCAGGATTTTTCTCCGGGGAAGGTTGGGGGGGGGGGAGTTTTTCCCATTCACCCCATTTGTGTGTGTGTGTGTGTAAATATTGTGCGTAATGTACACAAAACGTGTCTACTGTTTTTTTCCCTCCTAATAATGTTGATGATAATCTTTTTGGTTGTTTTGATGTCACTGCTATGAATGGGATTTAGAAATAAGGTAGCGCAATGTCTGAGTACGCCTCTAAGTTTGTGTGTCGAATAGCTATACTTAGAAGTGAATATTTGTGTGTCAAATAGCTATACTGAAAGTGAATGTTTGTGTGTCAACTAGTTAAACTGAGATGTGAATGTTTGTGTGTCAACTAGTTAAACTGAGATGTGAATGTTTGTGTGTCAACTAGTTAAACTGAGATGTGAATGTTTCTAAGAGTACTAGATAAAAAAAATTAAATGTAAAAAAATAAATGTAACACTATTTTGTTTTTTACTAAAACTAAGGGAAAAAAATAATTGCTTTTAATTCTGTTCTGCAATCTAATTTCAAACTCTAGAAATACAGTATTTTAGTGGCCATGAACTAATTTATAATTTAATCTATTCTATTTTCAGGTCTCATTCTACAAATGTAATAGTATACATATCAGAAAAAGAACAACTTTTTGCTGACACTTACACTTATTTCGAGAAACAACATCAGTTTTAAAACAAAGAAAACGAACTTAGTGTACGACTAAAGAGAAGGAAAAGAACAATAATACGCATGATTCTGTCAATATATAAATACAGTTTACAGCATAAACCAGAGAATCTATTAAATGAACTCTTTGTAGACCATTTTGAAGTTAGCTTCCTGTGTAGGCTACAATCAGCTGACAGATTTCAAGTCAACACTCGCATGTTATTGACCTACAACCATTGAATGCAACGAAAGTCTGGCTCAGTAGTTTAGTTAGCACCAGGAACTTGCATCGGTAGAACAAAGAAACATTGATTAGGTGCTAAACGGTGCAGTCTATAGTACTATTAGTTCTTGTTGACAGTATAGCGTAGATTTGAAAGCAATCATGTTTAAAGTTGGTGCTTTCAAAGATATGCTTTTTCTGACATCATTGTTGAGTCTAACATTAAATGCAAAAGCAGAATTCAATGTAAGGGACTACTGCTCACAGAGGTGTTTGCGTGGCCAAGGAGGTATCCTATGTAAATGTAACGCCGTACACTTCAATGGAAAGCGATCTCAGCCTCTGTATAGCCCAAGACACACAGGGAATTTTATTCTAGAAACTCAAGAAAGGCCAGACTATAGAAGTCATGGTGATCTAGCCAGTACTTCTTGGTTAGATGAATCAGTTATGGATGAACAATCATGGCAGGACTATCCCAAATTGTTAAGAATAGGTCAAGATTTCTCACATTCAGTAAGACCAACTAATACTTTACCATTTGTACTTATTGACCAACAGGACAAGTCCATTAGCAGACAAGAAAGTGATCAGTTGGGCTGGCCCGAGTCTTCCAGCGATTTAGTGAGTCCTGAACTAGACAACTCAGAGATGAACGATTCACAAAGTCATGTGAGAAGGTTACGGAAGGCGTTGCTACAGGCATTGCAAGGGAGGTGAACTCAATCGATGATCAAAGTCTTCTTTTCTTCCATTAACATTCTCTGGCTTTATCATGTAACTTCGCTACACACTTTCATAGCCAGGTGATCATAGACACTGATATTTGACCTAAATATTGAGTATTAATTATAATTGTTTGATCAAGTCTAAACTATTAAAAATCTATTAAAAATTGTATCATTTTATTTTATTTTTATCTGTTTAATTTCATTATTTCTCAATTTCAATGAGATGATTAGAGTAAAAAAAAACAGCAACAGAAAATTAAGTACTTATTAAGTATTAACTTGCTGAAAATTATGATATTGAGTTCTCATACACCAAGTCCATGCATAATTAAATTATTGAAGGCAAATATATTGTCTTTTATATTTTAGAATATTATTTTATGTTAAATAAACCTTTATTTTTTAGTGTACGTGTCTGTGTTGGCTTCTTGTAGATAGCAAATGACTTTTAATGACGCTGAGGAAGCTAGACCAAATTGGAGGATACATGAGTGCTGAGATCAGTGTGAAGTGGGAACATGTCCATTGCTAAGATTTTAAAATAATGATATTGACATTTCTGTTTTGACATCAAACCAGAAAAAATGTAGATGAGTTTGGTTATTCTGAGTTTGTTCGTATGTTATCTTTGAAAGTTTTCCTAAAAGGGTCCAAAGAAATTGAGCTCCTAAAAAGAAACAGTTTTCACTCAACTATTTCAAATACACCTATATAAATAAAACCAAGTATTTACTGTTATTAATATTATTCCATTGTAATAAGTGTGCTATTAATACGCTCTCAATATATATGTATATTAATCTATTTCACTGATATTTTATGGCTTCAAATTTTAAAAAAATAATAAAGTAATGAATAGAAAACGTCTGTATAGTGTAATCGCTAATTAAAATAACAAATAAAATAAAATAAATCAAAACTTACACCATATTCATTGACGATAGACACTATCTATACACTGACAGTGTATATAGTCAATGTATATTGTTGTTTGTATAAACAGATACAACGACAAAAATTGCTCTACAGAAATATCTGACTGCACTACATGTCTGTTGTAGTCTAAAAAAAATCTTAATTATTTCCAACATTGGTCAGTACCCTGGTGTAGACAAACTGTCGCTACTGTCAGGTCAGTTTAAATTTCATACATCTCTCATGACCTTTTCCCATGTTCATTGGATTTGTTTACCCAGCTCCAGGAGCAAACACAAGCTGTTCTGTCTGATTCCATTCACCACAGAAACTCAATTTCCTTGACCTCTTCCACTGACTGAGCTTGCCATTTGTTAAAAAGTGTAAAAATTAAAAGCCTTGTTGATTATTGCCACTACTCTAATAGTCACATCCATTAAGACTTAACAACAACGTTCTAATGCTTTGATCTACACTTCATAGGACTAGTGTCGAAAATAAGTAGAACGATTTCAACCTATCAGACGAAGTGTATTGAGTTCTGTGATCTATTCAACAATTATCAGATCCGGCTATTCAAGCAATGTGTTTTTGTTTAAGCTATGTTAGCATAGCACTTCACAATCACAGTTTACAACGTTCAACTGAGAGATAGTCCGTAAAAGATAAACTGATACATAGTAAATAGGCTATATATATATAT
>JADKLZ010001913.1:14571458-14584131 GCA_021533235.1 Biomphalaria straminea
ATGGTTTTACCGAAGTAATTAGTCTGGCCAACAGGCCGATAAAATAGAATATAGAAATAGTTACGGCATTCCTTGTCACGGAATGAGTGTAAATATATACTTGGTAATAAGACATGTTACATAAATATTTTGATAGTTCCTGGTCAAGGAATTTTATCAGTAATAGTAATAGGGCTCGTGCTGAGCGATGATTTATCAACGATAAATTAATGATAATAGCTAATGAGCTAAATACAAGTGGCAAGAATTGATGTAAATTCTAGTCTAGATAAAGTGGATGACTTTGACTATTTAGTCGTACAAGTCTTGATAATAAAATATAATACATAAAGTGAACTACTTACATAATCCAAGATAAGAATTACACAAATATGTACACAAATATAATGCACTAAATAAATGCACAAATATATAAATACACATACTAAGTAAGAGGTTACTAAAACACTTTACACAAGCTTACCACCAATCCAAGTAAGAAAAAGAGATTAAATGTATATAGTATATAGTAAGCGTAAGCTTAACACAGAGAAGTGTATCCTTTCTCTCTGCTCCTCAGAATGAGAATGACAAGAAAATAGGAAATTACATCTCTTCTTCACACGTGGGCAAGGAGGCGTGGCATCCATGGTGTTTAGGTTGTCTGACGTGCCTAGGAGAAGATTATCGCTTGACCTTGATCGCAAGTTTCTTGTATGGACATAGGGATGGGCCCTTGTCGAATGACCACGGGACGATTTGTATCCCAATATGGTCGGGCGACAGAAACTATTTATCCTACGCGACAGGGATTAGCGGCGCGATAAAGTCCTTGTTGTCGATTTGAAAAAAGGTCTATTTGAATTGACCCGTCCCCCGAAAGGGGAGGGGGTGCGGCAGGATGTTAGGTCAAGATATTTAGAGGCGTGTTTATTCTTGTCGACAATGAATGTGCTAGACGTGCGTCAGTTTAAGAAGGTATCTCAACACATGGACGCCTAGAGAAAAAGGGGGTGGTGGTAGTAGCTTTAGATAGCCATAAGGGCTAAGCGGAGATAATAAAATAAGATAACAAAAATAAATTAGTTAAATGCCTAGACCGAGTGATACCTTAAGTGGGCGAAATTTATTTTTGTCACAAATGGTAATGTTGAAATGACAGAAATGTAGGATATTCCTCTTAATGTAGGCCAAATCTGGTGTATTGGTTCTGATAATTTAAAACGACTGAAAAGAGATGGGCTTAACGTATCGATATGATGAGCTCAGGGACATGGTAATGCAGCTACAATCTCAAGGATTCATGAATAAGTGCAGGCAGTAATAAATGAAGAACAGAAAAGAAACTTAAATGGATGTGTACACCGTTTACTTAAGCTATGTGGTCCAAATTCTTAATCGGAAAATATTTTCTAATTATACTTTCTTGGTTCTCTAGAAAAAGGGTTTTCTTTCTTAACCGCTAATACTAATAGATAGGATAATATAATTATCTAGTTGACCGGCGGCATAGCATACGCCGCTATTTACCAGGCCGGCGACCGCAGTGGGGCCCGCATTTCATAGGACCCGCAATTTTATAGGACCCGCTCTAATTTAAAGTGTAAAAATTATTAAATTAAGCCATTTTATTATTTACAACAGATTCCCCGCGCCATCCTGTCGATTTAACATCCCTATAATTATTTGTCTGTTAAGCTATTGCTTTAAAAGAAATCAAACACATTTTTAACAAAATATAGTCATTTATAACGCTGTTAACCATCAAGCTGTAAGGGAAATAAGTCTTTGGCATATGGTTGAACACAATCTGCAATTACAAACTGAAAAGATAAAATATAATTTTTAAAAAGTCGAAGAACAAAACTCCACTTGTCTCTCTAACCTTGCTAATGCTTTTTTTTCCCACCACAATTGTTCACAAATACTCGTATTAAAGGTCTTTTGCAAGTCAATGGTTTTTTTTTTTATATTTTTTTTTATAGCTTTCACTGATTGTGTTGATTTTTTTTTTTTTTTTTTGGTTTATTCAGATTATACATTTGTTTACAATAACACACAAGACAAACAAGTTAAACGTATCTACATCTAGATTCTAGACCATATAATACTGTTCAACAGTTAAAGTTATTGAGGGGTAGTATATAGTTCATGATTAAATACACTGTAATGTTGTAATATACCTGCTGGAGTTAATAAATTATAAAGTCATAGTTGCAGATATAGGAATATTAGCGGGTTGTCAAAACCAGCTCAGTTTTTCCATGTTCTGTACAAAGAAAGAATTATAGAGTATTTGCGCTCTAGAAAACTTTCTCTTTGACTATTAAATACATAAATAATTCGAGTTTTAAATATGGTTCTAATTTTTTGCATTATAAAATAAGTAGAGCGAATGCGTTAAAAAAATTATTAATGGAGCTAAAAATAGAAATGACCTCTTTACTTGTTGCATTGTGTTGCACGTTTGACCTCTTACTTTGAGAAATAATATATAGAAGATGATAGCGTGTCATATGAACAACTCGCTGGTGTGCTCATGGTGTTGCTGTTAGACCCATGAAAGAACGATTTTATGAAATTATGACGGTGAAAATCTTTGCCGTCTCTCTGAAAATACAAACACTAGAGGCGCAGCACAAATATGATTGCCAGCTGTCTGTGAATACATGCATAACTTTCATTGCTTGACTTTCTTATTGGCAGATGTACTAAAAAAAAGGTAAACTAAACACAAAAGCACCTTCAAATTAAAGTGTTAATTATTTTCAAAGTGGTGGCTAAGCTCGAGCACTTAAACATTTACTCTACGAAATATGTGAAAAGTTAGTTCAAAATATTATTAAGATAACTTTTCTCAAATCAAACTAGCATGTTAATGCAAAAGAAAAATGCGTTTTAACAATATAAAAATATCAGGAAAGTATTCTTAAGATTCAAATAGAGAGCAAGAAGTTAATACTGAGTGCATCAATCTCTTTTATATTGGGCCTGACGGCAAGATATGTGAACAGAAATACTAAAACTAGAATACTAGAATGCAGCAAAGTTTTGAAAGACGACAACGAATCTCTACCAGCCTTTGAATTAAACCTTTAACTGTTTCTTTTTAAATGCATGTTTACAAGGCGTCATGTGAAAATAAGCTTTGCAAAACTAAATTTAACTAACAACGTTCTCTGATTAAAACATCAACTAACAACGTTCTCTCATTAAAACATTAAATGATAACGTTATCTCATTAAAACATCAACTAACAACGTTCTCTCATTAAAACATTAACTAACAACATTCTCTCATTAAAACATTAACTAACGACGTTCTCTCATTAAAACATCAACTAACAACGTTCTCTCATTCAAACATTAACTAATATCGGTCTCTTATTAAAACATCAACTAACAACGTTCTCTCATTAAAACATTAATTAACAACTATTTTTTTTAAATCAAATCAAGCAATTCTGTCCATTGAAAACGAAGTCGCAAGATATATTGAATTTAAAGTTTTTTATAAGTTTTCTAATTTGAAATCCTGAAAAGGAAATTTAAATATTTATTTTCTAAAGTTATTGTAAACTTTTATAGTCCTATGTTAAAAAAAATCTTTAAAAATTTTTGTACCTATCAATATACTTTTCATTAAGTTGCATTTTTCATTAGTTGTCCTCATGAAACTACCACTATATGTGATTATAATGTTCAAAAGTTTCCATTTAGAGCTGTTTAATGTTTACTAGGAAAGCATGCTCAGTTGGTTTTTAATTTCTTTCTATTTAAAAAATCGTAGATGTTAATGTATGTAATGATTAACGATAATATGTAAGAGAAAAAAACATAATCGATACTCATTTAAACTCTGTGTAGCAGCAATCAACGAACTGTATTATTGCGCAAAAAACAACAACTGAACAACGATAGTTTTTTATTTGAAGAATAAGTGGAACGCTGGGGGGGGTGACACCCTGATTTCACCGCACCGGGTGACACCCACCCTAGTGACGCCTCTGCTATAAAGTATTGTTATAACCCTAATGGCGGCGCAAAAGGGTTAACTGTGTGTTACCAGCGGACATTTGTGACACAGGCCAGCAATACAGTTTAGTGTGCTATGTGGATGGACAAAAGAACAGAGCTGGTATGAACTTTGCACGTGAATAAGACTTGTGTTATGGTCATCTGATCATAGGCCTGCGCAGACCAGAGACAGAGTGTGTAGGCAAAGGAGTTCAAGACAGGACACGGAGGAGACCAGGTCTGTGAGTCTGGCTATGAAGTCGGGCCTGGTTGAGTCCTCGAGTGAAACGTACAAGTCCGGTTCTTTGATGTGATGTGTTGTGTGTTGAGCAGTGTTTACGGAAAGCCTGAGATAGGAAAGAGAGAAACGTAACAGTATACATGTAGATGATGCTATATATGTCTTTGCTGCATAGAATGCACTACGTGAAGCGATATGAATTGAGATTTGTCACTAGTGCATTATTTAGCTAATAAACAACGGCATTAATCATTAAAAGAGTCTTAATAATGTGAAAATGCAAGGGGCCCCCAAAGAGGTCGATCCTCCCAGGGCCCCTGAACCCCTAGCTACGCCCCTGTTTTTTTACTAGATCAATGTTACACTATGTGTAAAATATGTTGTTTATTTTAATTTAGTTTTTAATTTTTAGTTGGCAGTTTTGTCTTTAACATGATGATTAAAGATGGCGGCGCCCAGTTCAGCCGCAATTAATTTTCTAGATCTATTGGAATCTAAGATTATATTTCTTGTATTTATATTTTTTAGCGGCCCCCGAAAGGGGAAAAGACGCTATTAGTTTTGTGTGGCCTGTCTGTCCGTCTGTCTGTCTGTCTGTCCGTCCGTCCCGTTTAGTGCTCAGAATGTAGAAGAGAAAATGAAAATCTGACATCACGATAATATAGATCATTCAAAGTTCTGATGCAACGGCTACTTTTTTTTTCTAAAAGCTCAAAATCTAATTTTTAAAAATATTTTATGCAAGCTGTATTTAAAGAGAAAAAACCTAATTAGTATGCAATATAAATGAAACCTAATTTAAGACAATTAATAATCTAATACATTGCATCGGATTTTAAGTTTTATTTTGTTCTAACCTATCAGTATTTACTATTTAAGTAATTTATTCATAAAAGAGATGTGGCAGTTGCCTTGAGCATCAGCTTTACAAGGCTAACGTTGAGAGATCAAAGAACGGAAGATGTATATTTTGACCGCTGGGGCACTAAATAAGATCTGTAGTTTATCTTTGATATAATTTTTTTTAAAATGAACTTTTAGCAGCGACTTTCGTGTACTAGCGTAAAGCCCAGCCATGACATGATTCTCAACTAATTTCTTAATCTTTTTTAAAAATCACATTTAAAAAAAAGTTTTTTATTGCCAACATTAGAATGAAAGAAGCATATTTATTTTTAGCGGCCTCCGAAAGGGGAAAAGACGCTATTAGTTTTGTGTGGCCTGTCTGTCCGTCTGTCTGTCTGTCTGTCTGTCCGTCTGTCTGTCTGTCTGTCTGTCCGTCCGTCCCGTTTAGTGCTCAGAATGTAGAAGAGAAAATGAAAATCTGACATACGATAATATAGATCATTCAAAGTTCTGATGCGACGGCCACTTTTTTTTTCTAAAAGCTCAAAATCTAATTTTTAAAAATATTTTATGCAAGCAGTATTTAAAGAGAAAAAACCTAATTAGTATGCAATATAAATGAAACCTAATTTAAGACAATTAATAATCTAATGCATTGCATCGGATTTTAAGTTTTATTTTGTTCCAACTTATCAGTATTTACTATTAAAGTAATTTATTCATAAAAGAGATGTGGCAGTTGCCTTGAGCATCAGCTTTACAAGGCTAACGTTGAGAGATCAAAGAACGGAAGATGTATATTTTGACCGTTGGGGCACTAAATAAGATCTGTAGTTTATCTTTGATATAATTTTTTTAAAATGAACTTTTAGCAGCGACTTTCGTGTACTAGCGTAAAGCCCAGCCATGACATGATTCTAAACTAATTTCTTAATCTTTTTTAAAAATCACATTTAAAAAGTTTTTTATTGCCAACATTAGAATGAATAAAGCATATTTATTTTTGTGCGTTTTAACTGTTTGTTGGTCTGTCCGTCACGGTTAGATAAAAAAAACTAAAGGCTTTTGAAAATAATATTTAACCTTTACTGTTCATTCAGAAATATTGCGATAGTTTAATATATCTATAATAGATCGTTCCGGATGTTTATGTCTAGATCTACATTGAAATGTTATAATAAACTAAAATTAATCTTCTATTTTTTAAATTTAATATTGCATTCATTCTATTGATTATCTGGGCTTTTTATTTTAATTTTACCTAAATTTTATCTAAATTACATCCAAATTATTAATAATAATATTTAATAAGATATATATTAAGAGTGCTAAATCAAAAGTTTAGTTTGTGTACATCTACATCTCTACAGATCAATGCTGAAAGATTATTTAAAATCGCTCGTGTGACATATTGTATATATCAGGCTATTAGTTTGTAACCAGTTAGCATGCTGAACTGATTATCTCGACTCTCCCGGGTTATGTGTCTGTTTGTTTTACATGTTTCGATTGTTTCTTCAGAGTTAAAGATAGTTTACTTCCTATTTCAAATCTTCCACAGGAGGGGATGGGAGCATGCAGTAATTGAGCCAGGACCAACGATAAATCCGAACTACAGTCTAGTGCGGAAACATCAAGATAAGGCAGGTTTATACCCTACTCGCCATCCTCCGTCGTCCAGCGAGAAGTTAATTATTTTCAACTTTGAAGGAACATCCGAAACATCTTGCGAATAGGCGGATCTGACAGGGATCCGACTCCGACGGGGGTGGCCTCTGAGTTTGTGTATCACACAAACTCTCTTTGTAATCTTGTTTTGTTTATTTTGCAGGCTATTATTACTGCTGTATATTTGCTACTTTAAACTGCTGTAACTATTGCTGGTGCTATAACTGTTGTGTTGCTACTATAGATCTTGATCTAGTATAGTTTTTTTTTAGAGTGTAGGTCTAGTTTAGTAGTTGTAGTGATTTAGTTAGGTAGTTGGTTATATTTGTTTGTTTTATATTGTAGAATTTACTAGGATTGTTCGATTAGGGTTTGGTTAGTGTAGTAAGTTAGAATTTAGTTAGATAGTTGTTGGTTCGGTTGGGTTTTGTTTTGATTAGTTGTTTGGGTTTTAGTTGAATTGGTTTTACTTGGTTTTAATTATAGTGTATATATTTTATTATTGATTAATTTTTCTAATGTAAATAAAGTATTGTTTTGTTTTATTATTTTCAAGAAAAGTTTCGTTATTGCTTTCTTTTAGTTAGTTTAGTTTAGTTGTCTGGTTACTTAGACGACTCTATTCCGTCTAGACAGGGTTTCACTTACTGAACCCTCCCACCAGCTTACACTTACTTTGCAAAAAAAGTATCGCATATGGTTTTTACTGTTAATAGTTGTGAAAAATGGTGCATTTTTATGGGAAAAAATTGCTTGCATATTTCATTTTAAAAATTAAATTTTTCGCTTTCAGAAAAGAAAAAGTAGCCGTTGCATCAGAACTTTAAAAGGTCTAAAATGTCATGATGTCGGATTTTCAATATCTATTCTACTTTACGAGATCTAAACGGGACGGACGGACGGAAGTATTGGCAATGACATGATTCTAAACTAATTTCTTAAACTTTTTAAAAAATCAGATTTTTAAAAACAAAATTGTTTAGTGCCCTTATTAGAATGAAAGAAGCATATTTTTGTTGGTTAGTCTGTCCGTCACGGTTAGATAAAAAAAAACACTAAAGGCTTTTGAAAATATGATTTAACCTTTACTGTTCTTTCAGAAATATTGCGATAGTTTAAGGATGGGAGCATCCAGGAATTGAGTTGAGCCAGGGACCAACGATAAATCCGAGCTACAGTCTAGTGCGCAAACATCAAGATAAGGCAGGTTTATACCCTGCTCGCCATCCTCCGTCATCCAGCGAGAAGTTAATTATTTTCAACTTAGAAGGAACATCCGAAACATTTTGCGAATATGTGGATCTGATAGGGATCCGACTCCGACGGGGGCCGCCTCTGAGTTTGTGTATCACACAAACTTTCTTTGTAATCTTGTCTCAATATAGTTCTGATGTGAAAAACTATAGGTGGTCCTATCGGGATAGTTTATAATATGTGTCATCTTTCTTCTATATCGAATGAGAGCTTGTCCATTTCTCGTTTTTACAATTCAGTAATATTTTCTTCATTTCTTCTAATGTAAGTCCTTGCAAACGACATATTTCTGCCAACATATTTCTCTATACAGCTGGCCGAGTCAACCTTGTCTGATAATGATGTTTTTTTTTTTAAATTCAAATTATTATGGCTCAAGAAATCCACGAAAAACATCTCTTTGTGAAACCTTTTACTAAAACAAAAAGTTTTTAATGTGTTTAGTGATAGTTATTTTTATTATTATTATTATAGCTTTTATATAGCGCTACTTTCATGCTTACAGCATGCTCAGAGCGCTTTGGTCCAATCTCATTTGTGGACCAGTGGGGGGAGGGGGTATCTAGGAGTTAGTTTCCTGTGCTGCCTTTGGGCGCTCAGTAAACACAACTGTGCCCAAGTCGGGTGTCGAACCTCGAGCCCCCTTCTAGGTAGCCAAGCCAAGCTCTAGCCGCACTTAGCCTCTCGACCACGCTTCCCACATAGTTAACAATACATATTAACTGTTACATAATGGGTTTAAATTTTAATTTAATGCATTGTAAAAAAAATTATTAAACTTAAATTGTAGTTTGAAATTACTTTTTTACTCCTCCTGTCACTGGTTGGAAATTATTTATTAGACTTTCAAATTAGGCAGCAGGAATTAAGCTTCAAAAATTGACAGGCAAGTCATTGGTAGGATTGGCGTATAGATGAGAAAACAGAGGAACATCTTGTACTTAAAGATTGTTTACTATCGCATTGTTTCTAATAAAACAAAAGTTGGTATAATGGTGGGGAATGAAAGAAGACTTTTCATTGAATAATGGAATTTTTTAATGGGGTTGTGGAAATGTTATCCAAATATGACGGCTAATGGTATCAGTTCTGATAATTTAAAACGCCTGGAAAGAGATGACTTAACTTATTGATACGATGAGCTCAGGGACACGGTAATGCAGCTACAAAGTCAAGGATTCATGAAGAAGTGCATGCAGAAATAAATTAAGAACATAAAAGAAACTCGAACGGATGTGTACACCGTTTACTTAAGCTATATGATCAAAATTCTTAATCAGAAAATGCTTCTAACATACATTTTCTCGGTTCTCTAGAAAAAAGTTTTCTTTCTTTTCGCTGCTAACAATCAATGGGATATTTTAATTGATGATAGAGTGTCATATGGACAACTCGCTGGTGTGCTCATTGTGTTGCTGTTAGACCCATAAAAAACGATTATATGAAAGTGTGATGGCGAAAATCTTTGCCGTCTCTCTGAAAATACAAACACTAGAAGAGCAGCGCAAGGACGATTGCCAGCTGTCTGTGAATACACGCAAATCTTCAATGCTTAACTTTCTTTTTGGCAGTTGTACTAAAAAAAAGACAGCTAAACACAAGAGTACCTTCAAATTAAAGTGTTAATTTTTGGCAAAGTGTTGGCTGAGCTAGAGCATTTAAACATTTACCTACGAAATATGTGCAATTTTAGCTCAAAATGTTATTGAGATAACTTTTGTTAAATCAAACTACCATGTAATGTATTAGAAAAAATAAGTTTTAACAATATGAAAATATCAGGAAAGTAATCTTAAAATACAAGATTCACTATTCAAATAGAGAACAGGAGACCAATACTGAGTGCATCAATCTCTTTTATACTGAGCCAGACGACAATATATGTGAACACAATTACTAAAACTAAATACTAGAATGCAGCAAAGTTATGAAGGACTTCAACGAATCTCTACCAGCCCTTGATTTAAACCTTTAACTGTTTCTTGCCAAATGCATGTTTACATGACGTCATGTGAAAAAAAGCTTTTCAAAACTAAAGTTAATTAACAACTATTAATAACTTTTGAAAAACGAATTTAAAAATCAAGCCTTTCTGTCTATTGAAAATGAAGTCGCAAAATATATTGACTTTAAAGTTATAAAAAGTTTCTAATTTGAAATCATGAAAAGGAAATTTAAATTTTTATTTTCTAAATTAACAATTCACTTTAAAATTAAATATTTTCTTGTCAAGTTTTTGTACCTGTCGATATACTTTTCATAACGTTGCTTTTTGTTTTCTTTAGTCGTCCTCAAGAAACTACCACTATATGTGACTATAATGTTCAAAAGTTTCCATTAAGAACTGTTTAATGTTTACTAAGAAAACCATGTTCAGTTAATGTTTGAATTGTTTCTAATTTTAAAATCGTACATGTAATAATAATATGTCAGAGAAAAAATATGATCGACACTCATTTGAACGTTATGTAACAGTAATCAACGAACTGTAGTAGTGCGCACTAAACAACGATAGAAACGATAGTTTTTTTTTTTTTGGGAAGAATAAGTGTGTGTGTTGAGAGGTGACACCCTGATCTTATCGCACCGATTGACACACATCCTAGTGATGTCACTGCTATTAAATACCCATAAAAGAATAATCCAAACCTTACACTGACCTCGCTACAGCATTTGGACTATTCCAGTTTAATTATATGATAATTTGGACAGAGAAAGGACACAGTTTTCTACTTTGATGATATTTGTGTATTCCTTAAAACTTTGGAAGAGTATCTCACATACTTTAAAGAAGTCTTCAGCATACTCAAGAAACATGGTTACACAGTGGAAACTCAGTAAAGAAGAAGTGGCAGAAGTGATATTCTTGGGATACAGAGTCTGCTGTAACAGGACAATATCAAAAAACATTTGATTTAACTTTGAATATTTAGTTGGCAGTGGTTTATATCTAGAGAAAAAAAAACTCACTAGGACTTTAATATTTTTATAAGTTTCTCATCTCATTATTCTTTCAGATACGCGGCAAGAAGGACCGTGTGTATTGGGCTTGACTGGTCATTAAAAAAACATAATTTAAATGAACATTTTGTAAAGAGGGAGGTAACATTGCAATGTTGATGTTCACTTGTAATTCCTATCTACTGATATTTGTTGTGAACATTTCAATACCTGTTTGCCTATTGACCCTGTGAATACATTGTTCGAGGATCGTTTTTACAAGGCTTATATTAACAGACTCTGTCTTTCTATTTCTCACACACCCAAACTCGGATCAAGTTCAAATCAAATTTTGCACAATTGTTTCTTGTACTTGACAAAACAAGAATTAATTTAAAAAACTAACAAATTAACTATTGGTAATTAATTATTTTGTTTGGTATCGAAAAAGAGATTGAAATCGTACTTGACAGATGTGGCGGTATAAGTTGAATTAGTCCCCTTGAGGATGCTTGAGCCCTGGTAATATTTTCCTGGATGCCCCCCAACCCTTCCTATCTGGTCCAGACAAATGATAATATTGAAAAAGCTAACATCATGAAATTTTACTGTTTAGTTTTTAATGATAAAAATATTTTTATCGCACATATTTATTATCAATATTCTAGATTTATAATAGATTTAATCAGATGACTAATCCAAACTAATGGATACTATTGCAACAAATATAACCCTTGTTTTGTTTTAAATTATGTTTTTTTGTTTATAAGTCTTTCAGAAAAGATATACATATAAAACAGAATAGAGTTTGCTTCGTCTACTTATAGGAAGAATAAAGGTTGACGTCATCTGCTGTCTGTATTCTACTTAAATATTCCATTGACTCAAGAAACCTAGTCAAAAACTCGCCCCTAGGAAAGATACCATAATTTTCTCCAGTAGTTTCTCCTTATACAATGGTTCTAAAATTATAGTTTTATGACATCAAGAATTTAGCTTTAATAGATTTAACATTCTTCTAGAATCTGTATTCTTATGTGTCTATTACTAAATTCTGGGATTTAATTTAATTACAAAACTTTTATTTCAAAATGATAACAATTCAAAATGACAGATTAAAGTAGAAAACTAAAAATATTATTAACCATTGTTACATTGGTACTATTGATCTCTCCTCTTGTCTGTTTAAAGATAAATTTGGATCAATACATTCAAGGCGAGAAAGTTGTTCAAGTCATGCAACAGTACTTCTCACCTTGGCTTTTATTAGAAAAGATACCTTACTGCATACATTAGCCGCTATGCCTGAATAGAGCATGTTCATTTTGTATCAGCTAGTAAAAATAAAGTATCAACATAGAGCGGTAATGAGGATGTCAGTAAGCCAGTGAATTGTTTAGTGCATACTTGGAGACGATAGTATCAGTTCAATGATATATTATACAGATATATCTGGCTGTTGCTTAAAATTGATGTAGTTAGATATTTAATGCTACACATAGCGCTGATTAGTTTAGTTTATGATTAGTTCCTGTTTGATTTTGCCTCAACTACCATTACACAAAATCGTATATTTAGTTGCTAGTATTAGTTCACACTTTTAGTGGTGTGAAATACGGGAACTGAAATGTTTGTTTTTACGCCTCGTTATTTCAAAAGCTTAGAGCACAGTTTTGTTAAGTGTTTACTTCTGACGGCATTACTCCTCCATGATATATGTTAAGCGTTT
>JADKLZ010001913.1:14589189-14604551 GCA_021533235.1 Biomphalaria straminea
GTTTGTTGATGTTTTAATGAGAGAACGTTGTTAGTTAATGTTTTAATCAGAGAACGTTGTTAGTTGATGTTTTAATGAGAGAACGTTATTATTTAATGTTTAAATGAGAAAGCGTTGTTAGTTAATGTTTTAATGAGAGAACTTTGTTAGTTAAATTTAGTTTTGCAAAGCTTCTTTTCACATGTCGCCTTGTAAACATGCATTTGGCAAGAAACAGTTAAAGGTTTAATTCAAAGGCTGGTAGAGATTCGTTGTCGTCTTTCAAAACTTTGCTGCATTCTAGTATTCTAGTTTTAATATTTCTGTTCACATATCTTGCCGTCAGACCCAATATAAAAGAGATTGATGCACTCAGTATTAACTTCTTGCTCTCTATTTGAATAGTAAATCTTAAGAATACTCTCCTGATATTTTCATATTGTTAAAACGTATTTTTCTTTTTCATTAACAGTCTAGTTTGATTTGAGAAAAGTTATCTTAATAACATTTTGAGCTAACTTTTCACATATTTTGTAGAGTAAATGTTAAAGTACTCGAGCTTAGCCACCACTTTGAAAATAATTAACACTTTAATTTGAAGGTATTTTTGTGTTCAGTTTACTTTTTTGAGTACATCTGCCAATAAGAGAGTCAAGCAATGAAAGTTATGCGTGTATTCACAGACAGCTGGCAATCATATTTGTTCTGCGCCTCTAGTGTTTGTATTTTCAGAGAGACGCCAAAGATTTTCGCCGTCACACTTTCATAAAATCGTTCTTTCATGGTTCTAACAGCAACACCATGAGCACAACAGCGATTTGTTCATATGCCACGCTATCATTAATTATATTATCCTATCTATTAGTATTAGTGGCAAAGAAAGAAAACCCTTTTTCTAGAGAACCAAGAAAATATTATTAGAAAATATTTTCCGATTAAGAATTTGGACCACATAGCTTAAGTAAACGGTGTACACATCCATTCAAGTTTCTTTTATGTTCTTCATTTATTACTGCCTGCACTTCTTCATGAATCCTTGACATTGTAGCTGCATTACCATGTCCCTGGGCTCATCATATCGATACGTTAAGCCCATCTCTTTTCAGTCGTTTTAAATTATCAGAACTGATACACCAGATTTGAATATCCTGCATTTCTGTCATTTCAACATTACCATTGCTACTGTTAATATATCTTACAACTTCAGAGATCTGTGTTAGATGTGGTGTAATACAAGATACTAGAGTAACTTGCAGCTTTTATGTCTCTCATCTCTGATAAGTATATCCCTTAAGTGGTTTGCTAAAACATTTATATATATTTTTGGTACAAGCTTGGAAAGTAACTTTTTTTTTCATTGCTGACTTGCGATCGTATAAGTTATAATTTCAGCACTGGCTCATATTTTGATAACATTTCCACAATCTCGAGAAAAAAACAAATTTCATTATTCAATGAAAAGTCCTCTTCAGTTCGCCACTATATACCAACTTTTTCTTTGCTAGAAACAATGCGATAGTAAGCAATCTATAATACAAGATACACTATTTATCAGAGAAGAAAATCTTGCTATTGATGTTTTCCCATTTAGAATAATTTTATTCAACAATTTCTAAGCTTTATGATTTTGCTTCTGTCACATTTTAAAGTTGGTATTTTTTAATTATTTTTTAAAGTGCCTTTTTACACTTGGGTGTCACCCCCTATCGGGTGTCACCCGGTGCGGACCGCACCCCCCGCACCTGCCTAGTGACGCCTCTGGTGCCAATGTATGATTAGTTATTTGTGTTTTGAATGCTTAATAAATTGTTTACACTTTAATTGCGTAGAGCGGTGTTACCTTGTTCTTTGTTGTTTATTTCGCTGGTAACCTCCAGCTGTCTCGATCTGAGGCTGCATGCAACCAGGTACTCTTTTCCAAGTCAGCTAAGGCAAGTTGGCGCCTAATCTGGTCTTTTAAGCGTTTCGGTGTTACGTCAACCACTTTTAACACACCAAAAAAAAAAAGACTGCTTTTGGAATACGTTCGTCTGAGATTCGTCTTCCATACAGGATACTGTTCTGTCTAGCGTAACTGTCGGACTTCCCACTAAACATAGACCGCGGATACACACTTGAGACCAAAAAAAAATCTGCTGCCTACGACAGACGCAGACGCCAAAAGAACATCTTAATCGACCACCGGCGAATATGATTATGCTTGCCCTGGATGTGGCAAAATATGTAGGTCACAGCTGGGGATGCGTAGCCACGGAAAATACTGCATTCCACATTAATCTTCGTACTCGAAGACAAGCCTTATTATTATTATATTTATTTTGCTGGTGAATTATTACCATGTGTTCATGCTTCGGTGTCTACTATCCCGTACCAAAGCTTGCAGGGTACGTATCCCGTATGGGGCTAGAACATATTGTTTGGCGTGACAGAGGTGCCCCACGGAAACGTTTCCTTAGAAAACGAATGCAATGATTGAATCTGTTAAGAAAAAATGCGCCAATTTTAGTTTGTCACAAAGTGCCTGTATTACCCTATAACGTAGAGATTTGCGTCACTTGATATTTCGTAATGAATGTACTAATTGCATAATTAAATGTCTGAACGTAACCATCTGAGAAGTAACACTGCAAAGACTTTCTTCCAAGCCAATAATAGTAGTTCTACAATAGTTTTACGTAAAAGATGGATTGTAAAACTATAAGACGGACGTGAGCTGTGGTTTGTCTAGACCAGTGATTCCCAAAGTGGTCCACATGGATCCCCAGGGGTCCACGATGACTTCCAAGGGTCCACTAAAGTGAAAAAAAGGAATCACCTATTATATCATATCATCATAAGAAGAGAATTATATATATTGTTAGATAGCTAGTTTAGTTTATTTTAGAATTGCGCACTTTTCAGTACCGACATTGAACGCACATTTTATGACGACACAGACTGTAGGGTTAGAGGTTAAGTTTGACGTAGAGGAATTCAGTTACCACTAGACTCTCAAGGGGATTAGACATCTTTTATCTACTGACTACACTGTGGCCCAATCTGTAAATAAAGTTAGTATTGTTTTAAAGTTTATCTCGAAGTCAACTTAGTCATTTGAGTATTCGTTCCTGTTGGTGTTTGTTCTTTATGTGATGATTCTTCTTTGAAACTCGCAAAATTGAAAATACACCTTTACAAGTAACGCACGCACTTAGTATCCTGAAGCAACTTAGAAATACATCAGCTACAGCAAGAGCTAACATTACAACAAGAAAGAGAAGATCATTACAGTGGCGACCCCGTACGCTATAAGGGTTTCGCTACGTTAACGGATCCAGACGTCTTCGTTGAAGTTCATCGTTAGTGCAGTGGTGATCACGCCTGGACACCAGCTTTATTAATTGTTACTGCAGTCATCATCGGTATAGCAGTGATCTTCATCGCTCTTAGTCTCAGTGAAAAACTTTGGTTTAAACGGTCGATAGGTCGTTTTACTGAAACAGTGATACAACACCACAACGCCTGACTCCTATTCATCAACATAGACAACGAATCAACACAACTGTGAAGCAGTTTGACGTACAGCTAGTGCACTCATTTATCGTTGCATCGCCTTATTTGCCTGACGCCTAGATCGTCGCTGATCACGTAGGTGTTGGTAAGCTGGACATTAGTTAGCCGTTAGTGGACCTGCATACAGATGGGTATTACTTTTAACGGTCACTGCAGTTAACCTTGTTGAAGGTCATTAAAATTTAATCGCTTTATCGAAGTTTCATCGTATGTTTGAGAGTGAATCTCTCCTACACTAACTTTCCTGAACCGGAATTGTTGGTGATTGCTGTGGGAACAGCCTTACCCACCGTTAGCCGTTATCAACGTTGGAGATCGTCGAAGGTGACCTTGCTCACCTATTCATCGTTTGACTTTGAGGGTGCTATTTGTCCTGTGATAGCACATTACAGACAACAGTGAACATTTCGTTTTGAAGCAGTGGACCTTTTCGTCGCAGAGAACTTTGTCGTCATTTTCGTCAGCCCAGGTCATTTGTCGTTTGGAAGGAGACACTTCGTCATCATCGCAACTTACTCGTTGGACTTTGGAGTACGTGACCTATACATTTCGTCGCAGCAGAGAATCGTCGTCATCGCAACTCATTCGTGGACTGGAGTATTAACCTGTAACCTGCATTCGTCGGAGCAGTGAATCTGTGGCACACCTGTGGCATTACGTATCTAAAGAAACTGAACCGGAGAGCATCGACAGGACAAGAGAGCTGTTGTGAAATTTGTCGTACTGTATTCGCATAACCGAGCATTGGATGGATATAGCAAAAAGATGAGTACCCTATAGTTTGTTTCTCTTTTATTACATAGTATATATTTAGATTTTCCCTTAGCAATAGTTTTTATCTCATTGGAACGCTAGCCTAATTTAATTTAGGTGTGGTCGGACTTGAAGATAGACGTCAATCAGATAAATTCTATAAATATATGTTTAGGATTGTTACAGTCGTCTTGTCCATGTAAACATATTTTTTTCTTGTGTCTGATCTTGTATCACTTGTATCACATCGTCTTTTGTTTTGTATTGTGGAATAGTACGAAATTAAATTATAGCTAACTAAAAGAATCTTTATGCCAGATTGTTCTACATCCCCTCATTAGAAGCAAGTCTCATTTAGTATATGTTCATTTATTTTTCAAATTTTATTATTTTTATTGTTCATAATTTATATTAGATAAGTTGTTTTAACTTATCACTATACCTCGGGTAAGTTATGTTTGTATGAACTTGATTAGGTTGAATAAATCTAATCTAGTCGGATAAATTTTTATATTTGAATTTATCCATGAGAATACCTGGCTATTCTTGGCCATTTTTGGAATCTTATCTAGATCTAGACCCAAAAAAAGTTTTTGTGTTTTTAAATCACATTAATCTAATTCTAAGACACAAATTATCACAAATTGAATAAAATACTGAGCGGCAGAAGAAAGGATTTATTGTATTCAACCAGTAACGATAATGATTATTTTAATTATTTAAAGGCATTAAATGTAGTGAATTGACATTCAACTAACTAGATCTGACCAGACGATAACTGGTAGTGATAATATTAGTTCCAATCTATCTATATTTAGATACTGAATTTGACCTAATAATCTAATAGTAAGTAATACATATAAATCTAATACCACTAAGAATAAATTGGTATTTTAATATAGATCTAAGGCAAATATACACAATTAATAACACTACTACTTGTAATATTGATCAGTAAATAGTGTAAAATTTAAATAACTTAAAATAAAATGTCAAAACCTTCTAATGATGATTTGAAGGTAATAAGGGAAAATGACATTCAAGAAGGAAAGATGATGGAGTTAAAAACAAAAGAATTGGCAGCATATGTGCAGCGAATTGTAAAGGAAGAAGTTGAACGTAGAAAGCAAGAGAAAAAAGAAGAACTTGACAGACAAAGGCAAAAAGAGGAGAAAGAACTTGAAAGACAGGAGAAAATAAGAAAGGAAGAAATCGAAAGACAAGCAGGATTACAATGGAAGAGTTTGAAAGGCAAGAAAGAGAAGCGAAAAGAAAATTCAAAGTTGATATGGAAAAGCGAAAGCTGAAGCTCAAATAGCTCAGGCTGCAACAGCAGCGGCACAGACAACTACAACGCAAGCAAATACTACTCAGCCTCAAGCAACCACAACGCAAGCAACTCAGCAAAATAATGCTAATCCTCAATTTTGGCTTAAACGCAAATTGCTAAGTTTCGAAGAAGGTAAAGATGATATAGGTGACTTTCTAAAACGTTTCGAAATTAAACTATCTACTTTCAATGTACCAGAGGATGAATGGTCTGAAATACTACTGGACTTTGTACATGGTCAAGCCTTAACCATATGCCAAAATCATGACCATAGAATAGAAGATAGTTATGAAATACTTAAAAGAGAACTTCTTAGTGCTTATGGACACAATGCAACTACATTTAGAAAAAAATATTTTGAGAACATTCCATCAACACATATTGAACCACAAACAACTATCAATTTAGAAAAAGATTACTTTAATAAATGGCTAAAACTAGAAAAAGTAGGGAACTCACATGAAGCACTGAAAAACTTTATTTTGATTGATAATGTTCTAAACAAATGTGACTCACAACTACAATCTTTCATTAGGGAAAGAAACCCTATATCTATTGATGAAATAACAGAAATCATGAGAACTTATAAAAATGCCTTCCCAAATAACCCATTTTCAGTAAAAGATGGAAATAAAGTTGATATAGTAGGTTACACTAATGATAGGTACTCTAAACAAAATGAAAATAGATTTGAAAATAGACAGACATAGTTTTAGATCACGAGATAACTATTATGATGAAATCACTTGTTTTAATTGTCAAAAGAAAGGACACATAGCTTCTCATTGCAAAAAAACCACATATTACAGATCAAATGATAGAGATTCATATAATAGAGATAGGAATCAAAACAGAAGAAGCAATAGTAATAATAGAGATATAAAACAGAGTTTTCTACACAAATGATAACCATAATAGAGATAACAATGAAAATAATGAAGTTGAAGAATTAAGTTATTGTAGAGTCAAAGAAGAGATTAACATGATAGAAGATAGGAAAAATAGTTTTTATTTAATCCCAGGTTTTGTGAATGGAAAAGTTTTGAATTTTGTCAGAGATTCAGCTTGTACTACAGTAGCCATCAGATCTGAATTTGTAGATCCTTGGTGTTATTTAGGATATAGGAAAAGTGTCAGACTGAGTGATGGTACTATTAAACAGTATGAGGCTTGTAGAGTCTTCATCAAGACACCTTTCTTTACAGGTTATTGTAATGGAGTAGCCATACCCACTTTACCACAAGACATGTTGTTGGGAAATATTAGGGGTATCAGATCATGTACCATGAGAAATATAGAAAGTTGGCAAAACAAATACAGTTATTTGTTACATACAGATACAGATTATAGAAATACCAGACAATACAATAGACATATGAACTCAGGAAGAAGAAACATGACTTGTTACAATTGTAATAAGCATGGTCATTCAGCTGGAGATTGCTGGAATTGGTCATACAATAACAATCAGAAGATTGCAAGTTCTCATTGTTATAAAAGTAGTGAAAGAGTAAACCAAAGCAGAAACAGGGATTGTAAAGTAAACAGATATGAAAAGTATGATAACCAAAATAATGACACAACAAGACATAATGTGAATTAAAATGAGCATTCTGAATATGTTACTGTGTAAAGTTGAAGTTAAATTAATTTTATGAAAGTGACATTGTGTATATTATTATAAATTCAGACATATGGAACATGCTGACCTTAGATTGGTATTTTGATTAAGGAATATAATATTGACGTGAAATCCTAGATTGGAATATTAAGGAATATAAAGTTGAAGTGAAAGCCATTAATAGCTCTGTAAATATTGTGAATGATTTATTGTCTAGAATAACATTAACAAGAGTTTTTTCTATAGAATAGTGTTATATTTTAAAGAGTTAAATAGTATGAGAGTATTATTTTTGTACTATGTTGATAGTACTATATTGAGTTAAGAGGTGAGAAGTTTATATATAAATATTTTTTATTTGAATTTCATTATTATTATTTGTACTATGACAAATTGTATTCAACTGAAAGTGAGTATATATGTTTATTTTATCTAATCATTCATCATCCATCATTGACAGTAAGGACAAAAAGGAAATTGGTGAGTGAAAGAGAAATTAATTATTGGGTATGGGATGAAAGGATATATGTTCATTAAAATTATTTACAAGTACTATAATGAATTGAATGTTTATTTTTTACAGTAACACTTGTCCTGGAGTTGTTTTCTAATTCGGTGTGTGGAACTTTATACCTTCATGAGAAATGTGCCATGAACTGTTATGAACTATGCCATAAACTATTTTGAACTATGTCATGAACTGGAATGAACGGTACCATTGAACAGTGCCATGAAAATTCTGAAGTAACATGAAGATCAAGATTTTATGTTTGTTGTTTTTTTTTTACCCCATATGATGCTTTCAGTCCATTGTAAAGAATTGGACTGATTTAGAAAAAAAATATAGACATATTTTTTTTAAGGAAAGGGGGGAGGAACTGTTAGATAGCTAGTTTAATTTATTTTAGAATTGCGCACTTTTAGTACCGACATTGAACGCACATTTTATGATGACAAAGACTGTAGGGTTAGAGGTTAAGTTTGACGTAGAGGAATTCAGTTACCGCTAGACTCTCAAGGGGATTAGACATCTTTTATCTACTGACTACACTGTGGCCCATTCTGTAAATAAAGTTAGTATTGTTTTAAAGTTTATCTCGAAGTCAACTTAGTCATTTGAGTATTCGTTCCTGTTGGTGTTTGTTCTTTATGTGATGATTCTTCTTTGAAACTCGCAAAATTGAAAATACACCTTTACAAGTAACGCACGCACTAAGTATCCTGAAGCAACTTAGAAATACATTAGCTACAGCAAGAGCTAACATTACAACAAGAAAGAGAAGATCATTACAATATATATATATATATATATATGCTAGATTACTAAGATCATCAACTGTCAACCAGGCAGGAATATACTGTTCTGGCCGCTGGTCAACTTTACTCTGAACGCATGTAGATCTCACTTTTTATATTATCCCGCACTAATACATATAAAAATAAGTGAAGTACAAATAATAAAATCTGACACTAGCCCATAAAAATAGAAAAATGCCTAAAACTAGCTCTAACCTATAAAGTAAACATGAAAATACATGTAAAAAAAATAGCTCCGAGAGCGCAAGCTCACACAAGGATTTTGAAATAGTTCGAAAGCATCAACCTTGTTCTAAGGGATTTAACCATGAAATACAACTCTAAACAAAAATAGCATTTGTTGTCCCCATTTAGGAAACTTCGTGATGTCAAAATAGTTGCTATACGTTGATTTCTATTCTGCAAACATTTCATCCTTTGATGGAACGGCTCGGATTATTCATCTCCTCAACACAGAGACATACACACATCTTTAGCGGCCCCCGAAAGGGGAAAAGACGCTATTAGTTTTGTGTGGCCTGTCTGTCCGTCTGTCTGTCTGTCTGTCTGTCTGTCCGTCCGTCCGTCCCGTTTAGTGCTCAGAAAGTAGAAGAGAAAATGAAAATCTGACATCACGATAATATAGAGCATTCAAAGTTCTGATGCAACGGCTACATTTTTTTTTCTAAAAGCTCAAAATCTAATTTTTAAAAATATTTTATGCAAACAGTATTTAAAGTGAAAAAACCTAATTAGTATGCAATATAAATGAAACCTACTTTAAGACAATTAATAATCTAATATACTGCATAAGATTTCACATTTTCTTGTGTTCCAACATACGAGTAACATACCAGTCTTTACTCGTAAAGTAATGAACTCATAAAAGAGGTGTTGCTTTTCATCGTTGGAGCTTTTTAGATTTCGTTACTCTTCATTGTGTTTTGATTCTATTTGGATATTAAGTGTTGTTCTGTGTTTTTCTGTGCAAGGAGCACACTATTTTTATTCATTTTCTGTTTACCTTTTTTTAATTTCTTAACTTTTTTGTTTACTAACATGTCTATTAAGACATTCACGATTGAGAAAAAGGATCTGGAGGGAGGCCTCGTCCATCCTCCGGGGACCCTTCTTCTCAAACTATCCGGACAGGGGGCAGTCAGAGCCTCGATGGCGACCATCGTTGCCGCCTTGGGGCTCAGGCCGGAGGAGGTGGGTCCCCTGTACCGGTTCGAGAACCCGTATTTGTGGTTTCTCGGCGTCTCCTCACCCGCGGTGAGGGGAAAGATACTGGGCCGAACCTTCGGAAAGGAAGACACTTTCAGGGTGGAGGTGACCACCCTGGAAGAAGAAAAGATCAAAATCACCCTCCACTGGGTGTCCCCCCGCATCTCTAAATCCAAAATGGAAGAAATTGTCAATAGTATGGCGGAGGATGGCTCCAAAGCAGAGGCCCACAAAATAGATGGGACAGACAAGTGGGTCAGCTGGATCAGACCAAAGAAGGGAGCTGAGCTGCCCCATTACATACAGCTCAGGTACGAGGATGACCCGAGAACATATAAAGTACTCATTACAACCCCGGGGAGGAGACAACAGTGCTGGCACTGCCAGAAGGAAGACCATTGGTCAAACCAGTGCCCAACCAGAACCACCCCTAGGGGTAATAAAAAAGAAGGGGTAAAGATCCCAGAACCCCCCAAAACATCATACGCTACGGCCCTAAAAGGAGGGAGTACAAAGAGTACCCAGGAGGGTGGGTCGGGGGAAGAGGAGGGTTTTAGGGTAGTGGAGAGGAGGAGGAAGGCCTCAGATGGGCAGGGAGGAACTGGTAAGGATAAGGAACTAGCCCCCTCCCCCAAAAAGGTAGAAAGAGGAGGGAGCGCGGGAGGGTCAAACTCCCACAAAAGACTTAAACCAGAAGAAAAATTAAGGTCGGAGCCTGACACTCCGACCCAAGTAAACAGAAAGAGGACCCTATCGTCCTCCTCCTCTTCACTGTCTGACGGCCAGTGCGGTGAGGGAGAGGTGGAGGGAGAGGGCGAAATGAGAGAGGAGGGAGAGAGGGAAGTGGAGTTTCCCGATTCCCCAGGCCAATTGATCATAGATGAGGGGGATGACCCTGGCACACACTCCAGTTCATAAACACAAAAAGCAAATCAGAATAGTGGACCACACACAGACACACAAACACGCACTCATAGAATACGATAGAATGTTAACACGCACACACAACAACCCACCCACACGCAGACATGGCAGACATCACAATTCTCTCTCTAAATATCAGAAGCTTAAAGAACAAACACAAATATTTAGTACACTTAGCCAACACCTATAAAACAGACTTCATATATGTCCAAGAGACAAACACGCACACACGATACCAGGCAATGAAAATCACATCAGACATGGGTTTTGCGGGTGGGTACTTTAGTTTAGGGCAAAATAAAAGAGGGGCAGCTATTTTACAGACATCTAACAGATTCAAGGTTACATACACACACACAGAAAATAACGGTAGGGTAGTCATAGTTAAGGTAGAATCACAAAAACACGCATACACTCTAGTGAACATTTACGCTCCAGCTCAGAGTGCAGAAAGGCCTTTGTTTTTTGAAACTCTGAGCGAAGAGCTACACAGCAAACACGTAGGGGAAAAAATAATTTTAGGTGGGGACTTCAACTACATAGAAACGCAATTAGACAGGAAACACACGAACACGCAGGGTCAACCCCCTCAAACCCAAACTCAAACTAACAACTATCTCAAAGAGATAAAAGTTCAACATCGAATAGGGGACGCTTACAGGGGAGTGTACCCAAAGGGGAAGGATACTACAATGAAACATAGCACACACCCAGTGGAAAGTAGACTAGACCGGTTCTACACACCGAATGACATTCAAATTAACGAAATAAAACACCTGGACGAGACATTGACTTACACAGACCACAAAGGAGTATTAGTTAAAATAGGGGGAGAGAATAAGGAGGTTAAAAAACAACGAAATTTTTGGAAATTTAACAAAAGTCTGCTTGAAGAACCGCAAATCCAAAAATCTATCGCAGACACGATCCAGAATTGCATAGGAGAAGAGGGAAACGAAGGGGAAATTATACAAATGTGGCCGGTACTCAAAGAGTCCATTAAACAACAAGTGATAGTTTTAGCAAAGATTAAAAGTAAAAAATTAAAAGACGAAGAGACAAGACTTAGAGACAGATTACAAACAACAACGAACGACATTGACAAAATAGAACTACAAGGACAGTTAGAAGACATATATAAGTATAAATATAAAGGGGCAGAAATCAGATGCAAGTACCCAAGTTTATCGGAATCACCAAACAAACTATATTTATCGGCAGAACAGAATGTACAGAAAGACAGGACAATTACAACAATAAAAGACACTGACGGAGAAGAAACACAAGACCACAAACGGATAAATGATATATTTTGCAAATTTTTTAGAGAAATATACAAGAAAGAACCGACAGCAGCAGACGCACAGAATTTTTTCTTAAACAATGTTAAAACAATAGTAGACGCAGACAAAGAAACCGCAGACAGACCCTTCACTCTAGCGGAACTGAGGGCTGCCCTAGACATGACCCAAAACGACAAATCCCCAGGTCCCGACGGTTTAACATACGAATTTTACAAAGCTTTCTTCCCCCAAATAGGACCGTTACTGATAAAACTATACACAGACATGTTAGGGAAAGGACAGACACCAAAAGACTTTAACCTCGCATACATTACTCTACTACCCAAAAAACCCGAAAATAACACCTCACCTAGCGACTTCAGACCAATTTCCCTATTAAACACAGACTACAAACTTATGACCAAAATGATTTTCCTAAGACTAAAACCCATAATCCCACTCCTAATAGGACAAGACCAATACTGCAGTAACCCTGACAAGAATATTGACGAACTAAACCACTTTTTAAGAGACATTATTTATTACTGCAAGGACAAGGACTTAAAGGCAGCCCTCATGTCCGTTGATCAAGAGAAAGCATTTGACAGAATTGACCACGACTACCTTTTTAAAGTACTACACAAAACTAACATAGACGAGACACTAACGAAATACATCAAATTAATCTACACAGAGGCCGCAAGCCAACTGATCATAAACCAAAAACTTAGTGATAGGATCCCCATAAGAAGATCAGTCAGGCAAGGGTGTCCCCTATCCCCCTTCCTATACACCCTCTGCCTGGAACCCCTGTTAGAAAGTATAAGATTAGACTCAGAAATAGTAGGCATTAAAATCCCGGGCCCCACCCCCTTAGTTAAAATCAAAGCATATGCAGATGATACCACCCTGTTTCCCACCTCAGAAAAAGATGTTAAAAAGATGATAGAGAAATTTACACTATTTGGGAAGGCGAGCGGGTCCAAAATTAATTTTTCCAAATCTTCCATCATGTTCCTGGGGAGGTGGGAGGTCCCCCCAAACAAAACTCACGGGTTTAGAACAGAGACAGAAATAAAAATATGCGGCATCGTGTGGACCAGAGACCCGACACACTACGTGACGAAACAATGGGACGCTATTATTGACAAGACAAAAAACATTTTACAATTATTTCGACACACATCATCCACCATTTTTGGCAGAGCCATTTTAACCAACAGCTTAATTACACCCAAAGTCCTTTACCTGACCAACGCTGTAGAGCCACCTCCCAAATTCATAGACAAAATAAACAAAATAATTAGGAAATACATTTTCAGAAATACAATCACAAACATAAAACACAACACACTAATTCAAGACAAAAAAGACGGGGGGATTAGCCTACAAGACATAAATACAAAAATAAAAGTACAAAGGTTAAAATATTTAGGAAAAGTAGTTAGGTCCCCCGAAAAATTCCCCTTAACCTTGTACTATTTCGGCCTGAGGCTAAACAAAATTCTTCCCATCCAAAACAACTACCCCCATTTTTTCGGCACACACACTCACCCTTTCTACAGATCACTAGCTAGACATTTACAAAACAATGAACATTTAATACACCATACATCCAAAGACATCTACACAGCACTTAGAAACAAACTCAAAGAAAATTTAAAAATCAGAATAAAGTGGGGGAGAGAACTAGGAATAACAGTCAACACATATACAGACACATTCACGCACTTACACAACAAAAACATAACACCCAAAGCGAAGGAGGTGGCCTACAGGCTAACTTACAATATGACCCCAATTAAATTTAAGAAGAGAAATGTACACACATGTGCCTTATGTCATGCAGAGAATGGGGACAATGAAAATCATTTGTTCTTACAATGTAAAATGTTCGAGAATGTCAGAAGTACTATGAGAGACCTTTTGAATGCAAATTGTAAATGTAATGTTAATCTTAACTTAGCTATTGTTCTTAACAAGTTACCTATAAAATGTAAAAAGACTCATATATTTAATTTAATAATAGTTTCAGAATACAGAAGTCTAGTTTGGCGCAGTATAACTAAAGTTGTTCATGATAATATATCTGTACATCCCAATAAGTTAGACTTAATATTTAGGAAAACAATTGAACATAGAATAGATAATATCAGTTTTTAAAAGTGTTTAAATTAATGTACTTCATAAACCTACTAAACCCCAGCTCTGTTTTTTTTTTTTTTTTTTTTTTTTTTTTTTTTTTTTTTTTTTTTTTACTTCACCGTGACATTTAATTTGTTATTAAGTAATATAGTAATTAATGTTCATGTGAGCACGTAAACGTGTAAGGACCCTTTTAACAGAAAATTACCCAAGAACTGTTTTTTTCTTGACGAGAAGTAACACCTCTACAAGACTAAATTGTTTTTTCCCTGGTTACGTTCCTTTGTACACGTTATCTAAGAGAAAAGAACTCTTTTACTTTTGAACTAACGTACGTACAAGGACAACGCTTGGATTTGATTTGATTTGATTTTGATTTTAGGCACATCGGCACAATTTAGGCCATGTCGTGCCCACTATTATGACTATATCATTTCAACCAATCTAAGAAAGTGGGCTTAAGAAAAGGAGTGAAAACTGAAATCCTTACATAAACAGGAAAATCTATTCCATAAAAACAATGAATTACAATAGTATTATTATTTTTATAGTATTATACTAAGTGAATGTTTAAAAAATTTTCCAACATTTCACTGACTCTAGAACCATGTTTGTTTATGCTATTGCATTGTATCCTTAACCTATCTATGTTACATATTTCCTATATCTACATTTAACGAAACTTAGAAAGAAATTTGGTTATATATCATACTGTCAAACATTATAAGCAAAACAACGGTATACCACAGTTATATATCACGAAACTAAGAACTGAAATATTACCACCCCACAACACTAACGTCAGAATGAAGACTTTTCAAAAATGAAGCAGAACTCCCCAAATTCTGACTCTAACAGACGGAATTGTCACCTTGGTGAGGAGGGAGTAGTGTCCCTGGTCTCAAGGGAGACAATGAAAAATTGTCAAAAAGGGAGAGCCAAAAATTTTAAATGACACCAATCTACAAACATATCAAAAGTATGAGAAAGTATGTTCGTGATATTCATCCCTTTATTCAAGTAGTATAATCTACAAACATATTGTTATCACTGGTGAAAAGATCCTTAAACTGTTTCTTGTACATCTGTTGCTTATTACTTGTTACTTATATGCATTCATTCTATTGACATGTTTTCCATTTAAATATATGTATTTATATTGTTATAAACAGTACCAAATAATGTAAGCTTACTTATAGAAATAAAAATTTGTTTTAATAAAAAAAAAAAAAAAAAAAAAAAAAAAAAAAAA
>JADKLZ010001913.1:14616146-14637718 GCA_021533235.1 Biomphalaria straminea
TATATATATATATATATATATATATATATATATATATTTTCCTTCTATTTCGAAAACGGCTCTAACGATTTTCTTTAAAATTTCAACGTATCTAAATGTTAGTGAGAAAAAAATGCTCAGCTCATTGGCCACATCGGGAAAACTCGAGTTCGACCGTTATATCGGTTTGAAAAATGTCTCATTATGGAAAAACTTATTTTGGTTTGAAGGTTTTATGAATGACATGGAGAATTTATGAATGAAATTTTTTCCCACGACGTCAAAGGGAAAAAAAACTTGACACCTCCTACGTCACTGGCTTACATCCGTTCACTAAAGCATTTCTTTGCAACAAGTTTTATCGCGTTTGAATGAATAGACACAACTAGATATTTGCGCACCGTAGTTGAAGGTTTAAAACAGTGAACATCAATCAAGCACGTGGTTATCTGAAGACGCTCAAGTGCTTCCAAGTGTTTCTACAAATTAATCGCTTGATCCCTTTATTATAAGGCACGTTAAAATAAGAATTTGATTAATTGTATATTTTTAATATATATATAATGTAGGCCGAAAAGAAAGATATGGACGCCGAATCTGGAATCTGGATGTCTGCCTGGTCGAGCGGTTTGCACGCTGGACTGTCGTTTGGATTTATCGATGGTCCCGGGTTCAAACCCTGCCCGCTCCCATCCCCCGTCGTCCTGCGGGAGGTTTGGACTAGGAAGTAACTATCTTCAATTCTGAAGGAACATCCGAAACATGTAAAACAACAAACAAACAATCTACGTCTAGATCTAGGTCTTGATTCTAGACTTACAACTAGATTCTCAGTTCTCCGTCGAAAAAACCGCCATGTTGCTCGCCGTTATTCTTCCCTAATAGCAGGAGGTTTGCGGCGTTGAAGAGATCTAATAATAATCTAATAGGTTTTCTGTTGTAATTTCTAGAAGAAAAGATGTTCACAACTTTTCAGGAAAACAAATAGATCTAGACGTCTACGTCTGAGCTATAGGATTTCAGCCAGATTTCAATCGCTTTTTTTCCTAGACTAGATCTAGATGTAACAGCATTGCCAATTCCACTCTAAATTTATAGAAGACAAATATTTTATAATTTTGTTCGATCTAAATCTTTGTTTTTTTTTAGAAGGTCTTTTATATAGATTCATTTAGACAAACATTATTTATATAAACATAATAATTTTATTATTATTATTATTATTATTATTGACGTGAAGTTAATATTTTATTGACATAACGTTATTATTCGTAAATGCAATAGTAATAATTAGTAATATCGTCAAGCTAGAAAATTATGAGGAGCGTTTAAGGAAACTTGAGGATCTGCGACTTCGAGCTTCACATCGACTCGAAAAGGAAACCAACACACAATATTCTAAGCGGTCAACGAGTTTGCGTACGCTGCAGCCACTTTTGATTTAACTATAAACCTTAGTAAAAAACATGGGGTTAGGGTGTGGTGACGAAAGGCCTAGAAGATATCTGAATGGAGGGATGTGTAAAAGCAGGCCATATCCTTCCATGGGCTGTAGCACCAGTAGCACCACTGGGATAGATGGATGGCAAAAGCCGGTATGAACTTCTTATGGTCTGACAGTCTTAGTGTTCTGTTTGTTCTATATGTAATTGTACATGGCGATTAAATATCAAGTCTCTTAAGTCCTCTTACAGTCTAGACAGCGTAAAACTATCGTAAAACTATCGTAGGCCTACTATTATTGGCTTGTAAGAAAGTCTTTGAAGTTTTCCCCAATAACGTAGAAATTTGCGTCACTCGATGTTTCGTACTAAAGCCATATATAATTGAATATACTAATTCCAAAATTAAATGTCTGAACGTACCAATTTACATATAGAACAAACAGAATACTAAAGAAATTTTTCGAATTAGTAGTCTTTATCCAATCGTTCATTTTCGTAATTATAAAAAAAAAATCCAAAAATGACTTCGGGTATATGAAATTATTTAACCGAGCAAGGCTCGGCCACCTGATATTACTTGAAATAATGAGAGTAGATTTAGATGTCAATATTGTGCAAAGCCTTTTATATAGCAAATATGTAGATCGAAAGAAATATTATTAAACATATTTTTTTAAAGTCATAATATTGTTGTAGCCAGATATAGAATCAGTGATTATTATCTTTTATTTTGTTGTTGAAGGTGTTTTCTTTAAATTAAACTTTCTTGGATAAGAATTAAATATATTGTGGGAATAATGTTAGATGAGTTGAGAAAATGGTTAAAGAAAGTATTTACAGGATTCATTGAATTAGATTTATATTTATTTATATATATTTTGAGATTTTTTAATACACATTTTTGTATTGCTCACATTAAAAGCAATTTTTTTACTTTTCCGCAGATGTGGATTTCAGGACAAAATGATGCTTTCTTATTCCTAAGAGATTATCAACAGAATGGATGCCAGAAACTCTTTAACTGAAACTTTCAGTAAGTAGGGCAGTTTAAAATTGCTGCCTAGCGGCTACACCCAAACGCGGGAAAGGCTTCGGGAGACAACCCTGAGGAAAAATCAGGAGCTGGTAACCCTTAGGCAGATTGTGGCACACTTCGCTACAGCCTGGCAGAGCCTGCGGCGCTACTGATCCCAAACTGTATTGGATATTCCGTTCCTTTGGTCACATCAGCTGCGCGGATATGGGGAACTGCTGTGTGGGCGACATCGTTCCGACCATAAACAATGCCCAGGCTTTCATCTCACTTATTCAAAGACCTAACCTAAAAAACTGGAGACGACACTCCAGCTTCGCCTTTGGCGTCGGCCAAACACGGGAAGTGGCAGTCACCGGTTATAAGCCCAAATGCTCAATTTACATAGAGCTGGGCGCCAGGGGCCACTTTCGTCGGTGGGAGGGATCCTAGGATTCCATTGGACAGCTACCGCCCGCTCAAGCTGGGCAGACCCCAGCCAATAAGGTGCTGTCCCGTCATGCCTCTCTTACTCGTTTGGGTACACGAGGATAGGAAAAGCAGGCACAAAACCAATGTACCAGGCGACACAAGAATAAAAAGAGGAGCGCCACTCTTAAACTGGGCACATGGAATGTGCGAACTCTACAAACCGGACTCAATGAATGGTATATATATATATATGTCACATAAACAACTTGTTTATCTGTAATTCAAGGTCATTTCTCCCGGCTAACAAAGAAGTAGGTTATTTTAGACTTGGACATTTGTTCAGAGATAACGTCACCTAGATGCATGAATCCGATTGGTTGAAAGGTATAGCTCAAAGCGAGGCTGGCGTCTAAAATCCCGGCTAGAAGATTCTGGAAATATTTAGTTTATGCAGAGTCGTTCTTGTGAGCGGATGTGTTTTTAATAGCTCTATATTTTTTATAAGAAAGATGCCTAAGTTTTACTATTCATTTTATTGAATCAGATCTTGTACATAGCTGTACTTATGTTGAGCTTGAATAAAGTTCCAGTGTTTTATTTCATCGAAGAATTCACTCTATTTGTATCCTAGATCGTTTTTGTTCAAAATAATATATTATTCAAGTCATAGTCCCCGGCAGCACAAGACTACTCTCCTGTCAGCCAGCAACTTCTTATTGCACCACAAGGAAAGCTAGTGACGTCATTCATCATCAGGAGAAGCCTGTGACAATATATATATATATATATATATATATATATATATATATATATATATATTTATATATATATATATATATATATATATAAGTATTGTATATGCATGTATATTGTTGGTCTGACCACATACCAGACACAGAAATTCTAAAGCTGTCCAACATGCGACAGTAAAAAGGTCCCAACTACGATGGGCGGGACATGTAGTCCGCATGCCAGAAAATCGCCTTCCCAAGCGACTTCTGTATGGAGAGTTATGTACAGGAAAGCGCTCCCAAGGCGGCCAATACAAGCGCTACAAAGACACATTCAAGAGCTCCCTCAAGGAATGCGGTATCGACATTCATGGCTGGGAAGCACTAGCTCTAGATCGCTCCGCATGGCGAGAAGCTGTGAGTTTCGGAGTCTCAAGATTTGAAGAAAGTAGAGTGGCCAGTGCGACTTTACAGCCATCTTTGAGTCCATAGGAAATGAGAAATGTGCTCATCTTCGAACACGAAGGAGGAGCTATATATATATATTGTTGCATCTGTGCACTACTAAACACTATTAGGACAAGATTATAGACCATAGACATATATATATAGACTGGACGATGAAGAACAAATTATTATTGGAAACATTTGGGCAAACATAAATTTGTATGAGTTATACAGCAGTAATGAGCAGTATAAAAGTAAAAGTATTTATAGTTTTTTTGTCATAACCGTGTGGATAGTCTAAGAGCTGAGCCGTAGGCTCTTCGAGCTCTAAGTGTGAAAAAAAAACCTGTCTGAATCCGTCCGAGAACAAAAACAAACAGTAAAAAAAAAAACCTGCGGACCTCACAGGTCTGTCTGGGAGCGACCCGAGTCAATGTCTATAGGGCATTGCTGTTTCCAATACCACTGGGTGGTACCGGGGGCCTCCACCATTTACCTTCGTTGTACCAAGCTAACTGTGCAGGATCCGCCATTGATGAGACGGTCCCTTGAGAAACAGCGCATGGATTCGTGACTGTGCTGTTGAAGCTTTCGTGCTACTCCGCGCCGTGCAAGAGGTGGACTCTCGTCACACCCGTGGGCACTCCCCACGGGAGTCCTGTGTTTGTTACCCTTTCGCCTAGCCACTTCCTCTAGTGAGCCGTTTCCACGGGAGCGCCACGTTGAGACAGGGTAACGTGCTCCCGTTTTGTCATAACCTATGTAAATGTAATTAATAGAACCCTTTCTGTATTATTATATCTGTAATCTTTCCTACTAAGTCAGGTGGGCATAATGATTATCTTCCAAACTATTAACTAGCTACTAAGTCTAGATCTAGACTGAAGACATTGAACACATTCTTTTGTTGTCAAGATTTCATCAACCACTTTTTTAGGCGATCTAAAGTTTCTAAACTATATAATCTAGTAAAAAAAAATACTACTACTATTTACTAGATCTAGATATAATCTATATATTTTTATATAAAAATATTTAATAGATCTAGATTTATCCCTTGGTCGCCTTGGTCTATCGTACTACGATCGTTAGAGCACGCTCTGCTCATTTTCGTTTATTTTTTGACTAAAACTATTTCTAACAATTTGAATCGATAAGACGACCGCCATACACAAAGAAGCCATGTCAACAAAAATAGATCCACATCACAAGCCTATATATATTTTCCAATGCCTTTGATTATGAAACTGTTGATATGGTGCGCATAGGTGCATGCGTACAAAGGCAAAATATAGAAATAAAGAATTTTTGTACTTTTCAAAACTAAAGATCATAGTTTTGGCATGACCCTCTGGACATTATGGTGCAATAGTTTATTCTTGTAATAAAAAGATCTTTATATTTAGATAAACATTGTTCACATCTTGGTGTGAAGGCCGGTATCCAGTGCGGTTCGCAATCCCTAGAGATGCAGCTTCCTTGACATAATATATAGGAGCTACTTTAAAACAGAACCATTACTATCTCTGTAAGCTGCTTTAAAACAAAGCCATTACTATCTCTGTAAGCTGCTTTAAAACAGAGCCATTACTATCTCTGTAAGCTACTTTAAAACAGAGCCATTACTATCTCTGTAAGCTACTTTAACACAGAGCCATTACTATCTCTGTAAGCTACTTTAAAACAGAGCCATTACTATCTCTGTAAGCTACTGTAACACAGAGCCATTACTATCTCTGTAAGCTACTTTAAAACAGAACCATTACTATCTCTGTAAGCTACTTTAAAACAGAACCATTACTATCTCTGAACGACCCAACACTTTGGTCATGACAAACCTTCATCTTTCACAATGCTAGTAAATTTGATGGTGGAAAATCTATAAATAACTTTTTAATGTATCAGTGGGCATCATTCGAGTTGAATAAAGCATTCGTGAAATCGTGAGTCACAGTTCAGTAGTTGGTGACAATTAGAATACAGTGAACGCAAAGACAAGTTTGTTTCTTTGTTTAATGATGCCAACCGGAACATGCCAACACTTGATATTTAGTCAAGCTACGATAGTTGAATGATAAGTAAGCTTAGAAGAACTAATCATTAACAGGGACTAATATAGATAAATTAAACAAAAAAGATCTTTTATAAGAAAAAGCTTTTTAAAAAAATACAGATTTTCACATGAAGTTAATCGTATATCACTTGGCTGACACTGAGATCTTTATCACAGATATTATTTAAAGATATACTATACCAATATATTGATTACAAAATGTACTGTCATCAAATCAACGTTCTATTAACTATTACTTTGAATATAATAGAACAATCTATCAACTCTTTTTGTATTGGTAAACGATACTTTCACGAATCGTATATCAACTACAAACTAATCCTTCGGTAATTGTGTAGCATCTATAAATGAATCTTTCAACAGTTCAAATTATTTGACTGACATTTACGTAATAACACTTTAATTGGACTACACTAACAGAGCTTCACATCAGAGTAGCGGGCCTTGCGGTGTCTCAAGATGAATTATGAGTGACGGTCTGACGACGATTTACACAGCGTCCATCTCGAACTTTGACTTGTATAAAATGTTCTCCTATTTGCCCACAAGTATTACCCAAACATGAACTGGCATGTTCTTGGGAAGTTACCGGATGTTCATCCTGGTGGACCGCGTCCACTGTCCTTAACTGTCCATCTTGAGAGACGGCATTCACTAATTTACAGTTTTCATTCTGGTATTGGTATTTTGTTTTTTTGGCACTATTGATTGGTTTAAACTGATAGCTCATTGACTTATATTGTCCAGCACCCATGTCAGATATCTCCGTGGCGGTATCATTCCATAGTTGTACTTTCTTTAAGTTTTCACTAGTTGATGGTAAAGATGATTCTGTTCCTCTTCTGGTTTCTGTTGTTTCTGAGAGATGGCTCAACCAGTTCTCTGTGGTGTTATCTGGATCATCAGTAAGATGCCCATTTAGCCAAACATATGCCAGAGCCAATAGAAGACAGAAAAAGATTGCAGCTACCAAATTTAAGAGAAAAGAAAAGAAGATGTTATCAAGCATTTTCGTACCTGTTATTGTAGCCTGCACTCAAACATTAAGGTTTATGTAAACAAAAGTCAATCTTTAAAACGATGTTAACCTGGAGGAAGTGCAAAGGAGCGTTCACCTTGGCCTATTTCTTGACCATTGTTTAAAAAGTCCTCTTCGTCATCATCCGACGTGTATGCAATGAAAGTTTTAAAGTAGAAATACAAAACTAAAAGATCTAGTATCAGACACAAAGGAAGTGATACAGGCATGATGGGTTAATATTGTTGACTCGAGATGGGATAAAAGATATCTATCACTAACTTTTTTTCTTATAGAAACCTAGCAGCTACTAGAATATCTGATCTGAAGAGGCATATCAGTACAAACTATCATGAGTGACACTAACTTAGGAAAAGACATGTGGATATACTATAACTTAGGAAAAGTGACGAGGATATACTACAACTTAGGAAAAGTCATGAAGATATACTATAACTTAGGAAAAGACATGGGAATATACTATATCTTAGGAAAAGACATGGGAATATACTATAACTTAGGAAAAGACATGGGAATATACTATAACTTAGGAAAAGACATGAGGATATACTATAACATAGGAAAAGACATGAGGATATATTATCTATGTGATAAAAAGAGACCTAAGAGTGTCCAGACCAGAAAGGAACAAATAATACACAGCATACGAAGAAAATCTTCTGTATACGGTGTGCCACCTAGAGGGACTGCTATTACTGCCATAGCTTTGCTTACCATCGACTAAAGACACTGTGTGTGAGTCGAGAGACTAGCTGGATGACATGTAAGAACAGTAGCATTACCATGAAGTCTAATAGAGGACTGCTTGAGTCATATACATAGCCTAATAATTTCACATAGATAACATGCATGATGAGTCGAACATATTTAGAACACAGTTAATAGACAATGCTGCAACAAAGTGTGCCTTACAGACTCTTCTACATTTTGTTACAATCACTATATTACCGTCTTACTTGTCGTTGGTCAAGGGGAGGGCTATCTTAAACGTGCTATAAAAGGAATATAGTTGTTCAATCCAGCGAGACTATGGTTAATACTACAAAACTGCTTATAAGCAAAAAAACAAACAAAAAAAAACAACAACAAATGAGTACTAAAGTAGATCTCCAAAACAGAGAACTTAACAAGAGTGAACGTGGATGTGTTGTCTTCTAAAAATTAGTTATCTTCTTGGCTGCTAACGCTTCGATGTGCCAAGGGATTGTTTTCATAGTACAGCAGTTGACTTTCTCGCTTGATGTGAAAGTAGATTCCTTGTTTGTCTGTATGAAACTCCCTGGTAGACCTAGTTTCAGATCATTTACACTTGATTGATTGTAGTGGACTACAGAAGAATAGATTTCGTCTGGCTTTAAATAAGGATGGTAATACTGACCACCTTCAACTATGCTTAAGCCATTGGATTCTATTTTCTTTCTATCTCTGTTCACGAGTTCCTTCGTAGAACCAGAATGAAACTGGTGACAATGGTCATGTTTATTGCTTTGGTTTAAAGTACATGTCTTCCGGTTATTGCAAGTTGTTACATGATTGCTCTGGACATCCAGCCCACTAGTCTCTGAATGTTTGATACCCTGATCCTGACGAATATATTTAATGAGTGGCACACTGGTGTCATGATAGATCATTGGATTTGTAGCAGTCTTCTTGGAATTGTTGATACTATTGTCTAGACATGAGTCCGAGGAACAACATGGTGAGCAAAATGGAGAGTCGTGACACTGAGTCACAATGTTTTGCAAGTTATTAGTTTGGGAATAGATCGCTGATTGTTTGAGTGGATTGTAAGGGACAGCGTAGTTTCGAATGTCTCTACTGTTATCGCACAGCTTATTATCTGTAATATCAGCAGCTCTGGAATCCCCATATCTGATATTAAGGAAAGACTGATTTCCTTTGCCGCCACTGTATGATTGATTGGGCGTATCTTTCACACAGGTCGGCATCTTATTATTGCTACCAATGACACTCATTTGTTTTTCAATATTGTTGTTGAAATTTCTCGTATTGTCGAGTTGATTGTCTAAACTGGCACTACAGTACAAAGGATTTAACTTTTTATTAAGACATGAATACAATATATTTCCGGAATTTTTTATTTTGCTGTGCATTTCATTTCCCAAATTGTTGAGATCACTATACCTCAGATTTCCAGTAGTGTTGATACTATCATAAGCTTCATTCGTACTGTTCAGGCCACGGTAAACCTTAGTAATTGCGTCATTATCTGTGTACATTTGATTTTCAAAATGCATACAGTCTCGGTGCATTTGATCTTCTACTTGATCACTTCGCTTTTTGTATGTACAATAGGATTTTGTGCACCAAGGAGGTGCTTTCTGGCTATATAAACACTTGTCACATAATTCAGAAGTTTTGACGTTCCTTAATACCTTGTCTAGCTCATCAATATCTCCAGATGTCATGAGTTCTTTAGGTGAAGTCTGGAATGTTGTTCCTGTGCTGCTATCGTAAGGCAGTGAGCTTTGTTGATCGCTATAGCCTTCATTACTCCACCTTCTCGACTTTGGATCATCCTGAAAATATAGAACATATTTTACTTGTTTTATAATTATAGCAACATATTCGATCGTGGGATTAGAAAGGTTATAATAAATAATAATGAATTATTTTAAAATGAAATGCTTGTTTCAATGCACACTTAAAATCACAAGCATAGTTCTATTTAGCATTAAAATGTTTTTATGAATTACTAGCAGGCTGTTTATTTTTTTTTTAATGGTCGGAATCCACTGTGACAAGTAGGTCAAAGATGGTTGCCGTTTAGGTGTCTAGGGGGTTTAGATAATTTGAGGACCTTGACTTGCACATAAACTAACAGGCACAGCGTTATAAACACAGGCAACAAATACCTTTTATGTAAAATATATGTACAGTTTAATAATAAGAATGGAAATAAGAAAAGGTAAATTACTGTACAGTGTTAGGGCGGGGCCTAATTATTTACATAAATGGGACTATCATCATAAGAAATGAGAAACAAGTGGTCTGAATGTCGTTGGGCTTTGTTGCTTAGCTTTGAGTCCTATGCTGCTCTGGCGAGACCGGCGTGACTGATGCTGAGTCGTCTGTGGGTGGGCTGGCTTGATCGGTCCTAGCGCACGGGACAATCCAACTATACGTAGCTGCAGGGGCGGGTCTTCTGGCATGCGGTTGTTGGTCGGGCTCTTCTGAGTAGTGAGTAAGGCTGGTATCTCCAGATCTGGTGTCAGGAGACTGGTATCAGCGTTACGAGGTTAGGGCTTCCAAGTAGGAGTAGTCTGTAATAAAAGCTGCAACGAGATTCGTAGATCGACTTAGCCACAATGATGACACTGGGAGGTAGACGCCTTTTCATGAAGGACATCTTCAGAATGATTAAATAGAAACCATAACCTAGTTTCATAATAATAAGGGGAGTTAATCCAATAAATATTACATCTCATCAGGGGAGACAATAATGACAACAATAATTAATATTAATTGAAATAGTAGAAATTGTGTTTCGTCAAGGGAGACTATAAGTAGCGTTAAATTGTAAGACGCACCTTGTAACGGTGATATCATTACGAGCCGCTTGGATAGAGAGATGAAAGGGGAAGGGGGGGGGAGGAATGGCTGATGGTCAGTGACCAAGTCGCTATTGTTTACATTTGGCCGTTGGGCCCGAACAATAGAGCACGCTTGAATGGAGACAGGGCTCGTTCAAGGAACGTAATCTCTAGAAGTCAAATTCAATACAAGGGGAAATAATTCAAGTCTATCCTGAGCGCAGGGTCAGTGCGCCATTAAAAATCAAGGCGATCAACCGAGATAAGATAATGACAGGATAAGATAAATAAGATAATGTATACATGGTTTACCTAAGTAATGAGTCTGGCCAACAGGCCGATAAAATAGAATATATATATACACAGTTACTTCATTCCTTGTCACGGAATGAGTATAAATATATACTTGGTAATAGTATATGTTACATAAATATCATGATAGTTCCCGGTCAAGGAATTTATCAATAATAATAGTGAGCTCGTGGCGAGCGGTAAATTGATAGTAGCTAAAGCGCTAAACACATGTGGCAAGAATTGTTATAAATTCTAGTCCAGATAAAGTGGATGACTTTGACTATTTAGTCGTACAAGTCATGATAATAAAATATAATACATAAAGTGACTACTTACATAATCCAAGATAAGAATTACACAAATATGTACACAAATATAATGCACTAAATAAATGCACAAATATGTAAATACACACAGTAAGAGGCCATTAAACACAAACCATATAACAGCTTACCACCAGTCCAATATTATGAAAGATATGAAATGAATATAGTGAGCGAAAGCTCGTAAAGCTCAAAACAGAGAAGTATATCCTTTCAGCTCCTCAGAATGTAATGAGAATAAGACCATTCGCCATGTGTAGTTAAAAAGGCTAAGTTGGACAGGAAAAGGGATGGGCTTGCCATTACGCATATCCTGTCGCGTGGTCAAGGAGGCGGGGCTTCCCAGGTGTTTAGATCGTCCGCCATGCCTAGGAGAAGATTATCACTTGACCTTGCCGCGCGTTTCATGTATTGACATAAGGATGGGCCCTTATCGAATGATATCGCCAATATGGTCGGACGACAGACCGTTTGTCTTACGTGACAGGGATTAGCTGCGCGAGACAGACCTTGTTGTCGATTTGAAGAGGGTCCATTTGAACTGACCCGTTCCCCGAAGGGGGGGGGTGCGGCAGGATGTTAGGTCAAGATATTTAGAGGCGTGTTTATCCTTGTCGATAAAGAATGTGCTAGACGGGTGTCAGATTAAGAAATTACATCGTGACACGGATGCCTAGAGAAAAAGGGGGTGGTGGTAATAGCTTTAGATCAGTGTTTCTCAACCTTTTTTGTCTGCCGGCACAGTAAAAAAACAACAAAAATTTCGCGGCACACCACGAAGAGCCACAGTTGTTTTAAAATAAAAAGAAAAAAAAGATTTACCAGTTTTTAATCATTACTTTTAATGTGAAGGTTGTGCCTGTTTTTGAGAGCAAATGAGATCTATCCGAGGCTCCAAAGTCGACAAACAAACTCGCATTTCATCATCTATTGAAAGAAGTCTCTCTCTTTTCTTAGACTTGATTTCAGTCAGTGCTGAAAATCCAAATTCACAAAACCATGAAGATGAAAATGCAAGAATTATTTTGATTGCATTTAAACTGATTGCTGGATATATTTTGTTGATTGAAATCCAAAAATTATCCAGGCTTTTCTCGGCAAAACTTGACTTAAGAACTACATCGTTTCTTAAATCAATGAGCTGCTCTTCTTCTTCAGTTGTAAGATTTGTAGCTTCATAGTTTCCTAATGGATAGCTGATCCATATTCATTACTTCCAATTGTTGGAAAGTAATGCTGCAATGCTGACTGCAGGTGTGTCAAAGTGTCAAGAATTTCGGGGGTAATTTCTTTGTTTGAAGCACAATCATTGTAAGAAGGAAAGCAGTCGAAGACTCCTTTCGAGATCTTACTTTGCCACAAAGACAATTTTTCACCAAATGACTTTAGTTTTGAGGATGCAGTGATGATTGTTTCCGATGGTCCTTGAAGACTTAAGTTCAATGTATTTAATTTGTCAAATAAATCAGACAGAAATGTGACCTTAACCCACCAGATTTCGTCATGAATAGAACAAGCTTGGAACAAGCGCCTCATTTGATAGAGTTGCATTGCAGATCAGACAGATTGGCAATGGAGAATCTTCAGGTCCCGAAGATATGAAACCATATCCGATGTAATCTTCTTTGTACCTTCGTTTGGTTCCTGGCTTTTCATTTAACGCTTTCGCAGTTTCATTCTTAATAACGTATTTCTCCATGGATATAAAATATAAATAATGTTTAGTGATAACTTGTTATTATTAGCATACACCTAATCAATGTACATGACACACATCGCTAATTATTATCTTTGTCAATTCATGAACTGGTGTGCATCTGCTAAGGTGGCCTACATTTGAGTCATTATAATATATGTATATATATATATATATATTTAGTGGGAAATTCCATAAACTGAATAGCTAACACCCCTTTCCATCAATATCTAGCGATCCACTACTATTACTGATTTTTGCAAGAGGGGATGTCATCGCGACGTAAAATAAAAATGTAATATTAGGCTGACCCGTGTAACGGTGCATGTGTGGCGTTCTGGAAATTCCCGCGGCACATCTGCAAATCTTCGGCGGCACACTAGTGTGCCGCGGCACACAGGTTGAGAAACACTGCTTTAGATAGTCATAAGGGCTAAGCTGAGGTGATAAAATAAGATAGCAAAAAAATAAATTATTTAAATGCCTAGACCGAGTGATACCTTAAGTGGGCGAAATTTATTTTTGTCACATCCACCACCCATTTTTTTAAATTTTAATAAATGGGCAGCCCGTGACTTTATCTGTTGCAATGAAACTTCACGGCCCTCTCTCTCTCTCTCTTTCTCTTATTGCTATATGGAACCCTCATTTTGTTTCGTAAGGGGAGTTAATTATCTATTTTCTATATATATATATATATTTTTTTTACATTTTCAAATGATTAGATATCCATTTCTATACACTAGAGTAGGCCATGACTGACGATTCACATCTAGGGGGCCTTTTAAGTTGGTATTCATTGGAAACATTTGTTTTTTTCCTTATATATTTCATTTTTATTCATTTTCTTTTTTTTTTTTTTTTTTTTGACTAATTTCCTCATATTTATTCAAATTATTCAAAAAGTTTTAAATATATTGGAATAAGTATTGTTGCGTGCCTATTAGCGGTGTTGCAATTTAAACTGTAATGAATCAAACCACCAACGAAGGCCGAACAATAATATAGTAAGTCGACGCTGCTTCAACGATAAACCAACTTTAATACTCAAGAAGGGACCCGTCGTTGTCGTTCTATTATAGATTATAACGTCTTGTCTTCTATCTCAAAAGCGACTTGTTTTGATAGCGTCAATCTCTTCTCTGCTTGTTTTTAATCTAACCTATCGTCACTTCCGTCACTAATGAAAAACTTATCCTAATTATCCCCGAAATAAATCTACACTCTAATCCTGTCATAACAGTATCAAGAATATATCAAGAATGATATGTTTTGAGCATACCATTATACGTTTACTTGAATAAAAAGTTATGGTCATTTATTAAATGTTATTTTGATGTTTTGGCTTACAAAAAAAATTTAAACAATTTTTTCAAAGGGTAATATACTTCAGAAAATAATGATTTTGCTAAGACATGTTGATAATATATGCCTGAACACATTTACAAAGCTACAGCTCAAAATCTTATATACATATATATTTGAAATCTGTTTCCAAAAGTTAGTTACTATTTATAGTAATACGCAGCGGCGACGTCATACCAAATGTAAAAATTGACATTTGTCTTTTGTATTACTCATTTTATGTATTCATCAAATTATTTGGAAACTTTCATGGTTGTGGGACTATTCTAAGACACACTTTGGTTTTACCTGCGAATCGCAATTTCTCCAACGTAGACTTAATCTGGAAAGACCCGCTTCATAATGCCCCCCCCCCCCGACACATACAGGCTCTCATATTTTGGACTTGTTAACTTTAGTAGCACTTTTGACTTCTCTTCCCCTCCCTCGCCAACAACAAAAAGTCTTTCGTACACATTCCCGTTACCCTACATTCGGTTTGGTATTTGGCTCTCTAAATCAAAAGGAATATCGATTTGGCTTTATTTACTGTAATAGTGTATCTCACCCATTTGGAATATAGCAAAATGACAAAAGCTTTTTTTTTTTTTTGTTTTTTTGTAAGATTTGTAAAAAAAATTTTTTTTTAAATTAATGCAGTGTTAACTTAAGATGTCTAAAAAGTAGAAATTCAACTGAAATAAATGAAAAACACTCTTTATGCTTTAAGCTATCTTAATTTTATAAGTAAAAAACATCCATGTCAATCTAGTAGTTGTCACAGCCTCGTAAAAAGTTCATTGTGACTTATCAGGATTTCTTGGCACTTACGGCATTGGGTAAGTTTATTGTAAGTTCGTAGCTCTTCATTAAGTCGTTGATAATACCATCTTGTTAATGGCGGTCACAAGGAATGCATATTTGTTTTGTTAAGGACCGCAGGCTTGAGATCAAGACTGATCTGTAGGCTGTGTTATTGTATGGACCCTACTAGGCCATTTTCCATGGCATTGGCTTGTGTGGGCGAGCCCGGACTGTTTGCTCTGTGACCAAGGTGTGATTTTATAACGTTTTATAATGTTAACGATGTTGTATATATACTCATATCTTAGGCACACTGATTTAATATTGATCCCAATGTATAACCATCATTTATCAATCATTGCTTCATTAAACCTTTGCTTTGTTATATGTTTTCTGGTTGTAGTATACGTTATTATATTGCCATTATTCGTTCTTTTCATAATTACTTCTTAAATTAATTGATAGATTGCCATGGGTGTCCGGACAGACGAGCCGAGGCCAAATTACAACCCCGACAGGAATTCAATAGTCAGCGTTGAGCTGGGGAACCCGGTGGATTATGTCATACCCTAGCTAGACCCGCAAACCTTGACAGGGGCGGTCCTATTCTTATGGAGAAATAATAGTTTATGAACAAAATTAGTTGAATATCTATTCAATATAAGCTACTTATTGCTATTTGAACCCATTTATATAGTATGTCGCACCACACTCTAATCTCAAATTTTATCATTAGTAAGCATAACATCAAACAAGATTACAAAACGAGTTTGTGTGGTAACACAAACTCAGAGGCAGCACCCGTCGGAGTCGGATCCCTTTTGGATCTGTTTATTCGCAAAGAATACTCAAGACGTGATTTTATTTTGATGGTGAAAAGTAATAATGTTTCAAAGATAAATTCACCGTTGTATTTTTTTTTCTGTTTTACATGTTTCTGATATTCCTTCTAAGTTAAAAATAATTAACTTCTTGCTGGACGACGGAGGATGGTAGCGAGCAGGGTATAAACCCGGGACAGTTGAGATAATCAGTTCAGCGCGCTAACCGCTCTTAACTTAGTAACAAACTGGTTACAAACTAATAGCCTATTATTGATAAAGATATATTACACATATGTGTATTATGTATGTGGGAAGAAATAGCCAAAGAACGGAGTGCATGGAGACAGACTGTGCGTGCTGGCACAAACCTCGCTGAAAACCAAAGAAATGAAGCGGCCTTAATCAAGAGGGAAAAAAAGAAATGTTCCCTGTCCGCTAGCCCTGAATCAGACGCATACACATGCATGAATTGTGGCAAAGTCTGCCGCTCTAGAATTGGCTTGATTAGCCACTCCAGATTCTGCCCGTCTCTCAAGACTAAACCAAAACCAGTGACTCATCTGGGCACATCCATTGCCTTACAAGACAAAAGGAACCATGTATTACACATTACGGCTACGGCATGGCATCTATCGGATATGTACAATATGTCTGACGAACGATTTTAGAAAATCTATCAGAATTGTTTGTAATTGAAAAAAAAAGAAGAAAAAAACAGGTAGATCGTGCTTGTACTTTGATGTCTCAGCACAGTTATCAACAGAGCTTACGACATTTATATTTAAATGGAACAAGAATAAAGATATAGATCTACCTGGGAAAACATACAGAAGAAATCAACGCTTTTTGAACAAAGGTTTCGATCACGATATCTTTAGGTACTATGATTCCGATGAAGGCAAAGAACAGTAAAATGTTAGAACAAACGAAACAGACATTTATAGACCAACGTCTAGAGAACCTGTTGTGCCAGTCAAGACAACCAGAAGTGGTCGAATTGTTAAAGTTCCTAGTAGATATCAGTTAAAGAGGAAGGATGTGATAATAACTTGAAAAGGAAGGAAATCTAGGGTTAATTTGGAAAAAAAAATTGAACAATTCAATATTGCTTTTGGATTTATGCCTAACAGACGTATTCGCTAGCCAGACAGACGGCAACTCATTTTGGCTGCGTTATCATAGGTTTAACCAATGCATCACGCTGTTTTGTAGCCCCGCCCTGGTCAACCCGAATAATCGACAATTCTAGCATTATTAAGAATAATAATTATTAAGAATACGCTGTATATCATACAGTTTATTCGTGGCCAGTAGCGGCCTTAGGGAGTGGCAAGTGGGGCAGCCGCCCCAGGCCCCGCGCCTGAGGGGGGCCCCGCGTTCGGAGATTTAATTGTCACAAACTTGATCACCACATTTTTCCTAATACAATCCGACTGGATGTCGATGTTTTGTATACGAAATAAAATATTTGGATTGGTTGCTCCAGTCTATTTGTTTTTTCCCCAATAGGCTATGGCCATGGGAGTAATTTTTAAACTTTTTTTTAAAGTTGAAAGCATTTTCTTTATGCAGAACAATTACAATACAGTATAGGCCCTATATAGCACTTAGCGCGGCCAATAGTAAGCCAACAATGTTCTATGTTTTGTAACAAAAAGGAAGGCCCACAGCGTTAAGGCGGACATACTGTCTTGTTATTGTTAGAGACAGATTAGCCGGATAGCGTGATGTGGTACGGTATATATAGTTTATCCTTACGGGCCCCACACATGACACACGCACAGGGTCCCGCGCACTGCTAAGGACGCCCCTGTTCGTGGCAACAAAGAGAGTAATATTCTTAGTTTTTGCTGCAAGAACGTTTGATCTCTTTTGAAAAAAATAAATAAATCGGTAACAAATCTATTAAAGATTTGCATTTTAAAATGTAAAACTAACTAACTTTTCTCTTTCGGAAAAAATATTTTAAAACGTACTGGTACTTGACACTATTTGTCAATCAGATATATTAATTTATGTATTTACAAACAAATTTCGGACACCCGTTTGGCCCCCCCTACCTAAGTGGGGCCCTGGGGGATTTTCAATGGCTTAGATAGATTTTTTATTTAGGTTGTGACAGAGCGTCGCATGGTTTGCTGGACATGTTCTCCTACAAAATGAATTACGCATGATAAGAGTTGCGATGACATCCTAGTACAACTTGGCGCCACACTTTCATGGAGGTCCTTAGAGTAGGTAAGAACACATTGCCATTAACAGATTTTTTGTGTAAACAGTTTGCCGCCCAATGAGCCGATCGGCGCGGAAGGGTGTGAGTCAGTAAGAATAGCATATTAGGTTTTTGTAATAAATCTTTTAAGAGCAGGATAATGCGCTGTAGATACCTCAGAATATGTATTTTGTTGGCTTTTAATACCGCTTGGCGGCGGGAGTCTACAATTTTTTACTCCAACTCCAAATTTCCCTCCCCTAACTCCAACAGCCCGAAAAAAAAAAAGGCTACTCCATGATTCAAACAATGAAGATCCTGTAACAATAAATAGAAAGCTTGAATTGTGGAACTAGGAATCACTTGAATACAAATACAGACTGTACAAGCTCCTAACTACAACTAGATCTAGCAATCGTTCTGATTCTACAACTCATTTCTACAACTGAATTAACTTGTCCTTGCCAAAATTTTTATTCCTTAACATCGATCTGCATTTGCAAATAAGCCATGCCTTTCATCCCGCTAAATCTTCGTTGCTCCATTTATGGTCAGGACGAGAAGGCTGGAATTCACTTACAAAAGCCGCGGAATGGGGGCTCGAGGTTCGACACCCGACTCGGGCAGAGTTGTGTTTACTGAGCGCCCAAAGGCAGCACGGGAGACCAACTCCTAGATACCCCCTCCCCCCACTGGTCCACAAATGAGATCGGACCAAAGCGCTCTGAGCATGCTATAAGCATGAAAGTAGCGCTATATAAAAGCTATAATAATAATACAGATTTGAAACAAAAGAAAATCGCTAAGGACTGACGTAGACGGGGAAATGAAAGTCTAAATCAACCACTGACAGACAACACACGTTACGTCCTGATCATGTTTCCTAGTCAACGTGTGTCTGACCGAGTATGGAACGAACGAGTTGTGGTACCGCTCGGTTCTAGTCTTGATTGACACAACTCGCAATGATTTGAGCTCATGATGGAGAGGGTGGTTGTGGTCTTACAAGATTTTTCCGCTTATGGTTATGTTTGCGTTGGGTGTAGCAAAATATGCTGGTCGCAGCTGGGACTGGGTAGCCATGTAAAATACTGCACTTCTCATTAACAGAAACTAATAATGGATTTTTGGAAAATGAAGAAAAAGGGTGCATTAATTATGAAACAATTGTAAATTACTAAAGGTGTAACAACTCTATTTATTATTACTTACATGAAGCAAAACTTTGTAAAAATAAACCTGCTGACGTAGTGATTCAATCTCTTGAATAATGTTTTTAATCTGGCGCTGAAGAGCCAGAAGCTCTGAGTGGATTCTGGCTGTTTTCATTAGATTACCTGCAAACAGTGGTGACGGGAATTAGATCTTCCCTGTATCAAGTTTTGCATACACAAGTTATACATTTTTATTATTTAGGTAATATATGCTTTTGTCCGATTATCCAACTTTACTGCACATTAATCAGGACATATTTTAAGATTGATTAAATACAGTCATGTGTAACAAAAAAGAAAAGCTATTGCTTTCAATAAAAGAAACAATAATTTGTACCTTTAATTTTAGAGCTTGCTAGTTTGGTTGCAAAATAATGTTCTGCTTTAGCTTTTTTTAAACGATGATTCTTAGTACAGTGAATTGGAGTGGGCGTTGAATAAGACCATCTTAGCTGAAATAAAATGAATCTCTTTCAAGTGAGGACAACTTGTGGCCTAGACTTACAAGTGTTCCAAAGGGATATAATCTAGATGTTTACCGTGTCATGTCGAGTTGCACCAAATAGACCGGAAGCAAGGGCATCGGACAAAACGTTGCACAAAGTGGTTTAGAAAGGAAGTGTTCCAAACTTCCAGGAGCTGTGCCCTGAACACCTGCAAGTCTAGAGAGCAGCTTTTCTGCAAGGAGAACACACGTTAGTACACCACTGGCACTGCATAGGGTTACATAATAAAAAAAAAACAAGTCAGCTCTTAGAGGACTACTGGCAAATACATACAATATCACATAATAATAAAAAACATTTAGTTCTTAGTGGGACCACTGGTATATACATACATAAAATTACATAATAGAAAACAAGCTAGGTCTTAGTGGTAATATTTACCATTCATATGATCCCATGCAATTAAGGTTTGAATACGAAATCATGTCCCACCCTTTGACCAAACCTGTCCATAAATTGTCAGTATAATATTCCTGTTTTTTTTTCTGTTTGTTCAACATACAAACTTCTCATGTACCCATATTTTCTAGAGATCTAATTTTGTCGTTGAAACTCAGTTATTAGCAAGTATTTAAGCTGCGAGACTTTCTTCCCCGCTTGCCTAGAATAAGGTGAGCTGTTTTACTTTATGACTGTGACAAAAATAAATTTCGCCCACTTAGGGTATCACTCGTCTACGCATTTAATGATTTTTTTTTCTCTTATCTTTACTCTCCTAACCTAGCCCTTGTGACTATCTAGAGCTGCTATTACCACCACCCTCTTTTTCTCTAGGCATCCATTTCACGATGTAATTTCTTAATCTGACACACGTCTAGCACATTCTTTATCGACAAGAATAAACACGCCTCTAAATATCTTGACCTAACATCCTGCCGCATCCCCCCCCCTTTCGGGGGACGGGTCAATTCAAATAGACCCTCTTCAAATCGACAACAAGGACTTTATCGCGCAGCTAATCCCTGTCGCGTAAGATAAATAGTCTCTGTCGCCCGACCATATTGGGATACAAAGGGACACGAGACTATCGTCTCGTGGTCATTCGATAAGGGCCCATCCCTATGTCCATACATGAAACGCGCGGCAAGATCAAGCGATAATCTTCTCCTAGGCACTTCAGACAACCTAAACACATGGGAAGCCCCGCCTCCTTGCCCACGCGTGTAGAAGAGATATAATTTCCTATTTCTTGTCATTCTCATTCTGAGGAGCTGAGAGAAATGATACACTTCTCTGTTTTGAGCTTTACGAGCTTTCGCTTACCATATTCATTTCATATCTTTTTCTTACTATAGGATTGGTGGTACGTGCTTTTATATGGTTTGTGTTTAATGGCCTCTTATCTAGTGTGTTTATATATTTGTGCATTTATTTAGTGCATTATATTTGTGTACATATTTGTGTAATTCTTATCTTGGAGTATGTAAGTAGTCACTTTATGTATTATATTTAATTATCATGACTTATACGACTAAAGTAGTCAAAGTGATCCACTTTATCTGGACTAGAATTATTTGTAATTCTTGCCACATGTATTTAGCTCTTTAGCTACTATTATTTATCGTTGATAAATCATCGCTCGCCACGAGCCCTCAATCTCATTATGGATAGATTCCTTTACCGGGAAATATCATAATATTTA
>JADKLZ010001913.1:14637728-14654463 GCA_021533235.1 Biomphalaria straminea
ATCTCATTATGGATAGATTCCTTTACCGGGAAATATCATAATATTTAAGTAACATGTAATATTACCAAGTATATATTCACGCTCAGTCCGTGACAAGGAATGCCGTAATTATTTATGTACTATAATTTATCGGCCAGTTGGCCAGATTATATCACTTAGGTAAAACCATGTAAACATGATCTTATTTGTCTTATTCTATCATTATCTTATCTCGGTTGATCGCCTTGATTTGAAATGGCGCACTGACCCTGCGCTCAGGATAGATTTGAATTATTTCCCCTTGTATTGAATTTTGACTTCAAGAGATCGTGTCCCTAGACCGGGCGCTGTCTCCATTCAAAGGTACTCTATTGTTCAGGCCACACGGCCAGATGTAAACAATAGCCACTTGGTCACTGACCATCCGCCATCTCCCCCCCTTCCCCTTTCATCTCGCTATCCAAGCGGCTCGTAATGATCTCACCTTGACAAGGTGCGTCTTACAATTTAACACTACTTGTAGTCTCCCCTGACGGAATACAATACTATGTATTAACTCCCTTTAATATTTGTGAAACTAAGTTATAGTTTCTTCATATCAAATATTACATTACTATGTGTTATCGCCCTTGTGAGACTTCACTACTATTATTATAATTGTCTCCTCTGATGAAATGTAATAATTTATTGAATAACTCCCCTTACTATTGTGAAACTAGATTATAGTTTCTATTTAAACATTCTGAAGATGTCCTTCACGAAAAGGCGTCTACCTCCCAGTGTCATCGTTATGGCTAAGCCGATCTACGCATCTCGTTTCAGCTTTTATTACAGGCTACATCCACTTGGAAGCCCTATCTACGTAACGCTGTTACCAGACTGCTGACACCAGATCTGAAGATACCAGCCTTACTTACTACTCAGAAGAGTCCGACCAACAACCGCTTGCCAGAAGATCCGTCCCTGCAGCTACGTATAGTTGGACTGTCCCGTGCGCTAGGATCGATCACGCCAGCCCACCCACAGACAACTCAGCATCAGCCACACCAGTCTCGTCAGAGCAGCATAGGACTTAAAGCTAAGCAACCAGCCTAATGACACTTAGACCACTTGGTTCTCATATCTCATGATGATAGTCCCATTTATGTAAATAATTAGGCCCCGCCCTAACACTGTACAGCATTTTACCTTTTACTTATTTTCATTCTTATTATTAAACTGTACATATGTTTTACATGAAAAGTATTTGTTGCCTGCATTTATAACGCTGTGCCTGTTAGTTTATGTGCAAGTCAAGGTCCTCAAATTATCTAAACCCCCTAGACACCTAAACGGCCACCATCTTTGACCTACTTGTCACAATGACTTTCCTTATTTATGTTTCAATCAATGCTACAAAACATTTGTATAATGAGTAACGAGAGAAATGGGGATGGAACACGGCCCAAAAACTAAATCAACATTCGAATGAATAAAAACGAAAGTAATAGCGTCATAATAAATACATTCGTAGCAATGATGACAAGACTGAATACAAGACAGTTAACAAAAATCACTATTTTACTTCATTGAGTTCATTGACAAGAAAAGAGCACTAACTCATTTCAAGTTAACTGAGAATAACACTTCAGTGAAGCGAGATATACACAATGAAAGTTCCACTGCAAGACCGACAGACAGACAAAAAGTCTCACCATTGTATCTATGAGTAGACCACCAGAGTAAGGCGCCGTTCTGTTCTGTTCTTCTTTAGTTCTTGTTATGACTTCACTTTTGTTAGTGACTGAAGATTGTCTACCACTGTGTATCCTGGTTGCTGGTCGTTCATGTCCATGTATGTCTGTCGCAAGGGAGTCCACATGCCTATCTAAGTTATTAGGAAGTTCTGCAAATCTAATCTTTTCTGCATAGGTTTGTCTATTATTACACAATCCTGAAAAACAATCTTGCCTACGAATGATTCTTGCCATCTTCTTCAATGTACCTGATTTAGTTAGAGTTCGTTTATGTTTTAGTATTTTACTAGTAAAAGGATTTGTTGTATCTAGGTCAATGGGCCATGTGAGTTTTGATAAACGATTAGGACATATAATCTTGTCTCTATCAATTGAGCAACTGGTATTTACCGCATCTATAAAAATGTCTGCAACAGAATATTTGACTGATGATGTTTCAGTAGGACACTTGATGTTTATATTATCAAAAGGACATTCTACCTTTGCCAAGCCTATTTTTTCTTCTGTAATAGGTTGATTGCCTGTGCTTTCATCACCATATAGTGGTCTAAACATTTGGTCAGATTTATTTGCCTTGGTTTCTGTTACCACTGTATTTATCTTGTGTGTGTCCCTGCAAAGTCTATCTGTGTCTCTCGATGGCGTACAATCTGAAACAAAACAGGAAAAAAAACTTTATAATCATCACACTATGGAATAAATGCTATATAGAAATGATATTTGATACTATTACTTAAAACAAACAAATCTGTGCTTTAAACCAAGTCTTGATCTCTGCTGTCTCGTACATCAGTAATTGATTCCTGCAGTGGCATATCTTACTGTGTACACTGAGAGTGTACGTCACAAAAAAAAATTAAAATGAACATGTTACAAATATTAAGTCTATTAATTAATTACAATACCAGATTTCTTTGTGTTTCTAAATCAATTAGTTTTATTTGAAAATATTTTATATGAATGTACATACATGTTCGCTAAACTTTTAATTTAATGTATAGTAATACAATCTTCACTTTGTTTGCTATATACATTTATCATTAATATCATAGTGTATTTGCAGTAAAACGGTGGGATGTTTTTAAAAACTGCTTTTGTATAGAGCAATTTTCATTCTTACAGCATGCTCGTAGAACTTGAGTCCAATCGCTTCTTACAGCATGCTCGTAGAACTTGAGTCCAATCGCTTCTTACAGCATGCTCGTAGAACTTGAGTCCAATCGCTTCTTACAGCATGCTCATAGAACTTGAGTCCAATCGCTTCTTACAGCATGCTCGTAGAACTTGAGTCCAATCACTTCTTACAGCATGCTCGTAGAACTTGAGTCCAATCGCTTCTTACAGCATGCTCTGTCTCAGTCTTACAAACTTCCTCTCAACGTTAATTATTAAGTATTTTTGTAAAACCTAACAATTACTCTATTTGTCGAGTACTTTCTATATCTTTCAAACCGTTGATATTGAAATATCATATTTGAATACTGTCACAAGTAAAAGGTAGCTGACAGAGTCGATCAATTATATACCAGCATTAATTATTATTAATTTATTTTATTTCAATTATTTCTTGCTTTTATCCCATATTTCACCTCCAAACCCCCCAATTCCTCTTCTCGCTAGACAGAGTACCACCTTGGCGACAACTAGGCCACGATTTTCCACTTACTTTGGTCTCAAGCGCCAAATGTCTGACGGTCACGGTTGACCCCAGCTGGGATGGAGTACACTTCATTCTTTCTTTCACCCGTTACCCACACCTCTCTTTAATTAAAGTGATTATTGGTGTCACCACGCCTCGCGACACTCAAAAGGTACGACTTTCGTCAAGACTTTACCCACGTGAAAGATAATCTTTAGTCTATTGCCTTTCCTGTTTCCGCGCATTTCTTCCGGACTTTTATAAGCCGGGCTAAGTCGAATGACCCACTCTATTTCTCATTCATGCCGACATCGAGTCCCGACTAATCATTCATTTTCACACTTAGAGGAATACCTCTCTCTCATTATCATGTCCAATTCAAAATTCGAATAAGGCAGGTACGCGCAGGACCCGTTTAATAGGCGCCGTCCAAACAACGATAACAAAGGGTTTGTTGACAATAAGTTAGCTACCTTTGAAGGACCTGGTACACGAAACCAGTTTTGAAAGGGGGAACGGTTCCTCTCTGGAGGATATCAGTCTGGTGGCACTTCGTTTATGTTTTAGTATTTTACTAGTAAAAGGATTTGTTGTATCTAGGTCAATAGGCCATGTGAGTTTTGATAAACGAGTAGGACATATAACCCAACCCACTGAGTGCCGCGACGGCCTCAAGAATATTCAAGGGAGTTGTGCCCCCCCCCCCCCAACAAATCCCGAAAGGTGACCACACCAGGAGGCATTGGGGGGTAGTGGTGCACCCTCGCCCGGTTACAACCGTAGCAAACAGCTTCGGATAATCCACCTCAACCTGAATCGGCAGTTCTCGCTGAAACGGGTCGAGGTCCCTACAATTGTAGAGTGATACGAGGCAGATGTATTTTACTGTGTCAGGAGACAACGCTCGGAGGAGGGACCATCCCTTCTTTCTGGCTTTACGGCTTAACGGTGTTCCTGCTCGCGGTGCCAGGTACTAGTAACGTTTGTGCGATTCGTTAACGGCCCGTGTTGTGGAATCCAGCGCCCCTGCACGTTGGTTGGTTTTTGGCACATCGGCACAGTATAGGCCATGCCGTGCCCGTAATCCCTTAAGGACTACTCTCCCTCTATAGAAACAAGGGCCAAAGTCCATGCAATTAAATCATTAAAATCAAGGTCTATTCACAGTTAAAATTGTACGGATACGCTGACAGTCGATGTGATCACATTTGGTCAGCGATCACATGCGTAAACCTTTACATCCCACAAAAATCCGAGATTTTAATGCAAAGTGTTAGCTAGTTTAGTTTAGAATTGCGCACGTTTTGGTACCGACATTGAACGCACATTTTATGACGACACAGACTGTAGGGTTAGAGGTTAAGGTTGACGTAATACGAATTCAGTTACCGCTAGACTCTCAAGGGGATCAGGCATCTTTTATCTTCTGACTAGACTGTGGCCCATCTTGTAAATAAATGTTATGATTTAAAGTTATCTCGAAGTCAACTTAGTTATTCAAGTTTTATTCGTGTTATGTGAATTCTTCTCTACGATACTCGCGAAAGTGAAAATACATCTTCACAAGAAACACACTCACCTAGTATCCTGAAGTAAGTTAGAAATACATCAGCTACAGCAAGAACTAACATTACAACAGAGAGGGAGGAGATCATTACAAAAGTCACCCACCTGGGGGTGCCCGAAGACAGAAGTCGGAGGGCGGCTACTGCTTGAGATATGGGACGAAACAAACCTGGCTGTCTTGCAGGGTAAAGACTGCCCCCCAACCTTCTTGCACACTGGCAATGGGGGCGTGTCGCGACCAGACTTGTCACTAGTGTCAGCTGATCTAAAGTTGCAATCAAGGGTGGACGTGCTCGAAGACGTCGGTAGCGACCATCTGCCGGCCTTGGTTACTATTCTATTGAACATATCATTTCTCCATATATCATTTCTTCATATCTAAAAATAGTTGTTGTAATTCTGGGTTATCGGTTTTCTCCTTGACGTCACAGACATCTGTTGTTCACGCGGAGAAAGTTTGACTTAGATTTATTTCATTGGTTGGAAGGTTCTGGAACCAGCCCGTAACTTTGATTTGTATTTGAATTTGATTGGTTATGTAAATTAGGATGTCGCTGACGTCAGGCTAGTCCCATCAGTTGACATGAGGCTTTTGAACAGAACAGTGTACTGAGTAGATCTAGACTTTATTACTAGTAGAAAGTTATTTGTATGTTTATTCAAACTATATTTCATCTTTGCATAGCTGTTCATAGTTTTAATTTATTGAGTTCCAGTATTTGAATCGAAAGTATTTCTTCAGTGTATTTATAAAGTAGCCTTAGATCTTCATTTATCTACTACAAGATTCAATCCCCTGCACAGTCTTATGATCTTACTTCAAGCAAAAGTCACAATAAACATATCGTGATATTTACATCTAACATCATCACGATCGTAATAGATCGTGATAGTTACAATCCAACTCGCAAAACTCAACAAGAAGACCCCATATACAGAACCAAAATGGGTGTATAATCGTGCCAATTGGGGCCTGTTTAAGACGGCGTCGGACGCCTCTCTGAGCGGACTGGAAATCCAAGATGGAAGCATTAACCGGGTTTACAGACTCTTCGTAAAGGCCATTCTTAGCGCCGCTCGTAGGGATATCCCGAGGTCCTATGGTGGGCGCAAGTTTAGGCCCTTTTGACTCCTGCTTTGGCACGCCTAATCCGCACGCAGGCGGCACTGTCGTCGATCAAACGATGATACCAGACACGCTTATTACAAGCTGTCGGTTGAGGTGAAGGAAGCCATTGCGGAGGGTAAGAGATAACAAACAAACTCATTTACCCATGAAGAGCTAGCAACTACACTTAGGAAGTGCAAATTACGGAAAGCACCGGGGCCAGATGGTCTTAGCAACGAGAGGCTTAAGAAGTCCCAGACCGTCGGAAAGCTATCAACCCATTTCGTTGACGTCCAACGTTGGGAAGACGGCAGAACGCATGGTCAACAGAAGTCTCGTATGGTTCCTCTAAACGAAAGGTCTCATTGATCCTGAACAGGGCGGATTTAGACAGCATCGAAATGCAATAGACCAAGTAACGCTATTCATGCAGAATGTGGCGGACGGCTTCCAGTGGGGCAACACAAATCGACCTGGACAGTTGACGCTAGCGGTTTTCATCGATCTGAAACAAGCATATGACAGAGTTTGGCGCCCCGGTTTGTTGTTAAACTCCTGAACCTAGGTGTGGGTTCTAATATGCTTAGGTGGATACAAGAGGCTATCAGTTGTTAACTATTTTTAGTGTTCATAAACGACATACCGGCCTGCTTACAATGTGAAAAGCTCCAGTTTGCAGACAATATCGTGTTGTGTGAGTTGGGCAGAGATCGCCAGCAGCTCATTGGCACTATGCAGCAGGCACTGACGACAGTGTCCAGTTACATCAGGCTATGGGGCCTCGAGGTAAACCACTCGAATTGCGTTTACTCGTGGTTCACATTGGGACGCGATATACAAAAGGAACCAATTTAGCTCAGGATGGACGAGATTTACTTGATTTGATTTTACTTTTTTAGGCACATCGGGAAGATTCTGAAATGGGACAAAAAGCCCAAGTACCTAAGGGTCATCCTCGATCACAAAATGACCTTGTGTGACCATATACAACACGTACGAGAAACAGTCTCCGAGAGGCTGAACATCGTAAAGAAGCTAGCTAGAACAAAGTGGGGAGCGCAAGCGGGTGTGCTGAGATCATTGTACTTGGGTGCAGTTCGGTCTCACATGGATTACAGTCTCCCTATTTAGGTTTGGGCCTAGTAAAAGTCTCTAGCGAAGCTCGACGCTGTCCAAAACCAAGCCATTAGACACATATGTGGCACGTTTCGCACCACACCCATTGCCGCTGGCGTACTCATGGCCAATGTGCCGCCATTGAATTTGCGCAGAGAGCGAGCCGTCCTGTTGGCTCACGAGAGATATGGACGGCTGGAGGAGGGTTGTCTCCTCAGAAGTCTGGTCGACAAATGGGAGGGCAATAGGCGTCTCAAAAACCGGCCCTGCTTCATGCAAGTGGCGCGTGGGATGGTCAGAGAGATGAATCTTCAGGTAGAGCGGCCAGCTCTTTACCCGACCGGTTCCTTCCGCCCCCCCCCCCGACATAGCTTTTGGCATGCCGACTGTACAGAAGAGACTACTTGACCGACGGTGACAAAGCAGTTTGATCCTACACGGCTACTACATGCAGCCAGGGCAACTATCGCTTCGTATCCGGTAGGAGTGATCACTATCTATACGGACGGCTCCGTGCAGATGCTCGAGGGCACGATAAAAGCTGGGTTTGGGGCGATGTTCTGACTCTCTGGCAATCCCGAAAGTGTGGAGCTGAGTGGGCCCTGCAACGACAAAAGGAGCACAAAAGCTGAGTTGGAAGCAATGCTCGTAGCATTGACGTGGGTAGCGGAAAGAGTCGGAAATAGATCCACGGCCCCAGCGGACGATGTCATTTTCACCTATTCAATCTCTGCCCTCGATGACGTTGAAGGGCAGTTTGCAGGTGTCGGAAGGGTAGAAGCGTTCATCGCAGTTGTGGAATGTCTTTTACAGCTCAATGTACATAGTTTTATACAGTGGGTTCCATTCAATTGTGGTCTGGTCAGTCATCAGAGGGCTGACTTTTTTGCTAAAGCCGCGGCGGCAACGTGCACCTTATATGATGAACTGTGCACCTTTGCAAGTGTACGATCCCTAGCCGACACCCGATTGTTGGCACGTTGGTATGAGAGTTCGGACGCTTCCAAGAAAGGCGAAAGCTATACAAGCAGATGAGTGCACCATACCGAAAGGACGCTTGGTGGGAGCTCTGCCGTCCTAGCCCAAGTCAGACACTGTCAAATAGGCGTGTACTTTGGACGGTGGAGGGAGAATTACGACACACGGTGTCGCCATGGCGTCGAGGACGACAAAACAATAGAGCACATTCTTTATGAATGCTGAGCACTGCAAGATGAACGATCGGGACAGGTAATGAGAGAGAGAATACTGGTCCGTGTGAAGAGGCATTAGGCGCCGCAAATAACATCCGCCTATTTATTGGAGCTGTCATCTTTATGCAATGGGTGCCCTCACACTGCGGCGTGAGGGGCAACGAAACGGCAGACGCTTTAGCAAGAGCGGGAGCGCTGGCCGTGCCCACTTTCGAAGCCCCAAGTACGTTTAACCAAGCTACGACAATTATCCGAGAGTGGGTACATGAGAAGTGGTTGAAATCCTGGGATGACTCTAAAAAAGCCCGAGGAGTCTGGCAGCATTTGCGACGCCCGGACCGCGACGATCCATGGTGGAGGCTAAAACGGTCGGAACAGTCTCTAATTGCGCAGTGCCGAACGGGACACTGTCCCATTGGTGCATATTTTGCCCGGTTCCGGCCCAATTTTGATGCCCGTTGCCGACACTGTGGAGAGTCGGTGGAGACGGTGGAGCATATCTTGCAAGAGTGTCCGCAGGCGTCCGCAGCTCCGAGAGCTGCGGGAATCCTTGTCTGCAGATTCACTGAACCTGTATGGAGGCATTAAGGCATTACGCCAAACAGCAGAGTTTCTCACCAGGGCTCTACGGGAGGACTGATCCTTCCAGCCCTGGTTTTCAATTTGGAGTTCATCTCTCAGGTCCGTGTGTGGCAAAGGGTCTGTCCTTGTGCTGGGATAAGGCGACACTACAACTCACTGGTCGGTTCCTCTTCCTCTAAGGGAGTAATCTCAGCATGGTTGTTGCTAGTGGGGAATCTGATTCGGTGGTAAGCAGAACTTAATCACAGTTCCATCTCAATTAGTTTGGGTATTTTCTTATTGGATATTATCATGTGGATTCTACTTATTTCATTTATATTTAACGTGTTCATTATGTATTTCTCACTGTCGTACGTAGAAAACATAACAATTGCAAATGGATATATTTATATATTGCAGTAACCTATGTCAACAATATTATTGCCCGTTGCTCAATTGATCATTGACGCCACCTTGTATATATTTGTACATCTTATTTTATTTCCTTTATCTCGGCTTACTGCCTTGACAATTTAATACTGCGCTTAGAAAAGAAATATGAATTATCTCTCCTTTACCCATTTTAATTGTTTGCTCCTTGAACGAACGCTCTCTCCAGTCAAGCTCGCCCCATTGTTCAAGGCCTACGGCCGTATGTTAACAATGGCATCATGGTCGCTGACCATAGTCCATTTCTCTCCCCCCTCTCTCTTCCCACCTAAATTGTTGGATTGAGTAATTATTTACTTTACTTTGTATATTTTATATTGCTACAATCGGTCAGTCATTTTTCCAATCCACCTAAATTGTTGGATTGAGTAATTATTTCCTTTACTTTGTATATTTTATATTGCTACCATCGGTCAGCTATTTTTCCAATCCCATTTGTCTTCATCTCCCCATTGAACTCAAAAGCAATTTTACCTTTCTGACAAATGTACCTCAGTCGAGGGCATCGATAAGATGCATGAGAGACATGTCCTAACATGTCTTGTTTATCCGCAGCCTCCTCCAGGTGTCTGCCAATTTGGTGCTATCTAGCACTGCATGATACTAATTGCTTATTCAGTATCACCAGCCTACTTGACACTACTCGACAACCTACTGGTCAACATACTTCGCGCAATCGGCTATACCTGTCTGCCTATTCGACAGCACACTTGTCAACATATTAAGCATGACATCCCCTTAGACCACGTGTCTGTGCGCGACGTCATAGCTTCGCCAAATCTCTACAACTAACTGGACTTATCCTGCTAACGACGCTGCCCACGGCACTTCAGCTTTGCCCGCAGTACACTTGTGCCCACGGTAGCCGGCCATCCGCCCTACTGTGCCCACTACAGATATAAGAGATTTGGATTGAGACTCCACAAGAACTGTATCACTGGCAACCCTCTACCCGCTAGAGCGCCACCCCCAGCTGCAAGACCTCCAGCAAGGATCACAGCCAGCTGCTACACCAGCAGGACAACCAGCGAAGTGCAGAGGACAAAAGTGACACATACTTTCTCATTAAGTGCTTCGTATGATGATAAAATATAGTTAACGAGATAGATGCACCCCCCCTTTCAGACCTTGTGGTCTAAAGGGCTGATGATGTAAAGGTAGGGCTGATGATGTAAAGGTAATCTGATTGTGGCTGTCACATATGCCATTCTAGGTTTATTTATGTATTTTTTTATTTATTAGGGCCTTTTGGAAAAACCTAGAATCTGGGTTCTTCTCTAGGCTGGTATTATTTATAGCTTGTCTTTGTACTTCTAGAAATTCAAATCTTTTGGTTGATTTAAAATAAAAAGACAATTTTTTAAAAGAGTTAGCGCCAGGAAATGGGCAAGGCTAGAAAGTGACGCCAGTCGATGAAAGAATTTCTTAATATACAGTCGTGTTTTCTAAGAGCTCTGATTTGAAAGCTTTTGTAATATTATTTGAGCTTGTTGATCTATAACTTGTACATAAGCTGTACTTACGTTTTATATTTGAATAAATGTTCCAGAGTTTTATTTTCAACAAAGAATCTTTTATTTTGAATCCTAGATCGTCATTTATTCAACTATTTTAATTCAAGTAAAATCCCCGGCATCACAACTTCAACTTGTGACAGTGGCCCACGGTAAACGAGGGTGTCATGTGACCAGCACAACGACTAACCGCCTGTACTTTTCCCCAACTAATGTCAGGTACCCATTACAGCGAGGTGGACTCAAGAGCGCACGAAAATTCCGAAATTAAAAATCCCAGTCATCACCAGGATTCGAAACCGGGACCTTCGGTATGGAAACTAAGTGCTTTACCGCTCAGCCATCGCTTCCTTGATAGTTATAAAAAATATAGTTAAATCCTATGTATCACTTACAAAGACCTTATCACGAATGAAGAGATTAGAAACAGGATTAAACAGAAATTGACCTGCTAGCCATTTTTCTAAAAAAAAAACGTAAACTCTATTGCCATATTTCAAGGGCCTCGAAAAGAGTTCTCTTCAGGGAGCGGTAATAGGAAGAAGCTGACAAAAAAAGAGTTTGGAAGACGGTGAATGCCATTTGTCACAAGGTTATTCGATGTTGAATGATGTAATGTGATGCCGGGGATTCAAATCTTCTATTGAAATAATTGAATTTAATGTCGAACTAGAATTCACTGTAAAAGATTCTTTGTAGAAAATGAAACTCTGGAACTTTATTTGAATATAACGTAAGTACAGCTTACAGCTATCTACAATAGTAGATCAACAAGATGAAAATGATAACATAACAAAGGCTTCTTCCTTAATAAAACTTAGAGATGTTAGAAAACACAACCTTTCAGTAAGACATTCACGCACAGACTGAAAATCTCACGCAATTACAGACCCTGGGCGGAAGTTGTCATGTGACTGATGCAACCGACTGATGCAACTTCTAGCCAATAGATTTTAATTTCTATCAAGACAAAGAAAAGCTAAAAATAACTCTCGTGTAATACCAATATAGAAATCAACCCAGAATGGCATATGTGACACCATTCTATCAAAGACAAGGGACAAAGAGAAATGGAGAAAGACGGTAGACAGATCTTGTGTGGTGTCCCAATGGTCAAACAACAGTAAGGGATAGGTAAAGGTGAAGTTAAATTTTCTCTTTAAACAAGAAAGTAAACATTTTTATTTAATTTAGGTAGTTAGTATGACAGAAATTACTTAACTTAGTAATACCATTTTTTTAAAATTTCAAAAAATAATATTTTTTTTTGCATAAATGTGTTAATAATATAATGAATACTCAACTCACTTAGAAAATAGTGTACTGTGTTTCTTACTATTAATAATGAATAGTTGTAAACATTTAAGATTTTTATGTAAACAAAAAACTGCTGGAATAGTTATTTAAAATTATTTATTTATTATTATTATTTTTATAATGTTAGATTTTCAATATCTTCTCTAGTTTACGAGATCTAAAATGGATGGACGGACGAACGGACTGACCACACAAAACTGGCAATATTAAGAAGTTTGCCATCAAATGTGGAATGGTGGATTTGCAGAGAAAATAGTACTCCAAAGAAGGTTGGGGCCATAAAACATACGTTTGACTCCGCTGTTTATACTGAAACTATCGGAGCAGGCGTCCTTGGACTGAACAGTAGTCATCATATTTTAGTGAAAGAAGACAATTACATTTAGCAGCTTGTTACAACCATCCATCATCTAAGCTAGTATGTTGTTAGACATTACCGAAAGGTTACACATCTCTCTATTCCTAGATCTAGGTCTAGGTCTAAAACTAAAGATGATAGAACTTCTCTTCGCAAAGATAGTTTTAAGCTTTAACACATGAACATACTAATTATAGTCCATTCATTTCATATTTTAAACAAATTAACATTGAAATTTGTTTTCTAAAGCATTTTTACATGATTGCAGCTATTATCCTAATATCCCGTAAATTAAGGTCAATTAGCAATTTTTAGCTCCATTCATAATTTTTTTAACGTGAATTCACGCATTCGCTTTACTTACAACATTATTATTTTCTTTAATTGTTTCTAATGCACTATATCACTGACTACATCAGCAATACGCAAAGTTAAGACCCGCGGGCAGCGGGTAATATCTGTCTAGTCATAAAAATATCTGGAAAAATGCCAAGTTAGAGAGACCAGTAAAGTGCAAGAATGGTGAAGTGATAACAGATGAAGAAGGAAGAGATGGATTGAGCTACCTAGCAGACCTACTATTGCAAAACCACCATTCATCATTTCAAGGGATCATCCGATTGACCACCACTCACTTTTAGATTGTGTATGTATACAGCATTTGGAGTTAGTTTTAAACATTCTATCTATATCCTTTAGTCATTAGAAAAGAAATCTAGACTTATCTTTTTAATGTTATTAGGATTAGTTTTTTTTTTAAATTTATTTCTGACCGCGTCTGAAAAAAAGCGGAATTAATATAAGGTATATAAACAAAAAAGTAGACTAAGGAAAATATTTTGCTTTAAAATAATGAATTTGTGTGCTATGCTTTTATGCCTTATATTCTTATATATAGAATGCGGCTAATTGGGGAAATACTGAAAATAGATTTATAAGGCTTGATAGAAAGCTTTCATTTTTGGCGAATTGCGGTGATCAGGTTCTTAGCAAGTAGGTAAAAGGAACATGTATACGACAGTTTAAAGATCTCTTGATCAAGGAGTCAGTGGTAATTGCAAATATTAATAGTAGATTAGTTTAGAAAGCTGAATAAGTAAGAAGCTGTAATAGAGGTAACTTACTCATTTTAAGGACGCTAGCATAGCTTAAAGCCATCTTGGTTGGTTGTCTTCTCTCTCTATTCATGTTGATTTGTTCAGACTCAAGTGATTTGTTTTTCTTGTTGAAATCCTTCTTTAATGGAGTGTTCAATATATTTCCTTCACATTCTCTTTGTGTCAACTTGGATACATTCTCATCACCATCCGGTCTTGGTTGTAGAGTACTTTTGGATTTAGTTGATGTATAACCGACTCCATTCTGCGAAAAACATATGCACACTAATTAAAGCAAATTATACAACCAAGAAGTTACAGATCCAAAGTCTTTTTGATTACTGATGACTTATTTTGTATAGATATAACATAATTAAAATGTAATGTAAGACATATTCCACTTTTTATTGGACGTTTTTTTTTTTTTTTTGTTTAAAACGACTCTCATGGAGTTGAGCTAAGATGAGAGCCTAAGAATCAGCTAAGTTAGAATAAAGTCGAACGCTATCTCACCCTCTACAAGCCGCTGACGAATCCAAAGGAATAACAACCGAAACATATTCGGCGGCGTCGCGGATCTGAAAATTATGGAGGTGTGTGCTCCAACCCTTCACAACTTTTTGGATTGTATGTTGTAAATGAATAAGTGAATGAATGGGTCCGATTTAGGCAGACAAAATATAAAGTTTATTTGATAATGATAATAATAATGTACTCCTTGTCAGTTGCATAGGTCCACAAGCAACATAATCACATCCGCAAAACAGCGTATCAAATATATACAACATGTTAAGTTCCAAATAGGCTACAGATAACGTCCGCATCCCAGCGGGTAACAAATACTTCAATATGTATATATCTATATTGAAGTATATGTTCCACGGAGAGGCGAGAGTCACAGTACTCACAAAGTGGGGGTTCCTCTCATCTACAGATTGTTGAAGCCGTCTCAACAAAACAGTGCTGAAAATTTTGCCCAGGACAGAGAGGAGAGTAATGCCCCTCCAGTTGTTGCAGTCTGCCAATTTTTTGGAAGCTTTACAATGACTCCTTTTTGCCAGTCCTCACGGACTTTTGAAGTTCGCCAACAGAGATTTAAGAGATCAGTCATTCTGTTAACAATACACTGTCCTCCATGTTTTAGCATTTCTGCTGACACCATATCAAGACCTGGTGCTTTGTTGTTATTTAGCACTGCAATGGCCATGGTAACCTCCTCTGCAGTTATTGGGCATGTCTTGTCAGGAGAGGGGTCCTTGAATGTGTAAGTCAGGTCTGGCGAAGGTTGGTTAAGGGTCTCTTTAAAGTGTTGTACCCATCTTGCATCCTGCTCTTCTTTCGTTAGCAAAGTTTTGCCTTACTTGTCTTTAATCGGTGCTCCACGTCTATTCTTTGCTTTAGTGAGATCTCGACAATACAATGGAGAGTTTTTGTGTCACTTTTGCTTGCAGCTGCTTGTGCCTCTTGACCCTTCTGTTGATCCAGTCACATCTCGCAGACAGCTTCTCTTTACTTTCAGCGCTACTTCCAAAAAAGTTTCTTCCCTAGGCTGCGATCCTGTGTTTTATTTCTCTGATCTCGTACAAGTATAGCCTCTTTCCTCTCATCGATCGATATCCATGTACTGTCTTGTATCAACCGTTCTTTGTATGAACCTCGCCTCCTTCCGATAACTTCTTTTGCGCACACAATAGTGGTATCTCTGAAGTTGGCCCACTCTTCTTCAAGGGTCAGTATATCTGCAAGAGCCTCGAAGCGGTTCTGTAGTTTCAGTTGGAACTGTGCTGCAATATTGCAGTCTTTCAGCTAGTCTACATTAAATGGGTGGGTTCGTTATGTATCGATTGCTTCACCTTTTGTTCTTGTACATGTGTATTTTTGGTTGTGCATTTCTAAGCAATATCAAAGTGCATTATTAGAAAACTGTTATGGAATACTGTACGATATGCAAAAGTATCTTCAGCGGACGTGAATTGATCTATATAAAAAGTATTTCATTTATGGAGAAGTACTTTAATGGAGGCTTACTAGAAGCTTTCAAGTGAAAATTACGATCTGCATTCAGATGTTTGGTTTAATCCACATTTTCTACAGAAGAAAGCCGTTGATGGAATGCTATATGATCGGAATAGTTGTGCCCATGCACAGGAGAAACTATTCAGCTAGCCAAGAAGGTTGATTAAACTTGTTTATTATGATCGGAAAGAGTTCTTATTTCAAGTTTTGTCGTATTCAAATAACTATTGTAACAAAAAACTTTGATCGACATTTCTAGCATCTTACTCTAATGTAATTGTTCATTTTCCTTGCCCTCATTGTAAACGGAAGGAACGACACAACAAGTTGAAGGAAATATGCTGGAAATATGCTTATGTCAGTTTCTAAGTAGGCAGGATGCTGCAAAGTAGAACCCAAGTGTCTCTGATTGAATATCCATTTTTTGAACAACGTTGAATCTTAGTGTCAAACATATAAACTTCAGGATGATAAAACGTATTATTATTACTATTATTATGTCTACATGTTAGTTACCTGTAGTCTAGAAGAACGGCAATCATTGGCGCCACTTTGGCACACTTTTCTGTTCCGCAAGTGTTTCTGTCATCAACAAAATTCTAATATTATTTATTTGTATCAAATAGGAAGAAAACAATTCTCAATGTGTGTATACTAGGTAATACTGGTGCTCTACAAGGCCCTCCATCCCTCAAACATTATTCTCTAGTATTGGTTCATTCCCTCCACCCCCTAAATATTTCTTTCCCTCTTGGATTCTACATCTAAGTGTAGATCTGGCCTTAATAAAATTACCATTTACACTCTAATAGCTCATTACACACACACAAAATTGGTATTCATAAAGATAGTTTGAATTTAGAAAAACAACAAGAAGATTGCCAATAGAATTTGTGTTATCACACAAACCCACATGTGGCCCCGACCACTAGCTAATCCAAACGTTTGAGTGGGACGGGACAATTTTTTTGAAACCTTAACACTAACGCCCAGTAAAATCTAACCCTATGTATAAACGCATAAACACATCATATTGTAACATAAACAAATTATGTATTTGTTAGTCAAAGGTAAATATTCTTTGC
>JADKLZ010001913.1:14668913-14679158 GCA_021533235.1 Biomphalaria straminea
TTTATATTTATTTATTGCTGCCTTCGTTAAAAAAAAAAGGGGGGGGAGTAATTTACACTATTGTAACTAAAGAGGGAGGGGGGCGAAAGAGAGCACGGCTCAGGAAAAAAAGAGGGGGGGGACAAGAAATGTTTCTCTTTATTTCTACATTCTATACACTTGACTATATTTATTTGTGTATTTTTGTACACACGTCAATATCTGGTTTCTTATAAAGACTGAAATGTTAGAGCAGTGATGCTTAACCTAATTTGACCTGCGGGCCATTTTTACTTTCAACACGCGTATCGCGAGCAACATTATCAAAAATACAACAAAAAATGAAATTAAAATTCATCTGAAAATATTTGCCACTATTGGATCTAGAGTTTTGTCGAGTAGCAAGAAGTAAAGGAAAGAAAACTGTGCGAATAGTCCACGAGAAAACAAGAGGAGGGGGGAAGTAATCTACACTGTAGTAACAATCGAGGCGACAGAACACGCTCAAGTCTTTGGACACAATGAAAAGATCACTATTTTATTTTTGCAACTCGGACGGGGGCAATTATCCTAGGTAATTTAAGAGGCAACAACGAATGACAATTTTCGTCTATATATTTAAGGAGATTTTTATGTTTTCAAAAGATTTAAATAATTTTTGGATATTTCCAGGACTTTTTCGTATATTTTGCAATTTCAGGAGATTTCAAGGACATCCTGTTAAATCGACAGGAGGCCGCGGGAAATCTGCTATAAGTAAATCTGTTATGGTCTAATTTAATAACTAATACACCTAAAATTAGCGCGGGTCATATAAAAGTGTGTGTGGGTCCCGCTGCGGTCACATAAGTTGCAGTAGCCTAATGTCGGCCCTGCAAAATAGCGGCGTATGCTACACCGACGGTCGACTAGTATATATATAATTCTCTTCTTCCCTCAAGAGTTTGGACGAGCAAGAAGTAAAGAAAAGATCACTCTCTTATTTCTGCGGATAGAGTTATCCCATGAAAAAAACAAGAAAGGTGTTTAACCGTTGTGACCCAGAAAGATCACACTTTTTTTATTTTTTACTTTATGTAAAAAGAAGAGGTGGGGAGAACAAGTAATAATTCCCTATATGCATTCATATACACTTGACTATATTTATGTGTGTATTTTTTTTACACACGTCAATATCTGGTGTCATTAAAATAGTGCATGACTATTATGTAGCTTTGTTTCTTCGTATTGCCTTTCATTTCCTAACCATATCCACCCCTTCACATACATCTCGTGGAGTCAGGTCTTTCAATGTAGTCAAAATTCCTGCATCAGGTAACTGTTTATTTCTATCAGTCGCATAGTTATGGAAAAATTTCATCGATGAAAGTGTCGCTCTCGAACTTCGCAAGATGGCTGTAAGATTTCGCGGGAAATCTGTTATATGTTATAAAATGGTTGAATTTAATAATTTATACACCTAAAATTAGCGAGGGTCCTATGAAAGCACGAGACCCACTGAGGTCGCATAGATTGTAGTGACTTAAGGGGTTTGAGTGAATTTTAGCACATCGGCACAATTTAGGACATGTCGTGCCCGTAACCCTTCAAGGATCTCTCTTCCTTTATAAACAAAAAAAAAGTAAAGTTCAACTTTCAGACCTTCTGGTCCATAGGGCAGATGATGTAAATGTCATCTGATTCTGTGGCCTACGGTTAACGAGGGTGTCATGTGGCCAGCACAATGACCAACCGCCTTTACTTTTCCCCTAATGTCAGGTACCCTTAGAGCTGGGTGGACTCAGAGGCGCCCAAGGATCCCGAAATAAAAATCCCATTCATCACCAGGATTCGAACCCGGGACCCCCGGTTCAGGAGCCAAGCGCTCTAACGCTCAGCCACCGTGCCCCTCTTTATAAAACAAGGGCTAAATTCTATACAGTTAAATAATTAAAAGCAAGGTCGACTAGTTTTCTAAAACAAAGTTTCAACTTGATCCGAGCATGGGCAGAGGGAGAAATAACCGTTGTAAAATTTGACGTTAAATATATGTTAATTCTTTTCAGAGCATAATTATAATATCCTAGTAATACAATTTATTTATAATACCTTTCTTTTATTTTTAATTTTGAGCTAAATCATATATTTATTTCTTTTTTTAGAACCTAAATCATTTAGAAAAGATAGTAAAACCTTCAATGTTTAAATGTGTTATTTTTTTAAATTGCCCAGGCTCTGTCCTAAGGGCGCCCATATGAACCAACGTTATCCCCCAAATGGTGCCCATGTATTTAGCCCTTTCAGGACCCTCAACGTTTGCCCATACTGGCTTCATCAGGGTTCCATCAGGGCTTCATTTGGGCCCCCTGATTGCGCCCAGACTCGTCCCATGGTTCTATAAAGTGCTATTGGCGTGTGATTCTAAAGAATGCTTTTGGCGTGTGATTCTATAGAGTGCTATTGGCGTGTGATTCTAAGGAGTGCTTTTGGCGTGTGATTCTAATTTCTATAGAGTGCTTTTCGCGTGTGATTCTATAAAGTATTATTGGCGTGTGATTCTAAAGAGTGCTTTTGGCGTGTGATTCTGAAGAGTGCTTTTGGCGTGTTATTCTATAAAGTGCTATTGGCGTGTGATTCTAAAGAGTGCTTTTGGCGTGTGATTATAAAGAGTGCTTTTGGCGTGTGATTCTCTAGAGTGCTATTGGCGTGTGATTCTATAGAGTACTATTGGCGTGTGATTCTATAGAGTTCTAGCGCGAGCGTAGATCCAATGTCTAGATCTAGAATTCTAAAGCTATTCCTGATCCACTCTGAATCTCATTGCTAGATTAAGTTGGCATATTTACCAATGGCTACATAGTCTATTGCTTAAGACACGAATATACGCCAGCTAAAAGTGGAAATTACAAAGATGTATATTTATCAGTGGAAGATGGATTGATGAATTCAGATGATCGATAGCATAAGAAATAAGAATACCCTATTCTAAATGAATAAAATTGCTGCCTCTAATTTTAATTCTAAACTTATAATCACTGGGAATAGACTATTGTTCTAGATAAAGATCTCAATCTACATCTATATTATGTATTAACATTTAGCTTTACATCTACACTAGTCGACCGGCGGCATAACATACGCCGCTATTTTGCAGGGCAGGCCTTAGGCACTGCAACATATGCGACCGCAGTGGGTCCCGCACTTTCTTTGGACCCGTGCTAATTTTTAGGTGTATAAATTATTAAATTGAACCATTTTACAACATGATATAACAGATTTCCCGCGGCCTCTTGATTTACCAGGAGCCCCTGGAAATCTCCTGAAATGTTATTAAATATAGGCCTACGAAAAAGTCCTGGAAATCTCCGGAGATTATTGAAATCTTTTGTAAAAGTAAAGTAATTTGTGATATTAATTAAAGTACTTCTAAAGTCAAACCTGAGAGTAGTATCTATCTGTGTATTGTCGTTCTAGTTTCAAGAGTCTTAGGATACAATATAATCTCTTCTGGCCTCCACTTTTTTAACCTCCCTTCCATTCACTACACAAATTCATAAGAGAGTTTTATGAAACAAAAATTTGTGCATTGCAATTGTGTGTACTTTATTTTATGTCTAAAATTTTTTTTTCATCTCTAAGACTGAAGATCGTGCAATTTTTATTTTTTTCATAATTTGGATATCCGAATTCAATAGTAGATATATATACATGTTTTCAAGTTACATGAAGTTACTTTTCCAGTCTATATTTATTTATGTCTATGCTATTTTGTGAATGAAAATAGTGCAAATTGGGATGCACCATTTTCCATTCACACCGTGCAGCGTCATGGGATCTTCCCATTTACTTGTTGCTCGTTTGACCTTTTACTTTGAGGATTATATATATAGATATACGTAGCCATGGGGTTTACCCCCCTCCCAAAATAAAATCCCTCCCCGCAGGTGGGGGGGGGTCGGAATTTAGTGAATGATTTTTTGCTTAGATTTTGTTAATTTTAGATTTAATATTTGAAAATATATTATTCTAAAGGAAACTAAATTCACCAAATTCTATGAGGGTAGCTAAGGGAGTTTTTAATTTGTTAAAAAAGAAACCAACAAATGATTTTGACGATAAACTTTCCTTTTCGATATAAAATCTAAAGTGAACTACAGTCACCTAATTGCAAGAGCGTAGTCAAGAGAGGCTACACATTTCTACCAGTGGCTGGGCTCCATTAATAAAGTGCAGTGAATAGTCGTCTGACGAAATTGAAAAAAGACTCATCGGCTCAGCAAGATTGCTAATACAGATTTTAAGAGTCAGTTATAGAGATCGGGTCTCAATCAATGATATCCTTTGCCAAACTAGGAGTCGACCCCTTAGTAAGGTTGTGACAGAGCGTCGCATGAGGTTCGAGGGACATGTTCTCCAACAAAATGAATTATGCATAATTAAAGTTGCGATGACATCCTAGTACAACTTTGCGCCACACATTCACGGAGTCATCGGAACAGGTGGGAAGAGATTAGTTATAGAGATCGGGTGTAAATCAAGGAAATCATATGCCGAACTGGGAGTCTACCCCTTAGTAAGGTTGTGACAGGGTGTTGCATGCGGTTTGAGGGACATATTCTCCGACAAAATGAATTATTGCGATGACATCCTAGTACAACTTGGACGTCCTTAAAACGGGTGGGAAGAGCATTCAGAAATTGCCAGTGACAGATTTTTGTGGAAAAATCTTGCCGCCAAATGCACCGAACGGCGCGGAAGGGTCTAAGTCGGTAAGAATAGCCCATAAGGTTTTTGAAATAAAACTTTATTGTAACCGGGAAATGCATGTAGATACCTGAGAATATGTATTTTGTTGACTTTTAATACCGGAAATAGTGCTTGGCGGTGGGGCTTCGCTGCTGGAGCTCCCGCCGATACCCCTGACCCCCATACTGCCAAGGGCGGAGAGTCTACAATAAACGCCTTCCGAAAGAATGAAGGGTCAGAATGTAAACAAGATTACAAAGAGAGTTTGTGTAATACACAAACTCAGAGGCGGCCCCCGTCGGAGTCGGATTCCTGTCAGATCCGCCTATTCGCAAGATGTTTTGGATGTTCCTTCTAAGTCCCTGGCTCAATTTCTGTATGCTCCCATCCTTAAACTATCGCAATATTTCTGAAAGAACAGTAAAGGTTAAATCATATTTTCAAAAGCCTTTAGTGTTTTTTTCTAACCGTGACGGACAGACCAACCAACAGACAAAACGCACAAAAATATGGTAGTTCCATTCTAATGGGGGTATTAAACAATTTTATTTTAAAAAATCTGATTTTTTAAAAAAATTAAGAAATTAGTTTAGAATCATGTCATTTCCGGGCTTTACGCTAGTACACGAAAGCCGCTGCTAAAAAATCATTTTGAAAAATGTGTTTGATATCTACATGCCTAGCGTATTTCTTATAGTAACATTTCCTCCCTTACATTTACATAATTGGTTTAGAATTGGTGTTTTGTTATTAAAAAATCGCTTGCATAATTAATTTTATAAATTAAACGGTTTGCTTTTAGAAAACTAAAAGTAGCCGTTGCACCTAAACTTTTCAAGCCGCATTTAATGGTGAAATAATATTTTTCGTATCTCTTCTAGTTTTGGCGCTCTGAGTCTGACAGACGGACAGACGGACAGACAGACAGAAAGTCATTTTAAAAAATGTGCTTGATATCTACATGCCAAGAGCATTTCATATAGTAACATTTCCTCCCTTAGATTTACGTAATTGCTTCACAATTGGTGTTTTATTATTAAAAAATCGCTTGCAAAATAATTTTTATAAATTAAACGGTTTGCTTTTAGAAAACTAAAAGTAGCCGTTGCACCTAAACTTTTCAAGCCGCATTTAATGGTGAAAAAATATTTTTCGTATCTCTTCTAGTTTCGGCGCCCTGAGTGTGACAGACGGACAGACGGACAGACGGACAGACGGACAGACGGACAGACGGACAGACGGACAGACGGACAGACGGACAGACGGACATTTTGCACAAACCTAATAGCGGCTTTTTCCCCTTACGGGGGCCGCTAAAAAGATTAATTATATCAACACATATACACAAATAAAATATATATGTATTTTTTAAATAATGTTTTCGCGGGGGGGGGAGGTCGGGGGAGAAAACAAATTCTCCCAAAAGTCTCCCTCCGCCCGTAACAAAATTCTGGCTACGCCCATGATATATATATATATATAAATATTGTTACAATTGAACAGTGACAGGTATAGGTCAACGTGTGACCCCGGCGAGACGAAAAAGCAGCAAATGTTCTCTAGAATCTACATGTATAAACGAAGTCAGGATGTGACGTTTCCTCCCGTGTTGTTCCAGAAGATTCTAGCAGTGTTTATGCAACTTTGGAAGCCAGAGAGTCAATGTGAAAGTCAGTCTTAGGGAGTCTGGAGTCGTCGGTTGAGTCGTCGGTACTGTTGTCTTCTGTGTGACACAGTAGAAGAGAGATGTGTACGACTCGAAACATCATGGGTGTAGCCGGGGAGAGGGGTTGGAATGAAATGAAATGGAATCCCTCCCCCCCCCCGGGGTCGGAATTTAGTGAATTTCGCTTTGATTTTGTTTATTTTATGTTTATTTTGTTAATTTTAGGTGGGATTTTAATACTAAGCCATCTCTTGCCCAGCTCAGCCAAGGGGTATTGAGTTTAAAATCCCCTACCAATGGTTTTGAGTTTAAAACCCCCTACCCGGGGTTTTTGCAGTTAAATCCCCCTCTTCTATAAAACAAAAAAAATACGACAATCCCCAAATACCAAGAGCACAGCTAAGGAAGATTTTGATTTTAAACCCCCTCCGAAATTTACGATAAACCCCCTCTTCAATATAAAAAAAAAGCAAATTACACTCAAAATTCTATGAGCGTAGCAAAGAGGGGTTTGAAATTAAACCCCAAACAGCGGGGTTTGAAGCTAAAATAAACCTCTAAAAAAAATTAAAATATTACGCACTTAAAATGTTATGTTATGAGCGTAGCCAAGCCAATTGGGGATTTTGAGTTTAAACACTCCTCCTTCGGATGGATATTTACAAAAAAAGTTTAGTGCTTGGTAAGGTTGTGAGTTGTGACAGAGCGTAGCCCTAAATTTGCGGGACATGTTCTACGACATAAGGAATTACGCATAATAGGAATTTGGATTACATGAAGGCCATTACGAGAAAAGTGCAAACAGGGACATCCTAGACATCCTAGTACAACTTGGCCTCCCACTTTCATGTAGCCTACGTCATCAGAGCTAGTGGGCTTCATACATTGCCAGCGACAGATTTTTGTGTAAGCAGCTTGTGTAATGATACGCCAAACGACGCGGGAGGATAAGTACATAAGGTTTTTGGAATGAAACTTTTTATTAGTAGGATAATGCACTGTAGATACCACAGAATATGCATTTTTTTTGGCTTTCAATACCTGAATTAGTGCTTGGCGGCGGGGTTACGCCCCGCGCTAGGGGAGCTCCCCGCGCTCCCCCAGACCCCCTTGCTGGCAAGAACGAGAAGTCTTCAATTTTACACTAGCTCCTAGAACAACCTATTCTAGGGTACAATAAACGTCTTTCGAAAAAATGAAGGGTCAGAATGTAATAAAGATTAATTAGGTACACACAAATAAATGTTTTTCGCGGGGAATCCCCCCCCAAGCCTCACCCCCACCCCGAAAAAAAGTCATGGCTACTCCCATGAATTATATATATATATAATTTGATTAGTTTTAGATATGTGTAGTTAGATAGGACTGGGTCTATATGCTAAAAATGACATTAAATAATCTACATCTAGAAATATAGATCTCTTTGGATAGGCCTATTTTGACATTTTTTATTAATATAATAGAAGAAAAAATATATAGCTGCATAGTCTCATGTAGGGATAACAGCAATGCCAAGATTATCTTTTGATGTCATATGGGAGAAAAGTTGGGACAGCTTAGGCCCTATGTGTATAACATTGGACTATAGAAATTAAGAAAGTTTAGGCCCCTATGTGTATAACATTAAAAAAAAAGAAACGTGCCCCCTTCAGACCTTGCAATCTATAAGGCAGATGATGTTAAGGTCATCTGTTTTTTGGCCAACGGTTAACGAGCAGTGTGTTATGTGCCCAGCACAACGACCAACCGCCTTTACTTTCCCCAACTAAATTCACGTACCCATCAGAATTGGGTAGACTCAGGGGCGCCCTAAAAATCCCAAAATTAAAAAATCCTAGTCTTCACCGGGATTCGAACCCAGGACCTCAAGTTCGGAAGCCAAGCGCTTAACCATTCGACTATGTGTATGACATTGGACTATAGAAATCAGGACAGTTTAGGCCCCCATGTGTATGACATTGGACTATAGAAATCAGGACAGTTTAGGCCCCCATGTGTATGACATTGGACTATAGAAATTAGGACAGTTTAGGCCCCCATGTGTATGACATTGGACTATAGAAATCAGGACAGTTTAGGCCCCCATGTGTATAACATTGGACTATAGAAATTATGACAGTTTAGGCGCCTATTTGTATAACTTTGGACTATAGAATTCGTCTGAAAAACTGAGACCAAAGAAATGAAACTGTTGCATTAATTATAAATATTGCAGCCTCTCAAACAATGTCTAAATCTAAACTTGATCTAGTCTTGTCGATATAGAACATCTTGTAGTAGATGGACATAGTAGCCCACATTTATCCGTACTGTTCTTAGGCGATTAGTTAAAGCAGCTCAGCTTTCAGGAGAGCGCTAGTTCAAATCTTTATGCCAGAATAGTTAGAAGAGTCTTATTATTGATCTTGATCTTATTGATGTTGCCCTGTTTGCTTTCACATTAAATTTAATACATTGGTATCAGAAGTAGGTTGCTGTCGAGAGGAGGTAGAATTACATTTCAAATGGCTTCTTTGAAACAATTAGCTCAACAAATGCTACCGTCAACTCGTAATTAAAACAAGATTGTCTTTTTTCGCCACAAATGTAATTGATATTGAGAACCTTGGTTCTAACGTCTCTGGCTGATAAGGTCGTCAACTTTCTTTAAATGCTTTCAAAACATTATTTGCAAACTTTGCACGATATAGATCTGTTATAGAATATTCTAGTTTGGTGATATAGAGCCACTGGCGGATCCAGGGGCCGCCCCCCCCCACTCGGTCGACGGGTCGGACGAATTTTAGTATAGAAATCACACAATTGGTATATGAATGTAATACTTATTTTAGTAATATATACTAATTATTTTATATTTCTCTATATTTTTTGATTATTTCGCCCCCCCCTCTAGTATGTTGGCCGATATGGTGGGGTCGGGAGGGGGCGGTGGCATCAATTTCGCCCCCCCCCTATAAGCTTTCGGACGAATTTTAGTTTAGAATTCACCAATTGATGTACGAACTTATTACTTGTGTTAATAATATATACTAATTATTTATATTTCGCCCCCCCCCTCTAGTATGTTGGCCGATATGGTGAGATCGGGAGGGGATGGTGGCATCAATTCCGCCCCCCCCCCCATAAGCTTTTGAGTGGGGGGGGCGGTCAAATTTCGGGTGTGAGCAGACGAATTTTAGTTTAGAATTCACACAATTGGTATACGAACTTATTACTTGTGTTAATAATATATACTAACTATTTATATTTCGCCCCCCCTCTAGTATGTTGGCCGATATGGTGGGGTCGGGAGGGGGCGATGGATATTTTTATGGATGGATATTATTAGAATATTTTTCAACATTTTTCAAAAGGTCCTTTTTTAATAGGATGAATGGTGAGCTTTAGGTCAGGAGAATGCGTTTTTTCGGTGTAGAATGCAAGAAAACGTTTTTTGGCGTCGAGGCTTCGCCCCGAACCCCAGTGATAAATAATGAGCTGTAGATGTCAGGAGAATGCATTACTGCAGTGAAGTATGCAAGAAAACGCTTTTGGCGTCGGGGGAAAACCATCTATATTATATTCCTCAAAGTAAGAGGTCAGACAACACACAACGAGTAAATAGGGAAGATCCCACGGTGTGAATGGACCCAATCCGCACCGCACTATTTCATTCACAAAATAGCATAGACATAAAGAAATCAATAGACTGGGAAAAGGAAGTAACTTCGTGAAAACACATGTATATATATATATATATCTACTATTGAATTACAAAAGATTTCAATAATTTCCGGAGATTTCCAGGACTTTTTCGTAGGTCTATATTTAATAACATTTCAGGAGATATCGCAGGGGCTCCTGGTAAATCAAGAGGCAGCGGGAAATCTGTTATA
>JADKLZ010001913.1:14679558-14699329 GCA_021533235.1 Biomphalaria straminea
GTGCTCCCGGTAAATCAAGAGGCCGCGGGAAATCTGTTATGTTTTATAAAATGGTTCAATTTAATCATTTATATACCTAAAAAATTAGCACGGGTCCAAAGAAAGTTCGGGACCCACTGTGGTCGCATATGTTGCAGTGCCTAAGGCCTGCCCTGGAAAATAGCGGCGTATGCTATGCCGCCGGTCGACTAGTTTATGAATTATAATGAGTTGTAGATGTCAGGAGAATGCTTTACTGCAGTGAAGTATGCAAGAAAACGCTTTTGGCGTCGGGGCTTCGCCCGAAATCTACTGATGAATAATGAGCTGTAAATGTCAGGAGAATGCGTTTCTGCAGTTAAAAATGCAAGAAAACGCTTCTAGCGTCGGGGCTTCGCCCCGAATCCCACTGGCGAAGCTTACGGCCCTCCCTCAGACTCCAGCTTGCCTCAACATGACTGTTTATGTATATATATATATGCTGTACACACGTTTATGCGTAGGGTTAGGGTTTACTGGGCGTTAGGGTTAGAGTTTAGAAACAAATCGCCCCCCCCCACTCCAAAGTTCTGGATCCGCTAGTGTATAGAGCCATACTTTTAGCAAGACAGTAGTCTAGGCAAGTACAGTGAATATATGACGGGAATTTTACAGACGTGTGTTCAGGGTATACATCTCCAGATCAAATTGAATTCTAAGACGATTATATTTCGAAAAGTAATGGTCAAAACAGATAGACACTAGCTATCAAATTTCTAGGAAAATCGTTAGAGCCGTTTTCGAGTTTAGTGTCCATCCGATTTCCATGTTGACCCCCTGAAGAATTTTCACTATGAAGAATTTAAAAAAAAAATTATCTATATATACTTATATATTACTTGATTCATTCAACTAAAGTAATGAAAGTAAGCATGATTGATTCAATAGTCTGTGATAATGAAAAGACAAATATTATTTAATGTTTCTTAATAATTCTTTTACAAACGATTTGAACGCGATAAAAATAAAATTGTTACTTGAATGTGGCTTGCTGGAATAATGATATTTCTGGAGCTTGGATCTGCAGGATCGGATGGTTTGATAGGAGCCCAGTAAAATATCAAGGGTTGGCCAGTCACCGTATTGCCGCTATGGAATATTCCAATCCAGTCAAGAGGGGTGCCATCATGTCGGAGACTATAATTAATATTGATGTCACTTTCTCCTGTTATGGTTCTTGGTACATTGAAAACCACCTGCTCCTGGTAAACAAAATTGATACATTAATTGATACACTATTGTTCTCTTCTGTCCCCTCTAAATGACTAAAATGTTTCATAAGGTTGTTATTTCCGGAAATTGGCATAAAACTTGACAAAAATCTTCCTTAAAATATGTCGTATATACCGTAGTGCAGTGGTCTTCAACGATGGCGATATCGCCCCCAAGGGGGCGTTTTCAAGATTTTGGGGGACGCTGTGAGCCAAAGGGGTGGTAGGGGGCGCTGGGCACACAAAGGGGCGGTAAGGGGGCGCTGGGTATAAAGGGGGAAAGAAGAAACAAAAGATGCACTGAAAAAAAAAACAAATACAAAAAAAAATATTGAAAATTAAAGCTGGCAAACTAAATATAGCCAAAGTATTATTAGGTTGCTTCTGATTTAACGTTAGATATTGTCACAAGGTCAATTCAATGTTGAATGATGTAATGTCCTTGTGATGCCGGGGATTCAATCTTCTATTAAAATAATTAATTTAATGTCGAACTAGAATTCACTGTAAAAGATTTCTTTGTAGAAAATGAAACTCTGGAACTTTATTTGAAAAAAACGTAACTACAGCTTATGTACAATAGTAGATCAATAAGATAAAATAATAACACAACATAGGCTTCTTTCTTAATAAAACTTAGAGATGTTAGAAAACTCAACCTTTCAATAAGACATTCACGCACAGACTGAAAATCTCACGCAATTACAGTCTCTGGGCGGAAGTTGTCATGTGACTGATGCAACCGACTGATGCAACTTCTAGCCAATAGATTTTAATTTCTATCAAGACAAAGAAAAGCTAAAAATAACTCTCGTGTAATACCAATATAGAAATCAACCCAGAATGGCATATGTGACAGATATTGAGTTCGGGAATCCCATTTTCTATTTTCAAATTCTTAATCTTTTACTGAAATCGGCGGGTATCTAGTGTCCTTATGTGTTCATGCGCTTGAACTTGGCTCGAGGGCTCGAGGTTCGACACCCGACTCGGGCAGAGTTGTGTTTACTGAGCGCCCTAAGGCGGAAGACGGGTCCACAAATAAGATTGGACCAAAGCGCTCTGGGCATGCTATTAGCATGAAAGTAGCGCTGTATAAAAGCTATAATAATAATAATATGTTATTATATTAATATGTTAATGTGTATAAGGAGAATCGGTAAAGCTAACATTCAAATAGAATAATTTAATCTTAAAAAAAACACATTGACAAAGTGTTATGGAAGCTCTCTGGTATGTAACGGTCCGGATAACGCTGCCCTGCCCTGCCTCATAGTGGCGCCGGGTTGAAACTGTCTAATGAGGGGACGACTCGGCCTAATGGGTGGCGAAACAAGGCTCCAGTGAGAGTGCCTAAGAGCTCATGAGCTCTCTCAAAGACCATCCAGGAGCCGTCCCTCAAGGGTTCGTTTCATAAATGGCGATAACCTCGGGTCGGCCTGGTATAGTAAAGGAAAATGACGGGGGAAGTCAGTGGTGTGCCGCATCCCTAACCCGGAGTGTCCGTGTCCATTGGCCGCAGCAAAAACTCTTTTAAGTTTTATCCCCCAGTCTCACCCCCCTTCGAACAGGACAGCGGGTCGGTGGAACCCACATACGTCCATTTCAGGCTGGTGAAGGGGAGCTTTTGTTCGCTTTTGCTGGCCTTGGTGTTCCAACTACGCAGTACAACACCAGTATGACTCTTTAAGATGGTGTTTAACGGAATATCGCAAAGAGTTTCAGTGAATTGCTACTTGATAATAATAAATAATGAAAACGATGTCAGGCTCTTAAACTGTTGTCAGATGCGGCCTTAGCAGTGCGCGGGGCCCTGGGCGAATGTCAAATGTGCTGGAAGAGTAGACTAGATATTGTAGATATATCGTACAATGCCAGGCTAACGAGATCGTCCGCCACTAACACTGAAGGCCTTTTTACTTGCTGAACTTATGCTACGTAAGTAATGTACTATTGACCTTTAAACTACATAAACTCGAAATGTTCTCCAGCTTAAATTCTGAATCTAATAAGTCCACAAAATGTAAAAGACATCTGCTCTTTGTGGCTGACATCAATCGTGCAATCGAAGATAACGGGAAAATATACCATCAGGTTCATAAGCTCATTTTGTATCATATATCCGAGGTACAGTTCGTGAGCATTGGCGTTTTAATTTATCGAAGTTCTTGCATGGTTAGGTCAATTTTGTCAAGCATTTCAACCAAGCTTCAAAAACTGGCTGTTGTTTGGCGCCTTATATAAATCTATTTTAAAGAGTTTTACAATCTCACATAACAAGTTTGTTAAAAAAGGAATTACTGCATAAAGATACCGATATCTGCAGTTCACATAACAATGCTCTATAAAGAAATTATGATTCACTTCTAGGATGTAAATAAATACATAAAACAATTAAATATATATGACAATTATGAAACATCTGTTACCGATGTTTAAATTGAGTTGCAGGTGTGCCTCAAAATTCAAAAACTCAAACTCAAAAATAGGTTTACAAAATTATGTCTTCACAAAAATAGAATTGTAACATAGGAGGCGCAACAGAGATGTGGCTACATTTGAATGTTTCAGTAAAATTCCAAAACTTTGGTCGAAAATGGAATTATGTTTTAGCTTTTCCATCAACATACATGGTTTACCTAGATTTAGTGCGTAACAAACTAAGCAAAGAAATAGACTGGATGTAGCCACTAGATGAGACTTTCGCCTTGCTTTGGCTAATTTAAAGCTTGAAATGTGTAATATTGTCAGACTGCTGGAGGCACAATGTACCCATTAGCTTAATTTCATTTTGTTGTATGTTCATCAATAATAATGTTTATATTTAAAATATAAATAGATTTGCAATAAAACCTAAAAACAGTTGGCCCTAATACTCACCATTTTAAAAGGGGACTATTCTTAGGATTTGAATGAAAGTTATGACAATGGGATTAATTTTTGTGTAATCAGTGCTAATTATTTAACATAATTTTGTTATATTGATAATATTGGCAATGCCTTCGATTCCGAAGATTAAGAATGATTGCAGTGTTTTATATAACTACGCAAACCCAGTTGCGACTAGCATATTATCTCGAATTTTGAACAGACAAAGCCGTTGTTTGCTGGCGGTCTATTTAATTGAGGTATTCTATGCCAGTGAGGGTAAAATGACGCCTAAGTGGATCTATATAGCGCTTACTGGGGGGGGGCTCCTCTGTATCTCCGTCCTACTCTAAGATGACATTTTGTTTTTATTTGCCTTCTCGCAATTCTTTGTGTTTTTATTAGAGAGGGGCGCTGGCGGAATTTTTAATAGAAAAAATACGAAAAGAGGGCGGTAGGCCAAAAAAGGTTGAAGAAATTTGCCGTAGTGTTTATTGTCCCGCTACCTGAAAACCCTAAATAGAGACAAAAGGAAACCATCGGGCAAACGTATTGTCACACTCTTCATTTCGAGACAAAATGTGACGGGAACATTCTCCAAGTTTAACATAGATCTAAGCCAGTAAATATTAATACCAAAGGCACGCAGACCGTGGATCTTATCCGGATAGTAATAAAAATTCTGCATAAAGTCTACTTCTGTATTTAGACACGCAAATATATTTTCATGGAAATGGGAAAAGGCGCAACACGCCCTAAAATAGAATAGAAAAAGACTCCAGACACTTGATCCAGATTTGTGTAGTAACTTGCAATGGAGAGAATTCTACCTATGCTGCATCGTTGTTAATGAGTTCATTAAAATGTTCATTTGATGTCTCTTCAACTTTTTGAATGTTTGGCATATAAAAAACGGGATGTCCCGTTCTCAATACATTTTAAGGGTCTCGCTCTTTGTCATAGTCATTAGTACGGTGAGTTCACACATTTGATTTGATTTTGATTTTTAGACACATTGGTTTAGGCCATGTCGTGCCCGCAGTTCCTTTAGGACTACTCTCCCTCTACAAAACAAGGGTCAAATTCTATACAATTAAATCATTAAAATCAAGGTCTATTCACAGTTAAAATAGTAGAGGTAGTAAAAATTAAATAATTTGGTAAAAATCTAATATAAATAGTACAAGTACACAAAAACACAATCAATTCAGATCATCGCAGACAACCCCACCTCCCGGATAAAGCCCAGTACCTTCCCAGGGTCGACACTATCGAACAGTGTTTGTAAGTCAGTGGTTCTAAAATACTTTTCCCTGACATCCTGGTATCTGGGGCAATCAATAAGGATATTGTGAGGCGATGTGACAAGTAGGTCGAAATGGTGGCCGTTTAGGTGTCTAGGGGAATTAGATATTTTGAGGACCTTAACTTGCACATAAGGACTACAGGCACGATGTTATAAATGCAGGCAACAAATACTTTTTATGTAAAACATATGTACAGTTTAATAATAAGAATGAAAATAAGTAAAAGGTAAAAACTGTACAGTGTTAGGGCGGGGCCTAATTATTTACATAAATGGGACTATCATCATAAGAAATGAGAAACAAGTGGTCTGAGTGTCATAGGCTTTGTTGCTTAGCTTTGAGTCCTATGCTGCTCTGACGAGACCGGCGTGACTGATGCTAAGTTGTCTGTGGGTGGCTGGCTTGATCGGTCCTAGCGCACGGGACAGTCCAACTATAGATAGCTGCAGGGGCGGATCTTCTGGCATGCGGTTGTTGGTCGGACTCTGGTGAGTAGTTGGTATGACTGGTGTCTCCAGATCTGGTGTCAGCAGACTGGTATTCAGCGTCACAAAGATAGGGCTTCTATTAGAAGTAGCCTGCAATAAAAGCTGCAACGAGATTCGTAGATCGACTTAGCCACAATGATGACACTGGGAGGTAGACGCCTTTTTATGAAGGACATCTTCAGAATGATTAAATAGAAACCATGATCTAGTTTCATAATAATAAGGGGAGTTAATCCAATAAAATATTACATCTCATCAGGGGAGACAATAATAATAATGGTAATGAAGTCTCACAAGGGCGATAACACACAGTAATGTAATAATGATGTGAAGAAACTATAACTTAGTTTCACAAATATCAAGGGAGCTAACACATGGTATTAATTGAAATAGTAGAAATTGTATATCGTCAAGGGAGACTACAAGTGGCGTTAAATTGTAAGACACACCTTGCCACGGTGATATCATTACGAGCCGCTTGGATAGAGAGATGAAAGGGGAAGGGGGGGGGGAGAAATGGCTGATGGTCAGTGACCAAGTCGCTATTGTTTACATTTGGCCGTTGGGCCCGAACAATAGAGCACGCTTGAATGGAGACAGGGCTCGTTCAAGGAACGTAATCTCTAGAAGTTGAAATTAAACACAAGGGGAAATAATTCATGTCTATTCTGAGCGCAGGGTCAATGCGCCATTAGAAATCAAGGTGATCAACCGAGATAAGATAATGATATGATAAGACAAATAAGATAATGTTTACATGGTTTTACCTAAGTAATAAGTCTGGCCAACAGGCCGATAAATAGAATATAGTACATAAATAATTACGGCATTCCTTGTCACGGAATGAGAGTAAAATATACTTGGTAATATGACATGTTACATAAATATTATGATAGTTCCCGGTCAAGGAATTTATCAATAATAGTAATGGGCTCGTGGCGAGCGGTAAATTAATAGTAGCTAAAGAGCTAAATACATGTGGCAAGAATTGTTATAAATTCTAGTCCAGATAAAGTGGATGACTTTGACTATTTAGTCGTACAAGTCATGATAATAAAATATAATACATAAAGTGACTACTTACATAATCCAAGATAAGAATTACACAAATATGTACACAAATATAATGCACTAAATAAATGCACAAATATATAAATACACACAGTAAGAGGCCATTAAACACAAACCATATACAAGCTTACCACCAGTCCAATATTATGAAAGATATGAAATGAATATGGTGAGCGAAAGCTCGTAAAGCTCAAGACAGAGAAGTATATCCTTTCAGCTCCTCAGAATGAAATGAGAATATGACTATTCGCCATGTGTAGTTAAGAAGTCTAAGTTGGACAGGAAAAGGGATGGGCTAGCTATTACGCATATCCTGTCGCGTGGTCAAGGGGGCGGGGCTTCCCAGGTGTTTAGACCGTCCACCATGCCTAGGAGAAGATTATCACTTGACCTTGCCGCGCGTTTCATGTATTGACATAAGGATGGGCCCTTATCGAATGATATAGCCAATATGGTCGGGCGACAGACCGTTTGTCTTACGCGACAGGGATTAGCCGCGCGAGACAGTCCTTGTTGTCGATTTGAAGAGGGTCCATTTGAACTGACCCGTTCCCCGAAGGGGGGTGCGGCAGGAGGTTAGGTCAAGATATTCAGAGGCGTGTTTAACCTTGTCGATAAAGAGTGTGCCAGACGGGTGTCAGATTAAGAAATTACATCGTGACACGTATGCCTAGAGAAACAGGGGGTGGTGGTCATAGCTTTAGATAGTCATCAGGGCCAAGCTGAGGTGATAAAATATAATAGCAAAAAAAAATAAATTATTTAAATGCCTAGACCGAGTGATACCTTAAGTGGGCGAAATTTATTTTTGTCACAGGCGAGAGTCACAATACTCACAAAGTGGAGGCTCCTCTCTCTTCAGCAAAAAAGAGTGTGTGATGTTGGTGTGGCCAATTCTAAGTCCAGACTTGGTCGTGCTACCACGCCTTTTCAAACCCTTAGATGTGGGCCGCCACCTGACATCAGCCACAATCTGCCTGAGTTTGTTGTGAGTGTCAGCCTCCCATCGGTCCTGCCACTCTCGAAAGGCGGCAAAGGCAATACTCTCTCTCAGGTCTGAGTAGAGAATTTGGGTTCCTGACACTGTTTGATTTAGGGCTCTCTTTGCTTCTCTGTCTGCTGCTTCGTTACCCTCTATGCCTACATGGGAGGGGATCCAGATGAAGGTGACATCCCTATGATCGGCTGCTATTTGGTTCAACAGCTTTAGGCCATTATGTACCAATGGAATGTCAGTCTTCATCCGCCCCAAAGCTTGCAATGCAGATTTTGAGTCGGAGCAGATTATAAATTTTCTCCTTTCTGATGCTTTTACGGCCATAGACTCTATGTACTAAGACTCCGTGCTGAGATTAATCCCTTATTGAACTGTCCGGGTATCTGGCAGAGTTCTGTAAGGTTCGCATGTCTACGTACAGAGCAAAACATCCGCATTTATCGGTTCCAAGACAGTCGTATCTTCGATTGTGTTTCAGAGCACCCTGCAGTTCTACTGTCTCGTCTTCAATATGACAGTGTCGACATCTGGGATCGTGATTCTCTCGGCTCCTGTCCTATGGGACAGTGTTCCATGCCAAAAAGTGCTTAGATTGCTTGATCCTTTCAGTCTAGTTGCCACCATTCGTACTTCCTTTTTGGACGTTTTAGAAACTTCCAGACTTCCCATCCCTAAAATGTCCCAATTATCGTACACTTGGACATATCCTAATTTTTTCACTCTCGTATATATGCGGCTCCTCTGGTGAGTTTAAAAGCGTTCTTGGCTTCGCCAAACTGTCTGCCTTCTCGTTTCCTTTGATTACACAATTTTAAGGAACCCATTGCATCACCATACCTTATATTTTTTTTTATTCTAGGTGCTACTAACACGCCATTTCCTTGTCCTGTTAGGTAGTCAGTTCACGTCTCTGAGCTCTCGAGAGCTTAAAGGCAGAAAAGTGCGTTTGTAAAGAGGATCCCATCCCTAAACCTAACCCTTCCTCTATATGCTCTAGAGTAGTCTAGAGCAGGAGTTCTCAACCTGTGGATCGCGACCCCTTTGGGGGTCGAATGATAATTTGCAGGGGGTCGCCTAAAACCATCGAAATATATCATTTTTTAAAAGTTTTAATGAATGTAACTTTAAGCCTACCGCAACGAAGCGGAATGCTAGGTATTATTTGTATGGTGACGTCATGACGGAGGTGAATAGAGATTATTATTAATAATAAGGTTCTAGTTTATATAGTCCATGTTATTAAAATGTTTTCCCCAGGGAAGAAATGAAACATTAAAAACAGAAAATATAACGTTGATTTATCTACGGTTTAGTTTTACTTCAATAGTTATAGCGTATATGAAAATGTTCCTGTGTATCATTAGTAAGAAAGTTCTATGATCTGAATCTAATTAACCTAAAATATCAGGTGGCCGAGCCTTGCTCGGTTAAATAATTTCATATACCCGAAGTCATTTTTGGATTTTTTTTTTATAATTACGAAAATGAACGATTGGATAAAGACTACTAATTCGAAAAATTTCTTTAGTATTCTGTTTGTTCTATATGTAAATTGGTACGTTCAGACATTTAATTTTGGAATTAGTATATTCAATTATGGCTTTAGTACGAAACATCGAGTGACGCAAATTTCTACGTTATTGGGGAAAACTTCAAAGACTTTCTTACAAGCCAATAATAGTAGGCCTACGATAGTTTTACGATAGTTTTACGCTGTCTAGACTGTAAGAGGACTTAAGAGACTTGATATTTAATCGCCATGTACAATTACATATAGAACAAACAGAACACTAAGACTGTCAGACCATAAGAAGTTCATACCGGCTTTTGCCATCCATCTATCCCAGTGGTGCTACTGGTGCTACAGCCCATGAAAGGATATGGCCTGCTTTTACACATCCCTCCATTCAGATATCTTCTAGGCCTTTCGTCACCACACCCTAACCCCATGTTTTTTACTAAGGTTTATAGTTAAATCAAAAGTGGCTGCAGCGTACGCAAACTCGTTGACCGCTTAGAATATTGTGTGTTGGTTTCCTTTTCGAGTCGATGTGAAGCTCGAAGTCGCAGATCCTCAAGTTTCCTTAAACGCTCCTCATAATTTTCTAGCTTGACGATATTACTAATGATTGCATTTACGAATAATAACGTTATGTCAATAAAATATTAACTTCACGTCAATAATAATAATAATAATAATAATAAAATTATTATGTTTATATAAATAATGTTTGTCTAAATGAATCTATATAAAAGACCTTCTAAAAAAAAACAAAGATTTAGATCGAACAAAATTATAAAATATTTGTCTTCTATAAATTTAGAGTGGAATTGGCAATGCTGTTACATCTAGATCTAGTCTAGGAAAAAAAGCGATTGAAATCTGGCTGAAATCCTATAGCTCAGACGTAGACGTCTAGATCTATTTGTTTTCCTGAAAAGTTGTGAACATCTTTTCTTCTAGAAATTACAACAGAAAACCTATTAGATTATTATTAGATCTCTTCAACGCCGCAAACCTCCTGCTATTAGGGAAGAATAACGGCGAGCAACATGGCGGTTTTTTCGACGGAGAACTGAGAATCTAGTTGTAAGTCTAGAATCAAGACCTAGATCTAGACGTAGATTGTTTGTTTGTTGTTTTACATGTTTCGGATGTTCCTTCAGAATTGAAGATAGTTACTTCCTAGTCCAAACCTCCCGCAGGACGACGGGGGATGGGAGCGGGCAGGGTTTGAACCCGGGACCATCGATAAATCCAAACGACAGTCCAGCGTGCAAACCGCTCGACCAGGCAGACATCCAGATTCCAGATTCGGCGTCCATATATTTCTTTTCGGCCTACATTATATATATATTAAAAATATACAATTAATCAAATTCTTATTTTAACGTGCCTTATAATAAAGGGATCAAGCGATTAATTTGTAGAAACACTTGGAAGCACTTGAGCGTCTTCAGATAACCACGTGCTTGATTGATGTTCACTGTTTTAAACCTTCAACTACGGTGCGCAAATATCTAGTTGTGTCTATTCATTCAAACGCGATAAAACTTGTTGCAAAGAAATGCTTTAGTGAACGGATGTAAGCCAGTGACGTAGGAGGTGTCAAGTTTTTTTTCCCTTTGACGTCGTGGGAAAAAATTTCATTCATAAATTCTCCATGTCATTCATAAAACCTTCAAACCAAAATAAGTTTTTCCATAATGAGACATTTTTCAAACCGATATAACGGTCGAACTCGAGTTTTCCCGATGTGGCCAATGAGCTGAGCATTTTTTTCTCACTAACATTTAGATACGTTGAAATTTTAAAGAAAATCGTTAGAGCCGTTTTCGAAATAGAAGGAAAATATATATATATATATATATATATATATATATACAAGAATTGCTCGCTTAAGAGTATAGGATAACAGCAACTTTATTTCAACATTCTACATTGTAGCTTTGCAGACACGAAGACCAAGTAAAGTAGAGGTACGCCTATGTTTAGGTATATAAATAATGACTATTCAAAAGACGAGTTTCTCTTTAGCAAACCACTTGGACCAACTACAATACAAAATGTATAACAAAAAAGTACAAAATATCATCGAAAACATTTAAAACTAATAGCAATGTTTGTACAGATAGTACAAGATGTTTGCCAAAATGACGGTATAGATTTCAACGTCTGCTACTGAATGAGTACCCAAAAGGTATCGGAGCTCACGAAATTGACGAATACTAGTAGCGAAGACACGGCCACAAGAATTACAAGAAAAAATGAAAAACTTCACTACAAGGACCAAATGCAACTTGTCTTGATTTGTCTGGAAATAATCCGGTCCTTCAGAATGAAATTTCAAATTGATAAACAAACTGTCATGAAAAAATATTTCCGTGTTGCCAAATTTATCTACTCTCTAAGAGGAAAAGGACATTGACTTCACATTGAACCTGATCTACAAATGATAATTTATGAAAGAACATTTTGTTAATGCTTGCGGACAAAATTTCCTCCTCTTTCTTAATCTGACACAGCTTGCACTTGCCAGAAGTTCATTCAAAGATAACGCGGAGACAGAAACAAAATATTGAACTCATTAATAGCGATGTATAGAAAAATAATTTCAGTTTAATGTCAGTAACACAAATCTGGATTTAGTTTTTGCACCTAATTTGTGTGTACTTCGACCTAATCTTTCATTTACGATCATATATTTTTGGGTAACATGGGTTTTCCAGCCTGTTAGTTATCAAGTGTAGTTAAATACAGAAGAAGATTTGATGCAGATGATGACATTCTTTGTGATTTTGCAAAGACGGTACCAAGAATTCCTAATCTGGTGAAACAGAAGCGATGTCAAACTCTCATAACAATAGTCGTGATGTACTTTACTATGACCCTTATCGCTGTCCACGCTCTTACATGCTTTTCAAACTGTCACAAACATATATAGTCATTTGTAATATGCAGCTGATTTCGAAAGTTCTTAGTCCTTTTAGTATATGTGAAGGAATAACTGAATAAAATTTCATTCTTTCAAATTCCTTAAGTGTAAAAATTAATGCGCTAGGGCTTTATAGATTTATTTATATATTAATTGAATTGCTAAACTTTTCGATTGTGTACTATTGAAATCACTGGCAACTTACCTCTATATCACGCTGTACTTGGAAAACTGCACAGTTGGACATGGTGAGAGGGCCCGTGTGGTTACAATGACCATTGGCTAGAAAAAGCAAAGAGTACAAGATTAAAGAAATCTATTTTCACACCAAAAGCCTAACATAATGTGTAGTTTTATTTGACCTCTTTCGGTGTATGTATAAAGGTAACATTGTATGTTGTCATTGATGTATTCCATGACTGACTTCAAATAGTTATCACAGCCATGATTAATTGACTACTTCACAATATTTATCACAACAGCGAGTAATTTAATTACTTCATCAAAGTAATGACAACAATGAGTAATGACTGCACAAGTTATCACAACAGTTAGTAATTGATTGACTTTAAAAATGTTTTTTTTTATTTTTAACACCACGACGATTCTGTTTATTTATTTGTGTACATAAACAAACAACTGCAGAATTAGATAAATAAATAAAAAAAAATCTATGCTGCAACTATCCAGGAAATAGGTACTCGGCTAAAAGCAAACCTAAATTGATTACCGTCGGACAATGACTATGTCTCTGCTGGATGTTGCAAAGTATGTAGGTTGCAGCAGGGACTTCACAGCCATGTGAACTACTGCCCTTCTCATTAAATAATCTTTGAACTAAGTTCTTAGTATCAAATCTAGATGTCTGGAATAGGATTTATAGTTCTAAATATACTTCTACTAGTTAATAAACACAAAATTTAATAGACATTTATGTACCGGTATCTCGATCTAGAGGTCTAAAAGACACTATAAGATCAAATAAACTTCAATCTATCAAAAATGTATAGGCTTAATGGGCGTAGCCAAGATTTTTTTTTGGGGGGTTGGGATTTTTCCCCTACCCGCGAAAAAGATATACGTATGTATATGTGTGTGTGTACATAATTAATCTTTATTACTTTTAGACCCTTCTTACGGACGGAAGACGTTTATTATGCCCTAGAAAAGGTTCTTCCTGGAGTTAGTGGAAACATTGTAGACTCCCTGCACTTGCCAGCAAAGGGGTTTAGGAGCACTGGCGTATCCAGAGCTTTGGAGGGGGGGGGGGAGATTTTTTTCCAAACCCTAACCCTAAAGCCAAGTAAACCCTAACCCTAAGAATAAACGCGCGCACAGCATATATATATATATATATATGGCTCCTTCTGTCTCGGAAGACAATGGATGCGCCGAGGTGAGTCACTGGCTTTGGGGCAGAATCTGGAGTGGCTGATCAAGCCAATTCTGGATCTGCATAGTTTGCCACAGTTCGTGCATTTATATTCCTCAGTTTTAGGGCTGGCTGACAGCAGGGAAGCTTTCTTTTTCATTCTCTTGGCCGAAGCAAAGTTCGTGCCAGCAGTTGTTACAACTCTACAGTGGTGGACTGAATGTGTTTACATGTGAGACCCACTGACACGCACAGATGAAGGTGGGTCACAGGTCAACTGTTGTCCCTAGCATTACACCTGTGCTCTGCGCATGACCCTAGCTTGGACAGACGAGAATGTGGGATCTGTGTGTGTTGTACAGAGACAGTCAGAATTGTAGTCCAGTTAGAGAGACAGTGGTAGTTTAGTACAGTTAGAGAGAGAGAGACAGTTAGAACTGTGTGTGTGTTAGAATAAGAAGGCTTTGAAAATGTAGCTCATACGCTCTAGATGCTTGTAGTGTTAGTTAGGCAGTTCCATTGTGTTATTAAGCATTTGAAATTAGTGTAGACAATTGTGTGTATTAGCTGTGGTTGATGTGTTTATTATTAAACCGCCACTGTGTTAATGAAGCTCTTGTTAAGTTCTTGTATTAGATGTGCTGTGTTGTGTTAAGCAGTGTGAGCAGAAGGCCTGAGAAGTGAAGTTCGTTACAATATATATGTGTGTATATATATATATATACTAGTTACGAATCTCACTATCCAGGCTCTCTGCATACTGCACCATATACCATCAAATGAAAGAACTTGACAAGTCAAGGCTCCAAAGTAACGTAATAGTTAAATGTCAATAAAGAACAGCCAATATTGTACAATTGGCAACACGTATACTGTACAATAGCTTTCCGATGACACCGTATCGCCGTATCAACTCTTACACTGGTCTCTCCGTGTCGTTCCGGGCTTGCACTGGGTTCAACAGTTCAGGACTGACTTCACACACTTGGGCTCGTTGTGTCAGACTCGATCGCAGACCAAGATCAAGACGCCAGCCGTCTCAACTGTACTTGACAGTACTCCGCTCTGAACCGTCGTAATGCTCTGTATATAGAGTCCCTGCTGGCCTTCTCGAACCGAACAGAACGCCGCTCGACATTTCTCGGTGGTCAGGTGACTCGATTCTCGTGACGCTCATGAGCTCTGTTCAAGACGCCGATCGTCATGATGAAATTCTTCTCGGCTGACCGCCGTAACTTGTCACGCTTGACCGCTCGTCTATCGCTGGCCTGAGGAAATTTGCGTTGGCTGACTACACACAGACTACTACCCCCGTCTGTGCCACCACCAGGTTTATAACATATATATATATATATATATATATATATATGTATATATGTATGTATGTACGTATTGGATTTTTTTATAAAACACAAAGAAGTGTTTCTCAACCTTCGGCGAAAAAAAACAATGTTGAGTCCTTTCTTTTGACAACTAGGAGATCTAGGGGAGCGCTGTAAGCTCTCCAGTGGGGATCGGGGCGAACTACGAAGTCCGACGCCAAAAGCGTTTTCTTGCATTCTTCACTGCAGAAACGCATTCTCCTTATAACTACAGCTCATTATTCATCCTATTAAAAAGTACCTTTAAAATAATGTTTTACTTGAAAAATATAAAAAGCGACCTTTTGAATGATGTTTTACTACATTGCAAATGCAATTGGTTTGTTCCTTGAAAAGATAAGATACCCAACATATGTAGACTTTGAGGATCGACGCCGAATAAAAAAAAATGTATTGCGAAAAAAATATTAAAAAAAGCTCATTTGTAAGTGATACATTTTGTTCAATTGACATGTTGTAACTTTATTTTGTTACAGAACTGTAATTCATAGCTCTAAACAAAAAATTTCGAAAGTGGGAGGAGAAATGAAGTGGGCAAATTAGATTCTACGTAAATCTACGAAATTATTTTTTTTCATGTTTAGGATTTAAGTGGACTTTATATATTATAAGTTATAGTTATTTGAAAATACAAAAAGAAAAAGTATTGGTTTGTCGGATGGGCGGAAGGCGTTTGCATGTATCGCCCCTCCCACCTGGTACAACCCTTTTTCATATTATATTTACTAATGATAAAAGTTGAGATCAGAGTGTGTGTTCGACATAAAATACAAATGGGCTAAAACATTAATATGATGCGTATATTAAATAGAAATTCAACTAATTTTGTTCACATACTATGATTTCTCCATAAAAATATGACCGCCCCCCCCCCAACATTCAGAGGATGGGGAGGGTAGTAGAAGCAATCACCCCCTCGCCTTAAACTCGAAACCCCTTTTTGCTACGCTCACAGCATTTTGATTGCATAATTTGCTGCTTTTTTATATTGAAGATGTATTTTTTAGCTTCGAACACCGCTGGCGAGGGGTTTAAACTCAAAACCCTTTTTGGCTGCACTCATAGATTTTAAAGAGTGTAATTTCTTTTTTTTATATTGAAGAGGTATTTTTTAGCTTCAAACTCCACTGGAGGGGGTTTTAAACTCAAACCCCCCTTGGCTGTGTTTGGGCAAGTGATGGTGTCGTATTAAAATCTCACCTAAAATAAACAAAATCAAAGCAAAAAATCAGTAACTAAATTTCCCAACCCCAACCTTCCCTGGCTACAATAACATCTGAACTAGATGCAGATCTTGATTCTCTAATATAGATTCAGAAGTATTGAATTCTATTCAAAAGAAATAAATTGACAACAAAAGTTTTTATAGAAGAATTTCAAGACCTCCTTGACAGTCACATAGCAACAAAAGATCTCTTTGTCATAGCCGATGTGAACTTGCATTTTGACAGTGAAAAGGAGACATACGCGGTGTCGCTGAAAAATGCGCTTCTGGACCGTAACTTAGACCAGCTGATAAATGTTCCAACACATGTTAAAGGCCATACTCTCGACTGGATTGTTACAAATGCAAGTGAACTTATAGCCAATCTGAATGTCTTAGACCGTGGCTTGTAAGATCATTTTCTTGTGCACTTGGAAATGCGCCTAACAAAAGCAAAAAGGCCAAAGAAAAATGTGACTTCCCGTAAACTTAAAGCCATAGACATTGCCTCATTCAAAATGGATGTGACCTCTTTGCTGTTGCAACAGAGCAACACAGACGTTCTGAGCAATTACAATTCTTGCTTGAAAAAGTTGCTGGACAGCCATGCACCTCTTGTCACTCGTACAGTCTCAGTTAGGCCGTCTGCACCCTGGATGACGCAAGAAATAAAGACTGCCAAACTTATTCGCCGACGTGCCGAACGTACATTTCAAAAGACAGGTCTGACGATACATCGACAAATATACATCCTAGAAAAAAAACAAGGTGAACCGTATGATTAGAGATGCAAAGGCTAGTCATATTCGACAAAAAATCGAAACTTCTGATTCTTCGAAGCAGCTATTTAGGATCACCGCTGAAATGTTAGGGGGAGCTAATAACGAACGTTTGCCGTCATCTATCCCAGTATCTGAACTCCCTGATTCATTCAATAGATTCTTCATTGGCAAGATTGAGCAGATCAGAAATGACATGCCCTCCCTCTCATCACAGCTCGACCACTCTCCAATCTTTCAAAATTCTCCTTTTTGCAAGTTTCAGTGTGTATCTGAAGAGTATGTCAAAAGTACTATTTTAAAGATGCCAAATAAGTCATGTGACCTTGATCCCATTCCAACTTCTTTGCTCCTTGAATGTTTAGATGAGCTTGTACCCACAATTACTAACATTGTGAACTCTTCACTGACTTCAGGCATTGTACCACAGCAATTTAAGCATGCATTTGTCAGGCCCTTATTGAAGAAATCCAGTCTTGACCCGGAATGTATAAAAAACTATCGCCTGGTATCAAATCTACCCTTTCTGTCAAAGCTTCTGGAGCGCATCGTGTTAGCGCAAATTCTTTCTCATCTTGAACAGTACTGTCTATTAGAAGAATTTCAATCCGCATATAGGAAGTGCCGTAGCACAGAGACAGCAGTGGTCAGGGTACTAAACGACTTACTTCACAATTCCGACATAGGCCACATATCAATTCTTTCCATGCTGGACTTGTCCGCAGCTTTTGATACGCTTGACAATGACATTATGATGGCCAGATTCTTTGCCACTTTTGGTTTAGCAGGAATCGTCCTAAAGTGGCTTGGATCCTACCTGACTGGACGCACCCAAAGTGTCGTTGTTAGTGGGACAGAATCAACAAGCTTACTCTTGAAGTACGGAGTACCCCAAGGATCAGTTCTAGGCCCAGTACTGTTCACTATGTCTACATATCCGCTCAGCGGTGTCATACGGCCAACAGGCATCTTATACCATTTCTTTGCCGATGACTCACAGTTATACGATTCCTCAGTACCCTCAGAGGTGTCGCATCTGGCAGAGAAAATCAGTGGTACCGTTGCAATGGTGAGCGATTGGGTGGTTGAGAATAAGCTCAAGATGAACGAAGACAAGACAGAAATAATCAAGATTGGCACTCGGAACAACGTCTCAAAAGTCGAGAGCACAGATTCTCTTTTTATTACAAACTGCCAGGTTTCTTATGTCCATGTAGTCCGGAATCTTGGAGTTTTCTTTGACTCAACACTATCTTTCGACTCACACATAAGGCTGCTCTGCAAGGGTCTTTATCTGCAGCTGCGCAGATTAGGCCAGATCCGACCATACCTAACAACGGAGTCAACAAAAACGCTAGCTGTGGCATTCATACTCTCCCGCCTTGACTACTGCAACGCCGTGCTAGCAGGTGTTTGAGGTATACCCGACGACAAAATAGCCAAGCTGCAACGTATTCAGAACAACGCCGCACGAATAGTTCTTAAAAAAACAAGACGAGATTCTGCTACTGCGCTCTTGCGCACGCTCCATTGGTTACCCGTAAAAGCAAGAATCGATTACAAGGACGCCACACTTTGCCATCAGTGTCTATACAACAATGAGATGCTCTTGTACCTTAGCGAACTGATTACTCCATATGTCCCTCAGAGAGCCCTACGCTCAATGGACTCAACGCTTTTAGTGGTGCCACGTTTTTCCCTCAAAAGCTACGGTCAGCGGGCTTTTTCAGTTCACGGACCAAAGGTTTGGAACTCACTCCCCATTGATCTCAGACAGACAACTTGCTAGACCACTTTTAAGAAGAACATCAAGACCTATCTGTTTAGAACTTTTTTAGATTAGTTTGTCATGTCTCATGTTTGTGTTTGTAATGTTTTTACAGCGCCTTGAGCCTACATTTTGTTTGTTAACAGCGCTTTATAAATAAAATTATTATTATTATTATTATTATTATTATATTGAATTAATTGAATCTAGATCTAAATCTATAGTCTAGATCGAAATTTAATCTAGTTCTAGATCTAGATATAATCTTTCTAGACAATATCACTAGTAGATCCGGAACTTTTAAGGGGGGATGTTTTACCCTAAACCTAACCTCCTGTAAACCCTAATACTAATACAGGAATACACATACATTTTAATAAAATAATTATTAATTTACATCAGTGGTTTTCAAACTTCGGTAAAAATAATACGTTGGTGCTTTCGTTTTCGACAGCTAAGGGGAGAACTGCAAGCCCCTCCAGCTGCGTCTCCAAGCGTCTTCTTGCATAATTAGATGCTTACAGCTCACTATCTATCCTATTAAAAAAGGGCACGTGCCGACACTGAAGTATGAGTGACAATCGAGACACTTGTGGCTTAAGTATGTCTTTTTTTGTCATAATAAACGAAAAATGTTTTTCTTTTTAATAAGATACTCTCGTAGTAGGTCTTTTTGGTCAGTAGAAGACAACAGAAAGATGGTTAAATAAGATACTCTCGTAGTAGACCTTTTGGTCAGTAGAAGACAACAGAAAGATGGTTAAATAAGATACTCTCGTAGTAGGCCTTTTTGGTCAGTAGAAGACAACAGGACGATGGTTAAATAAGATACTCTCGTAGTAGGCCTTTTTGGTCAGTAGAAGACAACAG
>JADKLZ010001913.1:14724573-14744745 GCA_021533235.1 Biomphalaria straminea
TGTAGCAAACACATTATCCTCTCTGTCACTTGTAGCAAACACATTATCATCTCTGTCACTTATATCATATATAACATCCGTCTTGTCGCCCAAAAGGTGGTTAAAACACACCTTCTTACAAAGGTTTTCGTGTGACGTAATATTGAAATCTCGAAAGCGTGTCGAATTATTTCCGCTCTCATGGATTTGACTTGTTAAAGCCTCATCTTGACAGTTAGTCAGAATTGACTGACTGTGATCACTGACATTGTTCGATGCTGTTGACACGACGTGTACACATGAACAAACTTTGGTGAAGAGTTGATTTTGGTAAAATGAAGATCTGACAGAATTCCTCTCTGTGTGAAGACATTGATGAAGCATGAGTTTGTCTAAATCAAGTTTGTCTGCCTCTCGACATGTCTGAGGAAGTTCATGGAGACCTTTATGTCTGTCTCTCGTACACTTAATACTATTTCTGGAGTTTTTCAGTCCATCTTTAGAAATTCTGTGAATGCGCTGACTAAAAGGCTTTCTTTTAATCAACGATAAAGGTTGTACAAACGTTTGATGATCGGTTTCAGACGAATTAGCATACTCTTCTGTTTGAGAACCGCTGTCACCGTTTGATGGAGAACTATTTAAGTTTGCACTGGATGAATCATTGGTGTCTTGTGCTAGTTGAATGCTGGCACTATCAGCTGTCTGCTGTTTGCCATTCATCTTATTGGTATAGCCTGCCAGTGAGTTGTCCGAGACTAATGTTGGAGACGTGTCTTGTATTGGTAGGGAGTTGTTGTTTGACAACATAGCAGTCTTCACATCAGACAAGCGTCTGAAGGTAGACTCTTCTAGTTCAGTCATCCAAGTATTGCTTCGTTTGGTTTTGTGGCAGCATAGTCGTATGAAACTTTTACGGAATATTTGATTGAACGCGCAGTAGATGAGAAAGTTAATACCAGCGTTGATGGCTAATAAGGCATCGGTAATTTCCCGAATTCCTTTCGCTAAGTAGTCTGCCTCGTGATAGCCCAAACCGAAAACTGTGGACATGATGGCGTCAGGTGTGATACATATGAGGAAAGCTAGAATAACAACTATCATCATCACTGTCACACGGTGACGGGCATTCTTTCGTTTCTTTGTTTGGCTCCGTCTGAGGGCTGTGATAATACACGTGTTGAGTACAACCAGCACTATCAATGGAAGGATAGATCGAAGTAAATTCTGGGCCCAGGTATAGATCTTTACAAATATCTCATTCTTCCACATCTCTGTCAGTTGCACGTCTAGTCGGGTCATGTTGCTGACTACGTCTAGACAGGCAATCGTTTTGTAGCGTAGGGCTGAGGGTAGTGCCAGCAAGGTCATAATGACGTAGATTAGGGTACACAGTAGCACAGCTCGCCTTCTACTCCATACAGCCCGTACCCTAGTGGGGTGACACACCATTAAATATCTCTCCACAGCCATAGACACGGTTAACCAGGACGAAACGCAAGCAGAAAAGTTAAAAATAAAATGAGCATAAGGATAGAGGTAGCCGTAAGAAAGGTTTCCAAGAGTCGTGGAAGTTTTCATGAAGACAATAACAAAGAAGTACAGAATGTCATTGATTAGCTTAACGGAGTCGGAAACAGCAAGAGCACTCAGGAAGGCATTAGTGGATGTCTGCATGTTACGTCTGGATAATACAAACAAGGTGAGAGTGTTACCGAGGACACCAGGGAAACATACCAGAGGATAGATGACTAGTCCAGTGATCATCTGGGGATCAAAAAGACAAACAGGATTAGATTCACGACAAACAGGATTAGATTCACGACAAACAGTAGTAGATTAACGACAAACAGTAGTAGATTCACGACAAACAGTAGTAGATTCATACATAGTCCGTATTACAAAGTAAAAACTACGTGTTTTGTTTTCATGACTGTTTTTTTCGCGGGTGTTTGAATGTAAGTAAACTAATTTACTGCTGCTGTTGTTTATGGTATCTGCAATCCGAGACCCCTCCTTTATGATCTCTCTCCGTGTGGACCTATTCAGTGTCACATTTTCAGCTACTAGTGTCGATTTTGAAGAGCTTCATGTCGCGTTTGCATACATCGTTATACCGTCAAAGTGTGTGTCCTGATGCCCTGTGGTTCAGCCACTCCTCTTTGTGATCATACAAGCAAAGAGTGCAACGCGTCAGCTTTGATCAGACTCTTCTAACTCGTCTGGAAGAAGTAAAGTAGCGTTAACTGATCACCTAGGAACAGCATAGAAACCTTTCGATACAGTGTAGGTGGCACCTAGTACGGTAGCTCAGGGTGTCAGCCTCCCGATTCAAATTTCTTGAAATATATTCCAATGAACACTACTGCTAGTTAATTCTTATTGTTGAACCAATACACTGAGCGGATTACCAACTTTTATTGGTTTTTACGCAAATGTAAAATCTCAATTTTAATAGCATTTATTAAAATGTTATTGCAAATTTTACAATGACATTTAATTAAAATTAGAAACCGACTTAACATCTGAACAGGTTTCTTTGTTATACTTAAAGACAGAAATGGTATAACGTTGTGCTGTGTCATTTACACTTAAACTAATATCTAGATGTGTCTAGGCATATTTAAGCATATATCTAGAGATTTATTAGCGGCCCCCGAAAGGGGAAAAGACGCTATTAGTTTTGTGTGGCCTGTCTGTCCGTCTGTCTGTCTGTCTGTCTGTCCGTCCGCCTGTCTGTCCGTCCGTCCCGTTTAGTGCTCAGAAAATAGAAGAGATAATGAAAATCTGACATCACGATAATATAGATCATTCAAAGTTCTGATGCAACGGCTACTTTTTTTTTTCTAAAAGCTCAAAATCTAATTTTTAAAAATATTTTATGCAAGCAGTATTTAAAGAGAAAAACCTAATTAGTATGCAATATAAATGAAACCTAATTTAAGACAATTAAAAATCTAATATTTGGTATCATTTTTCACGTTTTATTTTGTTCAAACCTTAAAGCATTTACTTTCTAAGTAATTAACTCATAAAAGAGGTGTGGCAGTTGCCTTGAACATCGGCTTTACAGGGCTAACGTTGAGAGATCAAAGCACGGAAGATGTATATTTCTGTCGTTTATCTTTGATATAATTTTTTTAAAATAAAGTTTTAGCAGCGACAAAGAGAGTTTGTGTGATACACAAAATCAGAGGCGGCCCCCGTTGAGAGATCAAAGCACGGAAGATGTATATTTCTGTCGTTTATATCTGATATACTTTTTTTTAAATGAACTTTTAGCAGCGACAAAGAGAGTTTGTGTGATACACAAACTCAGAGGCGGCCCCCGTTGAGAGATCAAAGCACGGAAGATGTATATTTCTGTCGTTTATCTTTGATATACTTTTTTTAAAATGAACTTTTAGCAGCGACAAAGAGAGTTTGTGTGATACACAAACTCAGAGGCTTCCCCCGTTGAGAGATCAAAGCGGATCTGATAGGGATCCGACTCCTACGGGGGCCGTCTCTGAGTTTGTGTATCACACGAACTCTCTTTGTAATCTTTTTATTATCATTTCCGATGTGTCTGCTTTTACAAGGATATAACTTTTTTTTTTCAACTTGGTTGTCACTCCCAAAATGGTGTCGACCGGACCTTTCAACTAAAATAAAGTAGTGAAACTAAAAGGTTACCGTGAATTTCAAAACATAACTAAAGGAAATTAAACATTTTTTTGTTCATTGAACTAGACCTATATAATCATCCGACTGTATGCCTACGGTTCGATCGTATTCTTTTAATATTGTAGAAATATTTATCCATAATAAAATCAATATTAGGGAATATGTTTCTTACATACACTTTAATGCACAATAAAATTTAATTAAAATCTTAAGAAAAGAATCTTACTTATACGGTAAATTTTTAAATCTGGCGAAACAAAAACAGAAATCGTTGGAGTTTTAAGAAATAGTTGACCTGTATAACTATTTTATAGCTTAAAATACATGCTTTTGTCTGACCACTAAAAATGCATCTAACACTTAACAGTTAAAGGCGCAAGGGAAAAAAAAACTCTGTGTGGTCCTGTCATTATGGACTGCACACTCAGTAGGCCTAAACGTGTACGTCCATCTGGTCAGGTTGTTAAAATCAGTCGGACACACCGTCTAATTACTTTCTGGGCAGGGAGTGTGTGTAACTATTTGAGTGTTAAGATAGATCTATGAACATGCTTAACTAGCCACGCCAGTGTGTTATCTTCTTGTCTGACCACTCCACAAACATTATTTCATAACGCGTAATGAAAAGAAATGCAAGGTAGTCTTGTATCATCAACTACACACGTACAGTACACTAGGCCTACATGTGTATGTCTAGTTGACCAAGTTGTTAAAATCAGTTGGACACAGTCTATTTACTTTATGGTCAGAGAGGGTGTGGATTAAGATTTTTTTTCTAGAGTTGGTTATACTAATGCTTTAAGATCCTTATAGGCATAGCTGTCTATTTGGACTTATATCTCAGTAATACGGCTTAAGACTATAAAAAGGGTGCACTTGATGCAGGGCCGGTCTTAGGCCACTGCAACCTATGCGGCCGCAGTGGGCCCCGCACTTACAAAGGCATCGCGCGAATTCTGGGTATAAATTATTAAAAATAAACCATTTGAACTAAATATTAAAGGGTTTCTGGAATTCTAAAATTGTAAAATATACGTAAACAAGATTAAAAAGAGTTTGTGTGATACACAAACTCAGAGGCGGCCCCCGTCGGAGTCGGATCCCTGTCAGATCCGCCTATTTGCAAGATGTTTCGGAAGTTCCTTCTAAGTTGAAAATAGGCCTAATTAACTTCTCGCTGGACGACGGAGGATGGCAAGCAGGGTAAAAACCTGCATTATCTTGATGTTTGAGCACTAGACTGTAGTTCGGATTTATCGTTGGTCCCTGGCTCAATTCCTGCATGCTCCCATCCTTAAACTATCGCAATATTTCTGAAAGAACAGTAAAGGTTAAATCATATTTTCAAAAGCCTTTATTTTTTTTTATCTAACCGTGACGGACATACCAACCAACAGACAAAACGCACAAAAATATGCTTGTTTCATTCTGATGGGGGCACTAAACAATTTTTTTTTAAATCTGATTTTTTTAAAAATTTAAGAAATTAGTTTAGAATCATGTCATTGCCGGGTTCTACGCTAGTACACGAAAGTCGCTGCTAAAAGTTCATTTTAAAAAATGTGCGTGATATCTACATTGTAGGAGAATCTCTTATAGTAACATTTCCTCCCTTACATTTACGTAATTGTTTTAGAATTGGTGTTTTGTTATTAAAAAATCGCTTGCATAATTAATTTTATAAATTAAACGGTTGGCTTTTAGAAAACTAAAAGTAGCCGTTGCACCTAAACTTTTTAAAGCCGCATGTAATGGTGAAATAATATTTTTCGTATCTCTTCTAGTTTTGGCGCCCTGAGTTTGACAGACGGACAGACGGACAAAAATTAATTTTTAACAATGTGCGTGATATCTACATGCCAAGAACTAATTTACTGCTGCTGAGATATTTTTCGTATCTCTTCTGTCCGTCTGTCACACTCAGGGCGCCAAAACTGTTTGAAATCCATCTTCTAACAAATAAAACAAATAATCTTCTTCTCATTTACAAAAATGGGTTGTTCCGGATTTTTATGAGAAACATTTTAACTCTATTTATTTAAAATAACACTTCTTTCTTACACTACAATTAATTTTCTTGCTTTAACGTTACAAAATCTAATTTTGTCTCAATAATATGTTCTGGATATTTAAGGAAAACAACTTCCTAACACCAAAGTATTGTATGAAAATTTTTCCACAAGTCTATGGTACATAAAGGCCTAATTTTTATACTTGATAAACCCGAAAATTTAATCAACGGTATTTGATTTATCTGAGATTCTCTCTCTGTTTCTCTCTCAATTTCAATAGCTTTTAGTCTTTTTTTTTTCGATATAAACATGACGGACAGACAAACTGACAGACAAAACGAAACAAAATGCGGATTTTATCCTGATATATATATACACAGAGAGAGAGAGGGGGGGGGTCACACAACTTTAAATGAAATACTATAAGAGGTCAGTTTCCTCCATATGTATAAACTCGTTAGCTCTCTCTCTCTCTCTCTCTCTCTCTTTCGTGTTATGAAGACATTATAAGTCTAACTATATAATAGGCCGTGTGACGTCATGTATTTTTTTTCCCTTTACGTCACATGGAATGAATTCTTTAAATGAAATGTTCATAAGAACTCGGTGCACTAAAGTTTATTAAAGCTCGCCAACGTTCTCGTATTGTTAAAGACATTTTTAGTCTAACTAGGCCGTGTGACGTAAAGTTGTTTTTTTCCTTTGACGTCATATGGATTTATGGAATGATATCTTTAAATGAAATGTTCATAAGAACTCGGTGCACTTATGTTTATTAAAGCTCGCCAAAGTTCTCGTTTGTTAAAGGTATTTTTAGTCTAAATAGACCGTGTGACGTAGGCTAAAGGATTTTTCTTCCTTTGACGTCATATGGAATAAATTCTTTAAATGAAATGTTAATAAGAACTCGGTGCACTAATGTTTTTAAACCTCGCAAACTTTCTCGTATAGATGAAAACACATTTTAGTTTAACTAGGACGTGTGACGTAGGCTAAAGAATTTTTTTAAATCTAGATTTTTTCCACTAGATATATATTTTTTTACACAAAATTAGATTTTTAACACTAGATCTAGATTTTGTTTTACAATAAATCTAGTTTCATGTTCCAATTGAAATCATTGTAGATTTTTATATCTAGAATTTCTAGGTCTAGTTTAGAATTATATATAAAAGATCAAGATCTAGAACTTCAATTTCTAGATCTAAATCGAGACTTAAAGTGTATATTTTGATTTCCGTGTCTAGATCTACATTGAAATGTTATAATAAACTAAAACTAGTCTTCTATTTTTAAATTTAATGTTGCATTCATTCTATTGATTATCGGGGCTTTTTTAAAATTTTACGTAAATATTATCTAAATCACATCCAAATTATTAATAATTTAGATATTAGATATATATTAAGAGTGCTAAATCAGAAGTTTAGTTTATGTAGATCTAAATCTCTACTGATCAATGCTGAAAGATTATTTAAAATCGCTCGTGTGACATATTGTACATATCAGGTAGATGTCATGCCGTAAGGTGTAATATATCTCTTTATCAATAATAGGCTATTAGTTTGTAACCAGTTTGTTATTAGGTTATGAGCAATGCCCTGTCGTGCGGTTTACGTGCTGAACTGATTATCCCGACTCTCCCGGGTTATGTGTCTGTTTGTTTTACATGTTTCGAATGATCCTTCAGAGTTGAAGATAAATTACTTCCTAGTCCAAACCTTCCCTAGAAGGGGGATGGGAGCATGCAAGGTTTTAACCAGGGATCAACGATAAATCCGAACTACAATCTAGTGCGCAAACATCACAACCAGGCAGGTTTTTACCCTGCTCGCTGTTATCCTCCGTCATCCAGCGAGAAATTATTTATTTTCAACTTAGAAAGAACATCCGAAACATGTAAAACAACGGCAAAAGAGTCTTTGAAACATTATTACCTTTGTCCATCAAAATTAAATCAGTCTTGACCATTTCTTGCGAATAGGCAAATCCGACAGGGATCCGACTCCTACGGGGGCCGCCTATGAGTTTGTGTGACAACACAAATCTGTAAATCTGTCTTAGCCATCTCGTTTTTTTTTAAATTCGCAGACGACTATTCACTGCACTTTATTAAGGAGCCCAGCCACTGGTAGAAATGTGTAACATCTCTTGACTACGCTCGTGTAATTGGGTGTCTGTAGTTAGCTAAAGATTTTATATCGAAAAGGAAAGTTTTATCGTCAAAATCATTTTTTTTACAAATACAAAACCCCCTTAGCTACCCTCATAGATTTTGGTGAATTTAGCTTTAGAATAATATATTTTCAACCTCAAAGCTCTCTGTATGTGGATTTTAAACTCAAAACCATCTGTAAGGGGTTTAAACTTAAACAAAAACTCTCTGGAGGAGGGGGGTTTAAACTCAAAACCCCATTGGGTTTGCTACACTCATAGAATTTTTAGTGACTAATTTACTTTTTTTTTATTGGAAAGGTTTTTTTAGTATCAAATCCCGCGCAAAGGGGGTTAAAACTCGAGACCTCTTTGGTAACGCTCATTGCATTTAATTTGCTTTTTTTTTATTGAAGAGGTATTGTTTAGCTTCAAATACCTCTGGAGGGGAGTTTAAAGTCAAAACCCCTTTTGGCATCGCCCATATATTTTTAAGTGTGTAATTTCCCTTTTTTTTTCAAATTGAAGAGATATTTTTTAACTTCAAACCCCGCTGAAGGAGGGTATAAACTCAACACCCCCTATGGCTACGCTCATAGCATTTTAAGTGTGTAATTTCCTTTTCTTATATTGAAGAAGTATTTATTTGCTTTAAACCCCGCTGAAGAGGAGTTTAAACTCAAACCCCCTTCGTCTACGCTTATAGCATTTTGAGTGCGTAACTATTTTTTTATATTTAATAGGTATCTTTTAGCTCAAACCCCGCTGAATAAATTTAAAATTTAAAACCCCTTTGTGTGCGCTCATAGAATTTTGAGTGTATAATTTGCTTTTAATATATTGAACGTAATTGAACAGGGTTTTTTTAGCGGCCAACCCCGCTGGAGGGGGTTTTAAACACAAAACCCCTCTTAGCTACGCTCATAGAATCCGGTGACTGATGTATGGATTGTCTTACATTGAAGAAGGGGTTTATCGAAAATTTCGGAGGGGGTTTTAGAATCAAACTCCCCCCCCCTATGCTCTTGGAATTTCGAACTTGTCGTTTACATTTTTTTTGTTTGTTTTGTTCTATAGAAGAGGGGGGGTAACTGCAAAACCCCCTGGTAAGGGTTTTTAAACTCAAAACCCCTTGGCTGCGCTGGGACAAATGATGGTTTAGTATTGAAATGTCGCATAAAGTTAACAAAATCTAAGCAAAAAATCAGGCAGTAAATTCCGATTTAATAGGTATCTTTTAGTTACCCCGAGAGGGGGGATTTCATTGGCGGGGTGTGAACACCCCCCTCCCGGCTACGCCCATGATATATATATATATATATATATATATATATATATATATATATTTATTCATAGACAACATCATCGCCGAATTTGACGACAGCACAGAGTACAGACCTGAAATAAATGCTAATATCTAGCAAGTGTTACATTTTGCGGCAAGTTTGTCTGCTCGTTCACAGGGAAGTGGCATGCAAAGTGCTTTAAGAACGGACATTTTCAATGAGTATGCAAACCGAAAGCTTTGACAGCTTTTTTTTGCCCTCTTGAAGTATTTGCGAGTCAAAGCTCTATTTAAACACATCTTAGGAAAAAAAAAGGACGGCTGACAGAATTTTCATCTCTATGTAAATATATCCTCGAGGGTGAGAAGCATTGTTGCAGATTCATGTGAATGAAGATTGATATGAACGCGTGTTTTTTTTTTTTTTTTGTGTGGAAATGACGTCACACTAAAGGAAGCTGAAAAAAGTGTCGTTGGTCTGGAAAGAGGTTTGCCAGATAAAAGTATTCACTAGAATACGTGTAAGGAGGCCTTGACAGTCGCTGTTTATGTTCATTGTAAATCATCACACATCTTTCAGCAGTGTTAATTATATATAATTCTCTATATAGTCTCTAACAGATTAAAACCAATTAAAAAAAAAAAGAAAGTATCTTGTAATGTATTACTTTTATTTGGTCGGAGATTTGGATTTGCAAATAATTTATTTTAATGTAGCGGGTCTAAAGACTAATCACCGGGTTTTAAAGATTCCAAAACTTTAAATGATAATTTTTCACTATTTTGTTAACATTCAATCAAGCATGCATGCATGCATGTATATCTATCTAATAGCTTATACATTATTAATATTAAAGAAAATAACTGTTCACGCGATGTTTCAATTACAGAGGGAATGGAAATATCTTTTGTAGGCGTAATATTGATCATCAGCGTGATATAGTTTAGATTTGTATAAAAAAAAACAATAACAACACTTTTGAACTTATCACAGGATAACATGATCCAGAAATCTTTGCAATCATTTCTTAAGTACATTTTGCGTTCTACAGAAAGTATATTTGTATGTGTATGGGGTTCTGTAGGAGGAGTAGTACCTCTGTCAATTGGGCAGTCGGGCTCCTTGAGCAGCTCATTGACCTTGGTCTCCACTCAGAGCCCAGCTCTCACCTGTGGCTCCAAGCAGTTGTCTGCATGCGGCAACGGCCACACCCCGGCAAACCGTCTCGACTGACGGGCAAAACCAGGTGAGGGTTAGCCAGAGCTAGTATCTGGCGAAACTATGGTTTCTGTCCACCACCAGCATGTAAAGTCTAGTTGCGGCTGTATGGCGCTTAAGTCAAAATTGGACTACCAGGGCCATCAGGCGTCACCTAGCAAACGCTGTGGAGCGTTTTGGAGCACTGTGGGACATGTAGAGCACACTGGTCATCCACTGCACCCCAAACCAGCCCCAGTTGTCTGGACTCTGTTCTGCCACTGGATCCAGCTGGCAAGGGGCGAGAGAGTGAGGCTGATGCAGCGCAAATCTCCCTCACTTTAATAAATTTTCATCGCGCAAGCCACATTCTCATCTTCCATGTTCATCAATCAAAAAGCCCTGCGGCGATAGGCAAGTGGCGAAGTGGCAGGTGTGGATACACTGGCAGCCATAGCCACAAACCTACACGTAGGCGGCCCAGACCATGTGGTCGCTTGACAGTGACTGGGAAAGCACTGGAACTCGGCAGCCGTCTGAGCGTCTAAGCAGCCCTTTTTATGAATGCACTGCTTACCTCCTAAGCTTGAGGAAGGGGCTAGAAAAGGTGCCCTAAACATTGCCTGTCCCCCATGACCCTGGCCAGTCTCCCGCGACTGGCGGGGATCCCACAAATGCGGGAAAAACAAATCAAACACAAACCTCAAGAAAAAACAAATCAAAACACAGGAACTCACACATGGAATGTCCATACTCTTCTTGACCGTGCTGAAACAGATCGTCCTGAACGGCGTACTGCCCTTGTAGCAAGAGAACTAGCCAGATACAATATAGATATTGCGGCCCTGAGTGAAACGCGTTTTGCTGAAGAAGGACAGTTAACAGAAATTGGCGCAGGCTACACGTTCTTCTGGATCGGCAAAAACAGCGAGGAAAGACGTGAAGCTGGTGTTGGCTTCGCAGTGAAATCCAATTTAGTCAACAAGTTAGCAGGACTACCAAAAGGCATAAATGACCGTTTAATGACATTACGCCTACCCCTGACCTCAAGGCGATACGCAACTCTAATAAGTGCCTACGCCCCAACTATGTCAAACCAGGACAACATTAAGGAGAACTTCTACTCGGATCTGAACTCTGCAATAATCAAAACGCCCAAAACAGACAAACTCATAATACTGGGCGACTGCCAGAGTAGGCTCTGATTGGAAAACCTGGAGAAATGTTCTGGGCAGACACGGAATCGGTCACTGCAATAGCAATGGTGCATTGCTACTTGAAATGTGCTCAGCCCACAAGCTAACAATAACAAATACGCTTTTCCAGCTACCTCACAGAAAAAAGACATCATGGATGCATCCCAGGTCCAAACATTGGCATCAAATAGACTTCATCATTGTCAGACAGTCTGATAGACAAGACGTCAAAGTCACCAAAGCATTATGCGGAGCTGATTGTTGGACTGATCATCGCTTAATCTTATCCAAGCTTAAAATATGCATAAAACCACCTAGGTGGCCCCAAGAATGCAAGCATGCAAAGCGCCTAGATATTGGTAGGCTCACAAACCCAGAAATAAAACAAGAGCTCATCAACAAACTAGACAGTGAGTTTAAAACCCTGCACATGACCAATGATGTGGAAAACAGCTGGAAAAAATTAAGGGATTCAGTGTACTCTCTGGCTAGCAGTGCCCTCGGTCAGCCAAAACGCAAGCACCAAGATTGGTTTGACGAAAACAATTTGCAAATCGAACAGATGCTAACACACAAGCAACATTGCTTTAAGGCCTTTCTGAGTAATCCAGATTGCCCGCAAATCAGAGAACGCTACACTATTGCCAAAAGAGAGGTCCAGCGAAACCTGAGACACATGAAGGAGTCATGGTACAACAAAAAAGCAGAAGAAATTCAGTCCTATGCTGACAGTAAAAATGCAAAAATATTTTTCAATGCAATAAAAGCCCTTTATGGCCCTCAGCAAACTGGCTCATCCCCCATACTCAGTGCTGATGGAAACAAACTCCTAACAGACAAGGAGGACATACTTGTTCGCTGGGCTGAACACTTCAGCACAGTCCTTAACTGCCCATCAAGCATTAGTGCCGAAGCAATCGCACGCCTGGAACAAATCCCAATAAATCACTCACTCGCCGACCCTCCCCGGCTAAACGAAGTAACGGCAGCAATATCAAATATATCAATGGGTAAGGCACCGGGGCCAGACTCCATCCCTGCTGAAATTTACTCACTTGGCAGCTCAGATCTTACTGCTAAACTAACAGAACTCTACCAGATAATGTGGGAACAAAAGACTCTACCACAAGAGTTCAAAGACGCCTCCATCATCCACCTCTACAAGAGAAAGGGTAATAGGCAGTCATGCGACAATCATCGTGGCATATCCCTCCTATGCATTGCTGGCAAGATTCTGGCTAGGGTGCTTCTAAACAGATTAGAACACCACATAGAAACTGGCCTACTTCCGGAAAGTCAATGCGGCTTCAGACAGGGTAGAGGCACGGTTGACATGATCTTTGCAGTCCGCCAGCTCCAAGAGAAATGTAGAGAACAAAACTCAAATCTCTATACTGCTTTCATAGACCTGACTAAAGCTTTTGACAATGTCAGCCGTGAAGGCCTTTGGCAAATCATGTCCAAATTCGGCTGCCCTGACCAATTTATAACAATGGTGCGTCAATTCCATGACAACATGCAAGCAAGAGTTCAAGACAACGGAGACTACTCCAAGCCTTTTCCTGTCTCAAATGGCGTGAAGCAGGGCTGTGTGCTGGCTCCAACACTCTTCAGCTTAATGTTAACCACCATGCTGAAAGATGCCTTTTGCAGAGAAAGCGTTGGAGTTGACATACGGTATCGCACAGATGCAAGCTTATTTAATGCTCAGAGACTCAAGGCAAGGACCAAGGTAAACTTCGACTGCATCAGAGACCTGCTATTTGCAGATGACTGTGCCCTAAACGCTGCAAACGAAGAAGACCTCCAAAAGAGCCTGTCCCTCTTCGCTAATGCCTGCACAAATTTTGGACTCACCATTAATGTAAAAAAGACAGAAGTGCTGCACCAACCTCCTCCAAATAAAGCTGTTACAGAACCAGACATTCTCATAGATGGCCAGAAACTAGCAAATGTAAAAAAATGTGTCTATCTGGGAAGCACCATATCAGCAAGCGCCAACCTAGATGATGAGGTTGACTTCCGTATTGCTAGTGCCAGTGCTGCCTTCGGCAGACTTCAAGAGCAAGTGTGGCAAAGGAGAGGACTCAGTTTAACCACAAAACTGAAAGTCTACAGTGCTGTAGTTCTCCCGTCACTCCTATATGCATCAGAGTCATGGACCTTGTACGCCCGCCACACCAAAAAGCTAAACTCCTTCCACCTACGCTGTCTAAGGAGTATCCATAAGGTGCGTTGGTCTGACCACATACCAGACACAGAAATTTTAAAGCTGTCCAACATGCACAGTATTAATGCGACAGTAAAAAGGTCCCAACTACGATGGGCGGGTCATGTAGTCCGTATGCCAGAAAATCGCCTTCCCAAGAGACTTCTGTATGGAGAGTTATGTACAGGAAAGCGCTCACAAGGCGGCCAATACAAGCGCTACAAAGACATTCTCAAGAGCTCTCTCAAGGAATGCGGTATCGACATTCATGGCTGGGAAGCACTAGCTCAAGATCGCTCCGCATGGCGAGAAGCTGTGAGTCTCGGAGTCTCAAGTTTTGAAGCAAAAAGAGTGGCCAGTGCGATAGAGCGCCAAACCAACAGAAAGCAGAGAGAAAAAGCAGGCCCACCTGCAACTGACAAAACTCACCCATGCCACATATGCGGCCGGCTTTTCAAAGCGAAGATTGGACTATACAGCCATCTTCGAGTCCATAGGAATTGAGAAATGTGCTCATCTTCGAACACGAAGGAGGAGCTATATATATATATATTTATTCATACAATATCTCTCATTTTTTCTCTATCTATCTATCTATCTATCTATCTATCTATCTATCTATCTATCTATCTATCTATCTATCTATCTATCTGTCTATCTATCTATCTATCTATCTATCTATCTTAAAGTTGACGACCTTAGTGTGACAAAAACTAAAAACTTGCGCGGCAAAGATTATTACTTAACGCAAAGATTATCTTAACTTGTCATACTCCGATAACTGCGCTTCTCCGGACTACCTATCAGGGTACCTGATACCTTTCTAATACTATTTCCAGAAAGAACTCTTTTGTTATGTAAAACACTTTTTAAAAAATGATGTAAAAAACAATATGTCTAAAAAGAAAACAAACGTTTAGCGTGACGCCAGCGGTTAAAAAGAAACAACATATGCCTCGGATGAAGTCTGATGTTTCTCACAGACGGCAAGTCCATCGCTTTCTTGATTGCATTTTGTGACCTGTAACCTTTTTAGTAGATGAGATAATATAAGCTAGACTTAAGGAGAATGAGTTTCTAAAGCTCAGAAATACCGTAAATCGCTTGGCGCCAGGGCTCTGCTCCGGACACCGCTGATATAAGTAATCTGAGGGCAAGAGAAAATCTTTTCACATCGCTATAAACAACTACAATAACCAAAATAACACGTGACACATATCACGTGGCATTACAAGCTTTCTGATCTAATCCCTATTTCATGCCAAGCGACATATAAGTTTTAAAGCTCCTAGCGGTCGCTCTATTCACTATAGAATGTTGAGGGGCTTGTATTCGTCGTGTTTCTTTATTCTTTGTCTATTCACTCAGAGTTTTGGTAAGAATTATGTTCATTGCCGGACTTCAATCATTTCGATTTACTTCTTTTCATTTATATTTAATATGTGTATTTTTATTGTATATTCAAGCAAGAAATATATTTATTTTATGTACAAATTTATTATTGCCTTAACGTAGTGGACGTTATTATTTCTACATTGCTCCATTGACCATTAACGCGATCTTGTATATATTTGCATATTGTATCTTATTTCTTTTATCTCGACTGATCGCCTTGTTCTTTCTAACAGATTGAATCTGAATTCCTTTTAGCCCTCCTGATACACTTCGTGTTGTTCGATGTTTAGAGATCCAGTTCCTAGATGTCTATTAATCCCATCATCTCTGTGATTAACGGCTAAACGTGTGACTGTTTACATGGCCGCGAGGAACCCATTCATAATTTCCCGGATGGAGGAAGAAACTCTTACATCAGCGTACCCTGAATTTTAAGATCTACATCTCAGTCTCCGCAGCCTCTCATCGTTGATTACCTGAACCACTGCTTCCCTCACACTTAGAGGACATACAACAGAGACCGGGCCATTGTAATATCATCGGGGGTTTTCAGTTGAGCTGACACCTACAAATGTTAATATTCATTTGAACAGCAACAAGGCAGAAGGATATGAGAGGACAGAAAATAAAGACTGGAATATTAGAGCTAAGTCTTACCATTATACCATCAGCAAAAAATAAGATAATTTCACTGATCTTTATTCGTACTTTAAGAATTATGACCATTGTTATCTTTTCCCTTTTTAACCTTTTGTTACATTTAAATATTTTAGCTTTCAAATTAGAGTAGTCCTTTTCATCATTCTACTCTACTTGTTGTTAGGATATGAATGGGCCTCATTCACCAATTGTAAATAAACAAATTTAGCCACGTCATAAGATTGATAAAATAATGAAAATTACGTATCATGTGACAACCCTACATATTGCGTAATTTGTATAGAACATATCGAGAAAATGTTGCTTGTTTACATTTGGTGAATGAGGTCCATTAAGAGTAATTTTTAGTAGCTCGAGGCCAAAAGAGCAGATAAAACTAGACAGGAAATACATGTTTTTAGAGACGCTAGGGAGGAAGTACAATAGAGACGCAACGACCATTGTCAGTTGTAAATAAACGTTTACATGTTTGAACAGCGTTACTTAGTTATTTTAAGAGCGTCTGTAAAACCGAGCAGCTGTTAGAACTCGCATGTGATAGTTCTGATCGGAGCATAACATTGTGTGTTCGGTTTTCCAACCTGTAATGCGCGCTTGTCTATGGTGTCGCTGGACATTAGAAAGCCCTAAACTTAACGACACAAAAAGTCATTTCCTTTAATTTATTCTAATTAAATTTCCCCACCAGTTACATGACAATATTGTCCTGGAAATCAATTGCGTCATCTTCTATATTATATTTCTCAAAGTAAATAGGTCAGACGGGCAACACAATGCAACAAGTAATCTATTTTTAGCTCCATTAATCATTTTTCTAACGCATTCGCTTTACTTATTTTATAATGCGAAAAATTAGAACCATATTTAAAACTCGAATTATTTATGTATTTAATAGTCAAAGAGAAAGTTTTCTAGAGCGCAAATATTTTATCATTCTTTAGATAAAAAAAATCCATTGACTTGCAAAAGACCTTTAATACGAGTATTTGTGAACAATTGTGGGTGAAAAAAAAAAAGCATTAGCAAGGTTAGAGAGACAAGTGGAGTTTTGTTCTTCGACTTTTTAAAAATTATATTTTATCTTTTCAGTCTGTAGTGTGCTATTGTGTTTGTATTTGCAGATTGTGTTCAACCATATGCCAAAGACTTATTTCCCTTACAGCTTGATGGTTAACAGCGTTATAAATGACTATATTTTGTTAAAAATGTGTTTGATTTCTTTTAAAGCAATAGCTTAACAGACAAATAATTATAGGGATGTTAAATCGACAGGATGGCGCGGGGAATCTGTTGTAAGTAATAAAACGGCTTAATTTAATAATTTTTACACTTTAAATTAGAGCGGGTCCTATAAAATTGCGGGTCCTATGAAATGCGGGCCCCACTGCGGTCGCCGGCCCTGGTAAATAGCGGCATATGCTATGCCGCCGGTCAACTAGCTATATATATTTCTCAAAAGACAAGTTCAAAAGTTCAAACACACAACAACAAGTAAGCAAAAAGTAATAGGGAAGATCCCATGGCGCAGCACGCGGTGTGAATGGAAATTGGTGCATCCCAATCCGCACTATTTTGTGAATGAAAGTGGTGTTTATATAATTCTCTTCTTCTCAGATTATTGTCATAATCATAGACATAAATAAATTATAATATCTATGGTCATAATATTAAAAGTATTTCCAGATTATTGTGTCGTTAGACTATTGAAACTAGAACACTAACAATACACAGATAGAGTATACTCTCAGATTTTACTTTAGAAGTAGCCCAGAGGCGTCACTAGGCAGGTGCGGGGGGTGCGGTCCGCACCGGGTGACACCCGATAGGGGGTGACACCCAAGTGTAAAAAGGCACTTTAAAAAAAAATTTAAAATACCAACTTTAAAATGTGACAGAAGCAAAATCATGAAGCTTAGAAATTGTTGAATAAAATTATTCTAAATGGGAATACATCAATAGCAAGATTTTCTTCTCCAATAAATAGTGGACATGTCCACAACGAGAAACTCGAGAGAAGACTGAAGAACATTTATCAGGCTTTCAAATTAGGAACATTTTGGGAGCAGGACTTTAGCTTCCAAAAATTGACAAGGACGTCATTGCTATGATTGACGTTTAGATAAGAAAACAGAGGAACATCTTGTATTATAGATCGCTTACTATCGCATTGTTTCTAGCAAAGAAAAAGTTGGTATATGGTGGCGAACTGAAGAAGACTTTTCATTGAATAATGAATTTTTTTTTCTTGGGATTGTGGAAATGTAATCCAAATATGAGCCAGTGCTGAAATAATAACTTATATGATCGCAAGCCAGAGATGAAAAAAAATTACTTTCCAAGCTTGTACCAAAAATACATATAAATGTTTTAGCAAACCACTTAATTAAGGGATATACTTATCAGAGATGAGAAACATAGAAGCTGCAAGGTACTCTGGTATCTTGTATTACAGCACACCTAACATAGATCTCTGAAGTTGTAAGATATATTAACAGTAGCAATGGTAATGTTGAAATGACAGAAATGTAGGATATTCCTCTTAATGTGGGCCAAATCTGGTATATCAGTTCTGATAATTTAAAACGACTGAAAATATGAACAACTCGCTGGTGTGCTCATGGTGTTGCTGTTAGATCCATGAAAAAACGAATTTATGAAAGTGTGACGGTGAAAATCTTTGCCGTCTCTCTGAAAATACAAACACTAGAGGCGCAGCACAAATATGATTGCCAGCTGTCTGTGAATACATGCATAACTTTCATTGCTTGACTTTCTTATTGGCAGATGTACTCAAAAAAGTAAACTAAACACAAAAGTACCTTCAAATTAAAGTGTTAATTATTTTCAAAGTGGTGGCTAAGCTCGAGCACTTAAACATTTACTCAAATCAAACTAGCTTGTTAATGCAAAAGAAAAATACGTTTTAACAATATGAAAATATCAGGAAAGTAATTTTAAGATTTACTATTCAAATAGTAATATTAGAATGCAGCAAAGTTTTGAAAGACGGCAACGAATCTCTACCAGCCTTTGAATTAAACCTTTAACTGTTTCTTGCTAAATGCATGTTTACAAGGCGTCATGTGAAAAGAAGCTTTGCAAAACTAAATTTAACTAACAACGTTCTCTGATTAAAACATTAACTAACAACGTTCTCTCATTGAAACATTAAGTAACAACGTTCTCTCATTAAAAATCAACTAACAACGTTCTCTCATTAAAACATTAACTAATTACGTTCTCTCATTAAAACATCAACTAACAACTTTGTCTCATTAAAACATCAACTTACAACGTTCTCTCATTCAAACATTAATTAATATCGGTCTCTTATTAAAACATCAACTAAAAACGTTCTCTCGTTAAAACATTAATTGACAACTATTTTTTAAAGTCAAATCAAGCAATTCTGTTCATTGAAAACCATATAAGATATATTGAGTTTAAAGTTTTTTTAAAATAATTTTTCTAATTTGAAATCCTGAAAAGGAAATTTAAATATTTATTTTCTAAAGTTATTGTAAACTTTTATATGTTAAAAAATTCTTTAAAAATTTTTGTACCAATCAATATACTTTTCATTAAGTTGCATTTTTCATTAGTTGTCCCACTATATGGGATTATAATATTCAAAAGTTTCCATTAAGATCTGTTTAATGTTTACTTAGGAAAGCATGCTCAGTTGGTTTTTAATTTCTCTCTATTTAAAAAATCGTAGATGTTAATGTATGTAATGATTAACGATAATATGTAAGAGAAAAAACATAATCGATACTCATTTAAACTTTGTGGAGCAGCAATCGACGAAGTGTATTATCGCGCAAAAAAACAACTGAAAACGTTAGTTTTTTTTCTGAAGAATAAGTGGAACGCTGGGGGGGGGGGGGTGACACCCTGATTTTACCGCACCGGGTGACACCAACCCTAGTGACGCCTCTGAAGTAGCCTACTTTAATTAATATCACAAAATTACGCACATTCGTTCATTAGACATGATTACGAAACGTATTAACTCATCTCTCTATTCCTAGATCTAGATCTAGATCTAAAACTCGAATTCAACTCTAAGATTATAGAACTTCTCTTCGCAGAGATAGTTTTATGCTTTAGCACATGAACATACTCCATTTAATCAAACTAACATTCAAATTTATTTTTCTAAAGCATTGTTACATGAGTGCAGCTCTATTCTTAATATCGCGTAAATTAAGGTCAATTAGCCATTTTTGGCTCCATTCATAGTATTTTTTATTCATGAATTCACTTATAACAAGTAAATGGGAAAATCCCATGGCGCAGCATAGTGTGAATGGAAATGGTGTATCCAAATCCGCACTATTTTCATTCACAAAATCCTATACTCTTAAGCGAGCAATTCTTGTATATATATATATATATATATATATATATATATATAT
>JADKLZ010001913.1:14763753-14786144 GCA_021533235.1 Biomphalaria straminea
AGTGTTCTTTTATTTTATCTATAGTCGTGTCTAGTGTTCTTTTGTCTATCGTCGTGTCAAGTGTTCTTCTGTCTATCGTCGTGTTGATTATGAAAAATATATTCGGGGTATTGCTTGTATATATATATATATATATATTGTTTAAAAAAAAGAGACCCACCTGAGCCATCTGATAGAAATGTTGATATGTTTGGTCCTGGTTTGTATCGTTGACTACAGCACACAAACTCATATTAACCAAGGATCCTTGATTTCCATTAGGAGATATACTATTGATACTCATGACTGAACACACTCATTTGTATGTGTCCTTTGCCTTCTATGAATAAACCTTGTCAAGTTGTTTTTCATATGGTTTAAATGTCTGTTGAAAGTTCACAAATCAATAGTTCAGTACAAAGTGTAAACCAATGCAAAGCTAATAAAGTAATTAATAATTAATAAGCTTTAAAAACATCCTTTGATGTATCGGTCCATTAAATACACAAAACAAGTATCAAAACCAGTGGCGTAGCAAGATACCGGGTTAAAGAATATGTCGATATGGCCTTCTCCCCAATATGACATATTTTGTGTGACAAAGAAATCCAGTAGTTTTTATGTAGCAATACATTTACTAAAATACATTCCAATTGCAAGTTTAATAACACAGCTAACAGAATCATCGAAGACCATGTTTAGGTACTTTTTAGCAAACCAAACCTAATGTGCTTTTGCTGGAACAATTAATGAAGGCTATTCAGTGGCGTATCTAGGGTGGGGGAGATGGGAAGTCCAAATTTGACAATTTCAGCGGACCACCACTCAGGATCCCCCAAATGAGTGTCCCAAATTTGTATTCCATTAAATATTACATAATGTCAGGAGGCGCGGTGGCTGAGCGGTAAAGCGCTCGGATTTTGAACCGGGGGTTCCGGGTTCGAATCCTGGTGAAGACTGGGATTTTTATTTCGGGATCCTTGGGCGCCTCTGAGTCCACCCAGCTCTAGTGGGTTTTTGACATAGTTGGGGAAAAGTAAAGGCGGTTGGTCTTTGTGCTGGCCAAATGACACCATCGTTAACCTTAGGCCACAGAATCAGATGACCTTTACATCATCTGCCCTATAGACCACAAGGTCTGAAAGGGAAACTTTACTTTTTTTTTAAATATAATGTCAGAATGTCGAATGTCCAAATTGTGACAAGTAGGTCAAAGATGGTGGCCGTTTAGGTGTCTAGGGGGTTTAGGTAATTTGAGGACCTTGACTTGCACATAAACTAACAGGCACAGCGTTATAAATGCAGGCAACAAATACTTTTTATGTAAATCATATGTACAGTTTAATAATAAGAATGAAAATAAGTGAAAGGTAAAAGCTGTACAGTGTTAGGGCGGGGCCTAACTATTTACATAAATGGGACTATCATCATAAGATTTAAGAACCAAGTGGTCTGAGTGTCATAGGCTTTGTTGCTTAGCTTTGAGTCCTATGCTGCTCTGACGAGACCGGCGTGACTGATGCTGAGTTGTCTGTGGGTGGGCTGGCTTGATCGGTCCCAGCGCACGGGACGGTCCAACTATAGATAGCTGCAGGGGCGGATCTTCTGGCATGCGGTTGTTGGTCGGACTCTTGTGAGTAGTTGGTAAGGCTGGTGTCTCCAGATCTGGTGTCAGCAGACTGGTATCAGCGCTACAAAGTTAGGGCTTCTATTAGAAGTAGCCTGTAATAAAAGCTGCAACGAGATTCGTAGATCGACTTAGCCACAATGATGACACTGGGAGGTAGACGCCTTTTCATGAAGGACATCTTCAGAATGATTAAATAGAAACCATAATCTAGTTTCATAATAATAAGGGGAGTTAATCCAATAAATATTACATCTCATCAGGGGAGACAATAATGACAACAATAGTGAAGTCCCACAAGGGCGATAACACATAGTAAAGTAATAATGATGTAAAGAAACTATAACTTAGTTTCACAGTTATCCAAGGGAGCTAATACATGGTATTAATTGAAATGGTAGAAATTGTATTTCGTCAAGGGAGACTATACGTAGCGTTAAATTGTAAGACGCACCTTGTCACGGTGATATAATTACGAGCCGCTTGGATAGAGAGATGAAAGGGGAAGGGGGGGGGAAGGAATGGCTGATGGTCAGTGACCAAGTCGCTATTGTTTACGTTTGGCCGTTGGGCCCGAACAATAGAGCACGCTTGAATGGAGACAGGGCTCGTTCAAGGAACGTAATCTCTAGAAGTTGAAATTAAATACAAGGGGAAATAATTCATGTCTATTCTGAGCGCAGGGTTAGTGCGCCATTTAAAATCAAGGTGATCAGCCGAGATAAGATAATGATATGATAAGACAAATAAGATAATGTTTACATGGTTTTACCTAAGTAATAAGTCTGGCCAATTGGCCGATAAAATAGAATATAGTACATAAATAATTACGGCATTCCTTGTCACGGAATGAGCGTAAAATATACTTGGTAATAAGACATGTTACATAAATATTATGATAGTTCCCGGTCAAGGAATTTATCAATAATAGTAATGGGCTCGTGGCGAGCGGTAAATTAATAGTAGCTAAAGAGCTAAATACATGTGGCAAGAATTGTTGTGAATTCTAGTCCAGATAAGTGGATGACTTTGACTATTTAGTCGTACAAGTCATGATAATAAAATATAATACATAAAGTGACTACTTACACAATCCAAGATAAGAATTACACAAATATGTACACAAATATAATGCACTAAATAAATGCACAAATAAATAAATACACACAGTGAGAGGTTTTTAAATCACTTTTATAAAAGCTTACCACCAGTCCAATATAATGAAAGATATGAAATGAATATAGTGAGCGAAAGCTCGTAAAGCTCAAGACAGAGAAGTATATCCTTTCAGCTCCTCAGAATGAAAATGAGAATACGACCATTCGCCATGTGTAGTTAAAGAGGCTAAGGTGGACAGGAAAAGGGATGGGCTAGCTATTACGCATATCCTGTCGCGTGGTCAAGGAGGCGGGGCTAACGGGGAAAACCATATTTTCAAATGTGATAGACTGCCTGATTTGTTTAGACAAAGGATTTCCGCTTGACCTCGTGTAACGACAAGATAAGCAAACACGGGCCGCCTCGCGTCTAGACCGCCCGTCCACAGGCAAATATGGTCAACTCGCGGTTTTCCAAGATGGTCCGACGACCCCGATATTATCTAGGTGTCGATAGGACTCTTTGAAGTCACCCGACCCTCCCGACAGGGGAGGGTGAGGGTGTGTCACCTGGTGAGAGTTGATGAGGGGCGAATTCCGTCCTACATATATCAAAAGAGGTTTGATCAGATAAGAAAGGGGAGTTCACTCCTCTTGATAGATTTGCTAGACATGCCAGATTAAGAAATTACGTCGTGACATAGGTGCCTAGAGAAAAGGGGGTGGTGGTAATAGCTTTAGATAGCCATAAGGGCTAAGCGGAGATATAAAAATAAGATAGCAAAAATAAATTAGTTAAATGCCTAGACCGAGTGATACCTTAAGTAGGCGAAATTTATTTTTGTCACACAAATGCAGGAGTCCCTAAATCCCTAAGCCACTGATGACATTGTACTGTAAGTAAAAAAGTAAACTAACGAGGATGTCATGTGGCCAGGAAATGGTGATTGTTCAGTCAATCCTACAGACTTCTGCTTTTCACAAGCATTAAAACTTACAAATGATTTTCTGCAATTTCTTTGGGTAGTTCTTCATATGAGTTGAATGGCTGCCTGGTCGAGCGGTTTGCACGCTTGACTGTCGTATCGATTTACCGATGGTCCCGGGTTCAAACCCTGCCCGCCCCCATCCCCCGTCGTCCTGCGGGAGGTTTGGACTAGGAAATAACTATCTTCAACTCTGAAGGAATTTCCGAAACATGTAAAACATTTTACAAACATTTTACAGTTCACAACAAAACTATTTCAGAAAATAATGCAAATTTAATAAATGTTTAATTCTCTTTGAGTGCTGTCGAACATAATAAAGAAAAAATATTACAGATCTCCTTTAGGAGTTTTAGCTAAAATTGCATTGCTTAAGTCTATTATCTTGTTTTGAATATGTGGGTCGAGGTAAAGGGTTCTGTTTATGTTTTCTTAAGAAGATATGTACTGCTAAGACATTGTTGTTGTTACTTGTGTCACCTAAACAATACACTTTGCAATGACCACTAAATGAAAGGTTCTTTCATTTTAAAGTTACTACTATCATTCACTATTCAATGAATAACTTTCAGTCAGTAATTGTCAACTTTTTCGATGTGCTCCTTATTTAGATCATCGACCGATGAATGTTACACCCCTTTCAGTAACTTAAATAATATAGTATATTACCCCATATTAGGTATATTGTATATAGTAGTAATAGTAAGTAGTAGTAAGAGTTATGCTTAATCATAGGGAACACTATTCTGTGAGCCAAGATGGCTGCTTATTTGTTTATATTATGAAAGTGTTATCTATATATATGGCTCCTTCTGTCTCGTAAGACAATGGATGCGCCGAGATGAGTCACTGGCTTTGGTTACGTCTTGAGACAGGGCAGAATCTGGAGTGGCTGATCAAGCCAATTCTGGATCTGCATAGCTTGCCACAGTTCGTGCATTTATATTCCTCAGTTTTAGGGCTGGCTGACAGCAGGGAAGCTTTCTTTTTCATTCTCTTGGCCGAAGCAGCTTCATTTCTTTTGCATTCAGCAAAGTTTGTGCCAGCACGCACAGTCTGTCTCCATGCTGTTCGGTCTTGGGCTATCTCCTCCCACATGCTTTGGTCGATGCCCGTTGCCTTCATGTCTCGCTTGCAGACATCTCTGTAAGTTAATCTTGGGCGACCCTTAGGTCTGGCTCCCTCTGCTAGCTCAGCGTATAGGATGTCTTTCGGGATTCTTCCATCTGGCATGCGCGTGACATGACCCAGCCAGCGTAGTCTTCTCTGTTGAAGGAGAGCATAGATGCTGTGCATGTTGGCTCGTGTCAAAACGTCCTGGTTGGTGACACGATCCCTCCAGGAGATGCACATTATGCGTCGCAGGCAACGTAGGTGGAAGCCATTTAATCTGTGTTCTTGACGCATGTAGGTTGCCTAACTCTCACTGCCATAGAGGAGTGTGCTTAGGACGCAGGCATTGTAGACAAGGATTTTTGTTGCCGTGGTCAATTTGGTGTTTTCCCACACACGCTTAGAGAGTTTTGCCATTGCAGCAGATGCCTTCCCTATTCTTTTTGTATGCTCATTGTGTAAGTCAAGGTTGCTGGCTATCGTTGTTCCCAAGTATGTGAACTCTTGCACCACCGTAAGTGTGTGATTTCCGATGTAAATCACTGGTGCTTCTGAAATAGCTTGTGCCAGGATTTCAGTCTTGGAGAGACTAATTGGAAGTCCAAACTCCTGACAAGCAGCTGCCAGTGCATTCACTAGCCTCTGCAATCCTTCTTGTGAATGAGATATGAGTGCGGCATCGTCGGCAAACAGCAGTTCTCTAATCAAGATACGCCTTCTCTTCGTTTTGGCTTTAATGCGTGCTTTCCATCAGATCTACTGTAGATATATACTCCATCTTCCAGGGATTTGAAAGCGCTGGTGAGTACAACCGAAAAGAAGATGCCGAATAGTGTTGGAGCCAGAACACATCCTTGTTTTACTCCGCTCTTGATGGAGAATGGCCTAGAGGCGGAACTGTCAAATTGTACGGTGCCCTGCATATTTTCATGAAAAGCTGACACTAGTTTCCGCAGCTTGTTTGGACAGCCGATTCTCTCTAATACAGCAAACAAGCCGGTTCTGCTGACAAGCGCCTTGGTCAAGTAAATAAAGGCTATAAAGAGGGTCTGCCTTTGTTCTCTGCTTTTCTCCTTTAGCTGCCTCAGGGGGAAGATCATATCTGTTGTAGATCTACCGACTCTGAAGCCAAACTGCGATTCTGGGTAAACTCGTTCTGCCAAGATCTGCAGCCGCTTCAGTATTACTCTGGCATAAGCCTTCCCAACTATGCTAAGAAGTGAGATGCCTCTATAACTGTTACTGTCGGTGCGGTCGCCCTTATTTTTGTAAATTGTTACAATGTTGGCATCCATCAATTCTTGGGGGACCATTCCTTGCTCCCAGCACAAACTTAGCAGATCATGGAATGGCTTGATTAGGGCATGCTTCCTAGCCTGAATGACTTCAACAGGAATACCATCTACTCCGGGTGCTTTCCTGTGTGCAAGCATGTCAATGGTTGTGCTCAGTTCTTTTACAGAGGGTGTTTTGTCTAATTCGCACAAAACTGGAAGTGGTGGGAAGTTAGATAAAGCAGTTGGCGAGATGACATTTTCAATCTGATAAAGTTCTGCATAGTGCTCCACCCAACGCTCCATTCGCAGTGCACGATCACTAATGATTGAGCCATCTTTTGACTTAAGTGGGGCACACTTGCTGGTGTGAGGTCCAAAGGCTTTTTTCTTGCCCTCGTAGAGTCCTCTGATGTTACCACAGTCGGCAAAGGATTGGATGTTTTCACATAGGTCCTGCCAATATTTGTTTGCGCACTGTCTTGTTATTCGTTGGGCATCGTTTCAAGTAGATCTGAGCGCTTGTAAGTTGCCAGGGGTGGGCTTCTTCTTGTATTTTAGCATGGCTGCTATCTTGTTTCTGGTGGCAATTTCCATTTCTTGTAGGCTTGCTTCAAACCAGTCTTCATTTTTCTTTGTTTTGTTGCCAAAGACCAGTGATGATGTTTGTTACATAGTATCACGTATGAGCGTCCAGGTTTTTTCTACCTCAGTCACTGAGACGTTTTTGAAAGCTTCCTCTAATTTCTTTGTGAATTCGAAGCGAAGATCAGCATTCTTTGTGTTTGCAGTATTCAGGCGTGCTTTACTTTTTCCCTGTGATGAGTGAATCTTAGTAGGCCGTAGTCTTGTCCGGCAGGACACTAAAGTGTGATCAGTATCACAGTCCTCACTTTAAAACTACGTGTCAGCAGTATGTTTCCAATGTCTCTTTTCCGTGTCAGTATCATATCCAGCTGGTGCCAGTGTCCAGACCTAGGATGCCTCCATGAGACACAATGCTGTGGTTTTGTCCTGAAATATGAAATGTCCTGAAATGCAGATCTTATGGTATGCGCAGAATTTAAGAAGTCTTTGCCCGTACTCGTTCATCCTGCCGATTCCAAAAAGCCCAAGGCAGTCTGGCCAGGTAGTGTGGTCTGCGCTTTCATTGAAGTCACCTAGAATGAACATGTGATCTTTTTGAGGAATAGTCTCAATGGCTTCCTTTAGGTCTTCGTAGAACTTGTCTTTGTCCTCTTGGAGTGAACATAGTGTAGGGGCGTAGGCACTAAATAGAGTGACTTTTCCAGATGTAGTTAACATACTTATGCTTAGTAGCCTTTCCGAGCCACCAACTGGAGGTACTATTGTTGGAAGTAAACTGTTCTTGACAGCAAAGCCCACACCATGCATTCGCGTCTCTTCCTGTGCTTTTCCTTTCCAAAAGAAAGTTATGCCTACGTTATGCCTAATCATAGGGAACACTATTCTGTGAGCCAAGATGGCTGATTAAAGAAGCTACTTATTTGTTTATATTATGAAAGTGTTATCACTTCATTTCAAGTATCTATCGTAAGATCTAGTCTACAAAAATCTAGATAAGATATAGTCTAAAAAATAGATGTAGTCTAAAAATTCTAGATCAAATCTAGTCTAAAAAATCTAGATAACATGTAGTCTTCTTCTTCTTTTTCGTTCTCATTGTTATGTTGGAGCGTTCAGATGACTAGACAAATACATGAGATAAACTGTGCAGTGGTTTCCAAATCAGGAAGCTCTCCATATAGTTTTCTTTCTATTGAGTTGTTTTGGGGCCAGTGTCTTATACGGGCCTCTTGGTAAAGAGAGCAGTATTGGAGGATGTGGTCAGCACTCTACATGGGCAGATTTCACTGGTTCTAATTTTGAGCTTCCGGTACATGTGTTGTCGCATTCTATTGTGTCCGGTCCTGAGTCGAAAGATTAGACGTTGATCTTGTCGGGATAGCTCATAGTAAGCATCATCTTTCTTGTGATTTGGATGAGAGCTCATACATTTCTTATTTATTTTCTTTACAATTAAATTCTTCATTTCTTCTGGATTGAGTGCAGAGTTTATTTGTGAGTTCTCCCACTCTTGGCGAGTGTGGCAGCCTTCTAATTTCCTTCCAATTGTATTTCAATTGAATAACAGTTTGTTTGCTATTGTTGTTGAGCTTTGTAAATACTGTTCTGAGATTTTTTAATAGAAGAGAAATCTAGAGTTTTGCAAGCTTTGGAGGGTTGTCTTCGCATCGGTTTAGTAAGACAATCTGACTGTGTGGGGAACTTGGATGATTTGCTAGCATGGTAGCAGCTAGTGTTAGTGCTTCCCTTTCTGCTCTGTGGCTATCAGAGAGCTCTCCAATTGCAATGGAGTTTTCTAGTTTTTCTCCATCTGGCCATTCGATGAACATTTCAACTTCTCCATTTGTGGTGGCTTTATGGGATGATCCATCGGTGTAAACTCTGATCCACTGATTGCTAGGATAATTGGTTTGTAGAATATGATTCCCTATTGTCTTGATCTCTGTTGGTCTGTAGTCAGATTTTCTTTTTATGTTTTCAATTTGGTCCCTTAAAGTAGGAATGTGGATGCATTATGGTGTATCGATGATTCCAGAGTTATTTTTACAAGTTGGTTTTTCTATTTTAGGTTTAGAGATTCCTGTATGAAAATGGTCCTCTTGAGACGGTTTTTAATGCTAGTTTTGTGGATTTTTGTTCTGAGTGGGTGCCTCTCCAAGGTTTCCAATTTAGTGAATTGGGAAAGGATTTTTATTTCTCCATCTTTCGTCCATAGAGATCAGGGCAGCGGTTTCCTCCATGGCTCTTATGTGTGTTGTTTTGATTGCCCCTGTCAATATCCTTAGATCAATATTTTGAATCTTGTCTATTTTCTTAGGTTGGTTTGGGCTGTTGAGCCCCATGCTGTGTCACCATATTCTAGTACAGGTCTTACGTAACATGGTGTAGGTCTTTTTCAGGATGTTGTGATTTGCTCCCTAATCTGTGCCTACTAATTTGTTCAAGAGAGATAATCTCTGGATGCCTTTACTCTGTGTTTTATCTATTTGTTTTTTCCAGGTTAGTTTCGGGTCATAGGTGACTCCAAGATATGTAGGGCTGTCATTTTTTTCAAAAGCTTCCATATCTAATGTTTATTGTATTGTTTGTTGTTTTGTTGACAGTGAGAATATGGTATATGTAGTCTTTTTTTGTGTTAATGGACATGCCCCAGTCTTTGGACCACTTATTGAGTTTATCAAGAGCATTTTGTAATCGAAATTTCAATTTCATATTTTTCAGTGCTATTTAAGGCAAGGTCATCTGCATACATGCTACTTTTAACTTTTCTTGGTAGGTTTTGATTTAGATCGTTTATGAATATTAGAAAAAGAGTTGGGTATAGGGCTCCTCCTTGGGGACGTCATTTTTTATACCCACTTCTTTGTCCTTGCATGCAAACTAAGGCTTTTCTATTATTGATATTCCTTTATCCAGTTGTACATTCTGTGGGATATATGATGCTGGATTAGTTTGAGTAAGAGACCTTGATCCCAGACTTTGTCAAATGCTTTTTCTAAGTCAACCCACACAATCGTTGTTGGTTTTTTTTTCTTAAAAGTCGTCTTCTATTTCTTGTGTGATGAAGGCGATTTGATCTTCCGTTGATCTACCTTTTCTAAAGCCAGCCTGGGCTTTAGTGAGTAAGTTATTTGACTCAAGGATCCAAGTGAGTCTGTTATTCACCACTCTTTCCATAAGTTTGCAGGTACAGCTAGTGATGCTGATGGGACGGTAGCTATCCAGTTTATTTCTTGGTTTGTCATAACACAGCTTCTCTACGCCTTACTTACTCACACTGAACATGATATCTAGCTAGCGGTCAACAAGTTTGCGTACGCTGCAGCTACTTTTGATTTAACTATCAACCTCAGTAAAAAACTTGGGGTTAGGGCGTGGTGACGAAAGGCCTATGAGATATCTGAATGGAGGGATGTGTAAAAACAGGCTATGGGCTGTAGCACTATCACCACTGGGATGGATGGATGGCAAAAGCCGGTATGAACTTCTTATAGTCAGACAGCCAGGCTAAGCAGGGCACGTATCTCGTGTTGGGGACAAACATATTGTTCGGCGTAACAGAAGTGCCCCACGGAAACGTTTCTTTAGAAAACTAATGCAATGATTTAAATCTATTAAGAAAGAGTGCGTCATTTTAGTTTGTCAAAACGTTCCTGTTTTACCCTATAACGTAGACATTTGCGTCACTTGATGTTTCGTACTAAAGCCATAGTGAATATACTAATATACCATCTGAGAAGTTACACCGCAAAGACTTTCTTCCAAGCCAATAATAGTAGGCCTACAATAGTTTTACGCAAAAAAAGTGATTGTAAAATTATAAGACGGACGTGAGCTGTGATTTGTCTAGACTGACTTTAGACTTACGAGACTTTATATTTAATCGCCATCTACAATTACATTTAGAACTAACAGAACAGAAAAGCAACTCTTCAAATTAGTTGTCTTTACCCTATTGTTCATTTTCGTAATTACAGAAATATTCCCAAAATGACTTCGGGTATATAACTTTTCTTAGTAAATTATTTAACCGAGCGAGGCGCGGCCACTTGATATTAATTATAAAATGGAGGGAGGGTTATTACAGGATTAATCCTTCTTACTTTACCGATTGAGAAACAGAGGTGCCCCACGAAAACTCTTTAAAGACCAGCTTAGGCACCAACTTGCCTTAGCAGACATACAAGAGAGCATTTAGTTGCATGCGTATTCAGAACGAGACAGCTGAAGGTCACTCACAAAGGCCGCGGAATACACATTTGAGACGAATAAAAAATCCGCTGCCAAGGACAGGCGCAGACGACGAAAAAAAAATTTAATCGACCACTGGCGAACAATGGTTATGCTTGCTCTAGATGTGGCAAAATATATAGGTCAAAACTGAAGTTGCGTAGCCACGGGAAATATTGCATTCCTCACAGTGGCGTAGCTAGGGTATTTGATGCTCTGTGCAGCAGTTTCTCGTGATGCCCCCCCCCCCCCCAAAAAAAAAAAAAAAAAAAAAAAAACAATAAAAACTTTTAAAACAGCGTAAAGTTTCTAATTTCGAAATAAATTGTATTCATAATTTAAGAATTGCTATTGTTCTTATGGGTTAATATTTCATGAACAATCCGGTCCAAGGAAGGTAGTTCCATCAGTAGCTCTCGCTTGTGTGTTGATAGAAAATCTTTCTACATATTTTTTGCCTGGCAATTTTTATTGTGACTTGTCTTTGATGCTCTGTATGACAATGTACCAAACAATTCTGATGTATATTTTAGACGTTAGGTGAACTGTGGAAAATAATCGAGAAATATTTGCTTTTTAAACTTTCTGTATGATCTTTGTTTTGTTTTCGAGAACACTTATTATAAATTCGCTTTTATTTTGTTCGAACATGTACGTATTCGGTCACTCAGGAAAGGATCGTACGTGGATAGTTATTTCACTTCAGAATACTTCTTTGGCTTGGTACTGCCAATTCTTCTTCGTTCGTGATGCCAATAGGGTGCCAGATTCTGCTTAAGAAAAAACACACGATGTCCAAGATTGTCTGCAGATAATCTCTCCACATTTTCCCTCTAACTTATTTAAATCTTGAGCCTTGCTGTCATTATTGTTGTCTAGTCACAAACTTCAAGTTCCCTCCAAGCAAGTGATGTGTGGCTGAGAGGCTAAAACCTCTTGGCTACGGCTTTGCCACCTTACAAGGGTGGTTTGAGTTCGGATCCCGACTCTATCTGGGTTGTGTTTGCTGAGCAGCTGGAAAATCTTCTCCCAATATCCTCTCACCTCACTTTTCCACAAAAGAGATTGGATGATTACTAATTGGTAATTTCTAGAAAATATAAACAGTATAAACGTGTCCATAACTAGTGCATTGAACAATGAATTAACACCATCTTAGGCTTTAAAAAATGTAAAAATGAGTTGTCTTCAGAGATTTTAATAAAGAATATAGGACATAAAAATTTACCAAAACAAAACGCTCGCTGGATGGACGACAATCGCATCTCAAAAGTCATTATTTACGGGCAACTCTGGCTCAAGAAAAACTGGCGCCCCCACCTCAGTTACTTGAATGTAATAAAAAGGGACCTCAAATCAGTGAACATTGATACTGACCATTGGGAAGACATAGTCCTAGACCGCATTAGATGGAGAGAGACAGTGACCAAGAACGCTATGGACAGTGAAACAATATGGGCCTCAGCTAGGGATGAAATGTGAACGGGAATGTATCTCTCAACAATCACATGAAAAAGTATTCGAGATGAATCATAGTCGTTCTACGACTGCAGGAGGCCTGATTGATGATAGCCGGTAGTGTGAATATTACCTTGGTAAAATGCTAATTCCGAATATTAAAGATTTATCTTAGTTTATATTCACAATATCCGGTGGCCGAACCTTGCTCGGTTAAATAAATGCCCTGCCCAGCCTGACTGTCGGACAATAAGAAGTTCATACCGGCTTTTGCCATCCATCCATCCCAGTGGTGCTACAGCCCGTGGTCTGCTTTTAGTTTTACAAATCCCTTTCATTCATATCTCTAAACGCGTTCTTGTTTGCAAAGAAATATTTTAGTGTACTACGGTAAGCTTAGTGACGTAAGCAGCGTTTTTCCCGTTTACGTCATGGAAAACTTTCATTCATAAATTATTCAAGCCAAAATAAATTTTACAACGAGACATTTTATATATCGAAATAACGGTCGAACTCGAGTTTTCCCGATGTGGCCAATGAGCTGAGAATTTTTTTCTCACTAATATGCAGATACGTTGAAATTTTAAAGAAAATCGTTAGAGCCGTTTTCGAAATCAAAGATATATATATATATATATATATATATATAATATCAGGTGGCCGAGCCTTGCTCGGTTAATTAAATGTCCTGCCCAGCCTGACTGTCGGACAATAAGAAGTTCATGCCGGCTTTTGCCATCCATCCATCCCAGTGGTGCTACAGCCCGTGGTCTGCTTTTAGTTTTACACATCCCTTCATTCGTATCTCTAAACGCGTTCTTGTTTGGAAAGAAATATTTTAGTGTTCTAGGGTAAGCCTAATGACGTAAGCAGCGTTTTTTCCGTTTACGTCATGGAAAACTTTCATTCATAAATTATTCTAACCAAAATTAATGGTCTGCTTTTAGTTTTACACATACCTTCATTCATATCTCTAAATGTTTGCAAAGAAATATTTTAGTGTTCTAGGGTAAGCCTAGTGACGTAAGCAGAGTTTTTCCCGTTTACGTCACGGAAAACTTTCATTCATAAATTTTCCATTTCATTCATAAATTATTCTAAGATTGAGACATTTTCATATCGAAATAACGGTCGAACTCGAGTTTTCCCGATGTGCCCAATGAGCTGAAAATTTTTTTCTCAATAATATGCAGATACGTTGAAATTTTAAAGAAAATCGTTAGAGCCGTTTTCGAAATAGAAGAAATATATATACAAGAATTGCTCGCTTAAGAGTATAGGATATATATATATATATATATATATATATATATATATATATATAAGAATTGCTCGCTTAATAGTATAGGATTACCTAAATAATCTGCACATTCATGGATTACACATCTTATCGGTAATAAATGCATATATAAAGAGATTTAAAGTTGAGCGCATTAGAGCTAGGGTTAAAAAGTAACCTTCCCGCTAACCTAAAAGCTCTTATTCTACTCCTGACACGGACCGGTGTCTTAGAAAACATTTGGATGTTAAGTAAATAATGTTGAATTTCATATATTCAACACTCTGGTTTGACGTTTGGTTCCGCAAACCTTAGTGATTGACATCTGGTTGACTTAAGTCACCAACACATTTTGTGTTTTGTCTCCAGATCTCGTGAGGTCTCGAAATATTTTTCCCGCACCACGTGATGTGAAGGAAACGTTTCATAATGAAGACTGGCGGAAAGCAAGTTAACTTTCTGCGTGCTGGCTAGTGTCTGAATAACACACGTTTGGAATGAATAGAAAGAAAAATAGAGAGAAGATCAATAGATGCACATACATACAAACTGACAGATAGATAGCTAGACGGACAGACAGATAAAGATAGCTAGACGGGCAGACAGTTAGTTGGAAAGATAAATAGCTTGTCTAGTTTTAAAGGCTGAATAGAAATATTTGAATACGATTTATTGTGCGCGTCATCTCGAGACTGATTGAAATTAACAAAAAAAAAACACTCACAAAAAGTAATTTATATTCTTTAAAAAACAACAACATGAAATAGAGGCAGTTGGCATGTTTATATGAAGCACATTTTCAGAGTTCTAATATTGTCAATAGAGAGGTTCTTTTTCTTTTTTTGTGTGCCTGCTATCATCTTATCACTGGTCTGGATCAGTTGGGTGGGAAAGGGTGAAGGTTACCATCACAGCTTTAAAATGTATTAATTTTTATTTGTTTAAAAGTTGAATGACTTGAATTTAAACTCAAGGGCTCAAGCCTGCCCATGCAAACACATTAACCACAATGCCATCGAAGTGCTTAAAGGTTTCATAACTATGTATAGTTAGTTTCAAAATTTTAAGCGAACACCTACTTTTCTTCACAAGGTTACAAGGGCACTAATCCTATACTCTTAAGCGAGCAATTCTTGTAATATCAGGTGGCCGAGCCTTGCTCGGTTAAATAAATGCCCTGCCCAGCCTGACTGTCGGACAATAAGAAGTTCATATCGGCTTTTGCCATCCATCCAGCCCGTGGTCTGCTTTTAGTTTTACACATCCCTTCATTCATATCTCTAAACGCGTTCTTGTTTGCAAAGAAATATTTTAGTGTACTACGGTAAGCTTAGTGACGTAATCATCGTTTTTCTTGTTTACGTCATTGAAAACTTTCATTCATAAATTATTCTAACCAAAATTAATTTTACAACGAGACATTTTATATATCGAAATAACGGTCGAACTCGAGTTTTCCCAATGTGGCCAATGAGCTGAGAATTTTTTCTCACTAATATGCAGATACGTTGAAATTTTAAAGAAAATCGTTAAAGCCGTTTTCGAAATCAAAGATGGATGGATGGATGGCAAAAGCCGGTATGATCTTCTTATAGTCCGACAGTCTGGCTGAGCAGAGCACATATCCCATATAGGGGATGAACATATTGTTTGGCGTAACAGAGGTGCCCCGTGGAAACGTTTCTTTTAAAAACTAATGAAATGATTTAAGTCTATTAAGAAAAGGTGCGTAATTTCAGTTTGTCAAAATGTGCCTATTTTAACCAATAACGTAGAGATTTGAGTCACTTGATGTTTCGTACTAAAGCCATAATGAATACACTAATTTCATGTTTAAATGTCTGAACGTAACCATCTGAGAAGTTAAAGAGCAAAGACTTTTTTTCCAAGCCAATAACAGTAGGCCTAAAATAGTTTTACGCAAAAAAACAACAACTATAAGACGGACGTGAGCTGTGATTTGTCTTGATATTTAATCGTCATGTACAATTACATTTAGAACTAACAGAACACTAAAGCAACTTTTCGAAATTAGTAGTCTTTATCAGATCGTTCATTTTCGTAATTATAAAAATATTCCCAAAAATGACTTCAAGTATATAATCTTCCTTAAGAAATTATTCAACCGAGCAAGGCTCGGCCATCTGATATTTTAACTTAAACCGCCATTTCAGTCAAATAGAATTTTCCCTCTTTTTTGATAATAAACAAACCAATTACGGATAATTAATTAACTGGTTGTTCAATTTTTTAAAATCGATTCTTGTGTTCTCAGGTACAAGAAAGAATTGTGCACAATTTATTACTTGATCCGAGAATGGGTGTGGGAGAGTTAACGTGTACAAAAATTGTACCAGAAAAACAGAGCCAGTTGATATAAACTTTGTAAAAACAACAGACGTTTGGGCCACGAAGCTGTCATCAGCTCTAAAAAAAAAACAAAATAGACAAACAATTAAAACAGAATATAGTTGTAGATCACTTCTATGCCCTATCTAATGAGGCAGACAAGAACTGAGCTGTGCTTGTGCTCGGGAAGTCGAAATAGTTGCTCAAAATGCCAAATCATTTACATTGGAGAAACACAATTCCAAACAAAATTGTAATATTTTCATTTTAACAGCACAAAGCATGAGGGCCCCTCTGATCACTACTGTACAACAATGCAATGACAAAAACACTTTTTTTCAGACGGAAAATAAATTTGTCAGCCTGACGGGATCAACAACCAGCATACTTTTCTTTAATAGGACATTTGGGAAAATATTGACCCTTTTCCCATTCATCTTAGTCACACCGCCCCGCCTCCTTCCAATGTCATTATATTTCAATGAATGGCAAATGTTAAGCTGTTCACCTCTGATAGACTTGGAAAAAAACTGTAAAGCGAAGTTTAGGACCATACGCATTAACATTGTCGTTTTTCATTTCCTACTATTAGCTCAGACTTGATGGATGAAAAAGGAAATAAATGGTAATAAAAGGGTAGGAAAAAGGTGTATGTGTTCTCATAGAAGGTCTGGTAAATAACGTGATGGCTTCCCTTAGCTATATTTTGTTTTAATAACCATCGGGTACGATAACAATTAATATAAACGATTTCCACCTCATTCCGTTTCAATCATAACCAATTCGATTCAAACTGATTCAATCAGCTCCCATTCAATCCGATACGTTCCATGTCATTTAATATGATCCAATTCGATCGTGATAGATCCGACCCAATTCTAAATAAATCTGATTCGATCTGATTTGATAGATACATTCGGATCCGATTCCAATCCTGTCAGATCCAGATGCAATGCAATCGGATTTAATTTGGAATGATTCCATTAAAATAACATAAACATGCCAACGCCCTATATTTCATTTTTTTTTTATAAAGAACAATAATTACTTTTAGTGAGTGTTTTGTTAATTTCAATCTTATCCATATTCTCGAGGTTACGCTCATTTAAATATGTCTATCTATTCAGCCTTTAAAACTATCTATCTCTCGAACTATCTGTTTGTCTCAGTCTAATCAGTTCCGATCTGATCAAATTCGATCCGATACGAATAGACGAGTTAAAATAAGATTATTTTATTGGCCCAAATATGTGGAAATTTAGTTTGACTACAATTGTCCACCTAAGCAAAACTTTTGTAACAGATCCAATCCGTATAATATATTATATGATCCGATGCTGATAGATCTGACTCATTTCTATCTTAATCCTATAATATCACGATTCTATCATATCCGATCACATTCCGATGCCACTCGAATACAATCAGATACAGAAGCAATTCAATCCAATCTGATTTGAAAGATTCGATCCGATCATATTCGGATTTGATTTGATCCTATCAGTTAGTTCCGATCAGATCCAATCCAATCCTATCCGATTCGATTTAATATAATCCGATCCTGATAGATCTGACCCAAATCAATCTGTTTTCGATTCCATTAAATCCAATAAGAATCCAATCAGATCCAAATGAGATCAATTCAATTTAATTTGATAATATTCGATCCGATCGAACTCGGGTCCCATCAGCTATCGATCCGGTAGATCCGAACCAATTCCTATTTGATCATATCTGATCAGAAACATTCCGATTATTTTCAAATCCAATTAGATCCATATTCGAGTCAATCCGATTTAAACTGATATGGTTCGATCCGATGAAACTCACATACGATCCGATACGACCGTATCCAATTAGCTACGATCCGACCTGATTCGAACAAATTAGACCCCCCCCCCAATCTGATATGTTCCTTACCAGATTTAATATGATCAGATCCGATCGTGATTTATATATATTTATCAGATACATTGCGATCCGATTTGAATTCAATCAAAGCCAGATTCGATTCGATCCGATTTAATTTGGTAAGATTCAATCTGATGCTATCTGATCCAATCATCTCCAGTCCAATCCGAATAGATTGAGAAATCATAGACCACCATCAGCTTCATTAAGTAACGTCCGTATTATATAAGATAAAGTAGGAATATTTTTTTTCAAGTAAAGATTAGGAAATTTAACCCAAAACATACCCTGTTTATAAACAAGAATCTTATAGAGCGATTATTGTTCTTATAACAAAGAATAAAGATACCCCCCCCTTCTCCCCTCTTCTCTGTGAAATAATCCTTGTTAATTAAATGTTTCAATCTACTTACACTGTGTGAAAATGTTACATTGTCGAAAAACTTAATTTTTGCTAATTTTTTATTATCTTTTTTTTTGCAAACAGTAATAGCTTTTAATGAATCAATTAACACAATAACTAATAACTTCGCCAAATTTAATTTAATTTTTGTTCTTCCAAATCATAGTTAATAATACATCAATTTGTAAGCGTCCGTTCATTACTAAAGTACAATAAAAAGCTTACAAAGACCTGTGTGAAACAAACTCAAAATCGGCCCCGGAAGCGGTCCGACTAGGCAGATAAAGAAGCAGGTTTTAATATTTTCAGAAAGAATATCAGAGTGAAATTCTATCAAAGCCAAATGACATAACAGAATGGAGAAAGAAAGTTGACAGTTCTTGTGTGGTGCCCCAACGGCCCAGCAGACCAAGAGATAGGTGAAAATGAAGGTGAAGTTAGATATGAACCTGGCCTAACTGATGTCATATAATGATTATCTAATTGATCTAATTGTTTTGTATAGGATCAATCTCTTAGTCAAAGCCTCAAGAAAAAAGAAAGAGAAACCATTTCCGTAAAAAAAAATCGTTTAGTTTAGTGATATATGTGATACATGATAATAGGAATAACTAGGCCCTACTAATTAATTGTTGTTATAAATTATGTTCCATTTATATTTATATTATTTTTTTTCTCTTTAAAAATAAAAGTAAACATTTTTTTTTTATAAATTTAGTTGTAAGAATGACAGAACTTATTTAACTATGCTATACATTTGTAAAAAAAAAAAATTTGACAAAAAATCTAAAAACGTTCAAAGATTATAACGTGACGAACGGACGGACAGACTGACTGACAGACATACGACATAAAGTAATAGCGTCTATTTCCCTTTCGGGAGCCGCTAAAAACAAATTATTTTTCGTAAAATAAAATATTTAAAAATCCTTTAATTAAGTGTCTTTTATGTGATTAAAACTTTAGCCCATGCCTCTTGTCACTCAGCCACATGTCACACAAAGTATACTTTAGGTCAAGAATGATAAATTAATATTGCAATATCAGGTGGCCGAGCCTTGCTCGGTTAAATAATTTATACTAAGAAAGGTTATATACTACTGCTACTGGTTCTACAGCCCATGGAAGGATATGGCCTGCTTTTACACATCCCTCCATTCAGATATCTCCTGGGCTTTCATCACCACGTCCTAACGGTAACCCCATTTTTTTTACTGAGGTTTATAGTTTAATCAAAAGTGGCTGCAGCGTACGCAAACTCGTTGACCGCTAGCTAGATATCTTGTTCAGTGTGAGCAAGTAAGGAGTAGAGCAGCTGTGTAATCACCATTTCCTTTGTTTTGGTACGGGACATTAGACACTGAAGCATGAATACATGGTCATAATTTTACAAGCAAAATAATAATTATATTAAGGCTTGACATCAAATCCGAAGATTAATGAGAAATGCAGTATTTCCCGTGGCTACTCAGCCCCAGATGTGACCTACATATTTTGCCACATCCAGGTCAAGCATAACCATTGTCCTCCGGTGGTCGATTAAGATTTTCTTTTCGCGTCTGCGTCTGTCCTCGGCAGCAAATTTTCTGTTGGGCCTTTGTATAGAGGGAATTCTTTAAGTCCGACAGTTACGCTTGACAGAGCAGTATCCTGTATGAGAGACGAATTTCAGACAAACTCATGCCAAAGGCGGTCTTTTTTTTTGGTGAGCTAATAAAGTGGTCGGCGTAACACCGAAATGCTTAGGCGCCAACTGGCCTTAGCTGACAATTGACATAGAAGAGAGCACCTGGTTGCATGCGGCCTCGGAACGAGACAGCTGGAAATCACCAGCAAAAAAAATAAAAAAGTAAACGGTATCTACATTGCCCTACGCAATTTAGGTGTAAACAATTTATTAAGTTCTTAAAACGCAATACCTAATTATACATCGGTACATTTAATTTTATTACTTTCCTTCCATAGTTCTATAATAAATCAATCTTCAATAAGATGGTGCGCAAGTGTTTAATTAGGTCTATTGACTCATTCTTGTTTGCATTGTAGGCTACTATGGTAAGCCTAGTGACGTAAGCAGCGTTTTTCCCGTTTACGTCATGGAAAACTTTCATTCATAAATTCTCCATTTCATTCATAAAACCTTCAAACTAAAACAAATTTTTCGATAATGAGACATTTTTCAAACCAATATAACGGTCAAACTCGAGTTTTCCCGATGTGGCCAATGAGTTCAGATTTTTTTTCTCACTAATACGCACATGCCTTGAAATTTTAAAGAAAATCGTTAGAGCCGTTTTCGAAATAAAATTTATATATATATATATAAATAAATAAATATATATATATACAAGAATTGCTCGCTTAAGAGTATAGGATAGTTACTTTTTAAAAAAAAAAGGGGAAGTAAAAAAAAAAAACTACATGCACAAGTTATGAATATTCATACGTTTGATGGTTTTAAAATGTGCTAACTTGTGACTCGAATCCTTTAACCTTATGTCCCTATACAGTGGTAAAAAATAAAATGAAGTATTTAGTTTGACCTCTTGCTAAAATTTATAGTGACTGTGTAAACAAATAGATGCCATCTATAATAAATCTGATAGGTCAAAACAAATGATTAACTATTCTCTAATTAGATAGCTTTGAATAATTAACATAGCCCTGCTATGCAGGGTCATATTATATTTTGCTCATCAATTATTGCAATGAGTTCAATCTTCGAAGTATACTTCCTATACCAAAATAAAGTAAACGGTCATAACACAGCTTCTCTACGCATTACAGTCTGTAGATGAGAAGCTCAGAGAAGAACAAGCAAGCTTCAGAAGAGGCAGATCATGTGCAGAGCAGATCTTCCTTCTACGAAATATCATATAACTAAGTCTTGAGTACTAACAACGGCTAGCGATCAGTTTCGTATACTTTAAGAAAGCGTTTGATAGTTTCCACCAAAAGTCACTAAGGAAAATAGCTACAGAATACGGCATCCCAGATAAATTCATTCAGATCCTACGACACCAATACAGTCAGTCTAGTTGCTGCATTAAAACAGAATGACGAACAACAGAGTTTTTTAACATCGAGACAGGAGTGAGACATGGGTGCATCTTATCTCCCTTCCTTTTCCTCCTAGCCATCGACTACATAATAAGGATAGCAATGAACCAGACGGCCTTTGGTATTCCATGGCATGAAGAAAACAGAATGACGGACTTGGACTTCGCATATGACATTGCACTACTCGGGGCTAGAAATAAATGCATACAAGAAATGACGTAGAGCCTAGATAGAGAGGCACCTAAAATTGGCCTCCACATAAATTTTGATAAGACTAAAATTTTGCGAGTGGGATATAAGGCAACGGTGCCCCCGTCAGAGTCAAAGCTTGAAGAAATGGACAAGTTCACTTATTTGGCAGCTTCATAACAAATGATGGGGGTACATACCGTCAGGTAGCGTGCCGAATAGGAAAGGCGGGGAGCATTTTCTAAAGGCTGCGGCCTATTTGGACAAGCCAAGCCATTGGACTCGAGACAAAAATACACCTTCTCAACACAATCATCATTCCAAATGCAACATATGCATGTAAGACATGGAAGTCAAAATTGAGAGGAGCTTAAATGTGGCTCAACAAAAAGGCTGAGACGGATTCTGAGAGTCAGTTACACTGATCGGGTCACAAACAAGGAAATTCTATGCCGAACTGAGAGTCGAACACTTAGCGAGATTGTGACAGAGCGTCGCCTAAGGTTTTGCGGGACACGACAAAATGAACTACGCTTACCAAGAATTGCGATGACACGATACGAGGAAAGCGCAGGGACGTCCTCGTATAATTTGGGGTCATACCTTCATGGAGGACCTCAAAACAGTGGACACCAGGTGGGAGGAGGCTTCAGACATTGCCAATGACAGATCTTTATGGAGACAGCTTGCTGCCCAATGAGCCGAACGGTGCGGGAGGACATAAGTCTAAGTAAGTTTAAGTTTAAGTCTACGCATTACTTACACTGAACATGATTTCCAGCTCACGGTCAACGAATTTGCGTACGCTGTCGCTTCTTTAAGTTTATGTTGACTATAAATCTGGGTAC
>JADKLZ010001913.1:14786154-14813002 GCA_021533235.1 Biomphalaria straminea
ATCTGGGTACGCTGTCGCTTCTTTAAGTTTATGTTGACTATAAATCTCTGAAAAACGGAAGTTATGTTCGAGAAGTCACTCGATAAAATCTACTGTGAGTAGAAACCCGTCTAACGTGGTAGATAACTTTACAGATCTAGGAAGTATAGTATCAAATGACGTATTGTTTTAAAGGGAGGTTGATAAGCGTCTGATCAGGGCAAGAATTGCGACAGTGTGGCAAAATAAATTACTCCGTGTCCCCACAAAAATTAGTGTCTACAAAGCAGTGCTTCTCTCAACCCCTTTGTGTCTACAAAGCAGTGCTTCTCTCAACCCCTCTGTGTCTACAAAGCAGTGCTTCTCTCAACCCCTCTGTGTCTACAAAGCAGTGCTTCTCTCAACCCCTCTGTGGATACAAAGAAGTGCTTCTCTCAACCCCTCTGTGTGTCTACAAAGCAGTGCTTCTCTCAACCCCTCTGTGTGTCTACAAAGCAGTGCTTCTCTCAACCCCTCTGTGGATACAAAGCAGTGCTTCTCTCAACCCCTCTGTGTCTACAAAGCAGTGCTTCTCTCCAGGGCCGGTCCTAGCAATTGCGGGGCCCAATGCGAAACTGTTTGCGCGGGGCCTAGTCAGTGTGGGAATAAAAATAATAAGTGAAAATTAAGAATATGTATTAGAAAAAAAAAATGTGACTTTGAATTGTATTAATTCTTTACTTACTACAAAATTGCGATAAAATTTATCTTTACTTTATGAACCTTAATTGCAACCTATGACATATTTATATGCCAGTGACTATAAAAGTACATAAAGTATTGGAACTTCCGATTAAGGTGAAAATTCGCTTGATTATTACATTTTATAACATGAAAGCTGATAATGCCTTTTATAGCGGCCCCCATTGCTGTTAGGTTTGTGCAAAATGTGCGTCTGTCCGTCTATCACACTCAGTGCGCCAAAACTAGAAGAGATACGAAAAATATTATTTCACCATTAAATGCGGCTTGAAAAGTTCAGGTGCAACGGCTACTTTTAGTTTTCTAAAAGCAAACAGTTTAATTTATAAAATTAATTATGCAAGCGATTTTTTAATAACAAAACACGAATTCTAAAACAATTACGTAAATGTAAGGGAGGAAATGTTACAATATGAAATGCTCTTGACATATAGATATCACGCACATTTTTTAAAATGAACTTTTAGAAGCGACTTTCGTGCACTAGCGTAAAGCCCGGCTATATGATTCTAAACTAATTTCTTAAACTTTTTAAAAAATCAGATTTTTAAAAAAATTTGTTTAGTGCCCCCCATTAGAATGAAATAAGCATATTTTTGTGCGTTTTGTCTGTTGGTTGGTCTGTCCGTCACGGTTAGATTAAAAAAAAACACTAAAGGCTTTTGAAAATATAATTTAACCTTTACTGTTCCTTCAGAAATATTGCGATAGTTTAAGTATCTATAATAGATTGTTCCGGATGTTTATGTCTAGATCTACATTGAAATGTTATAATAAACTAAAACTAATCTTCTATTTTTAAATTTAATATTGCATTCATTCTATTGATTATCTGGGCTTTTTTTTTAATTTTACGTAAATTTTATCTAACTTACATCCAAATTATTAATAATAATAATTAATAAGATATATATTAAGAGTGCTAAATCAGAAGTTTAGTTTATGTAGATCTACATCTCTACAGATCAATGCTGAAAGATTATTTAAAATCGCTCGTGTGACATATTGTATATATCAGGCTATAAATCCGAACTACAGTCTAGTGCGCAAACATCAAGATAAGGCAGGTTTATACCCTGCACGCCATCCTCCGTCGTTCAGCGAGAAGGTAATTATTTTCCATTTAGAAGGAACAACCGAAACATCTTGCAAGTAGGCGGATCTGATAGGGATCCGACTCCGACGGGGGCCGCCTCTGAGTTTGTGTATCACACAAACTCTCTTTGTAATCTTGTTTTTCTTTTATCTCGAGTAGGATTGGCGTTTTCCACAATGAATGACAATTTCCAGGATTTTTTCATAAATATTTTGCAAATTAACAATTACACATACACTAAGCGCGGGGCCTATGAAAGCGCGGGGCCCACTGCAACCGCATAGGCTGCAGTGGCCTAAGACCGGCCCTGCTTCTCTCAACCCCTCTGTGTCTACAAAGCAGTGCTTCTCTCAACCCCTCTGTGTGTCTACAAAGCAGTGCTTCTCTCAACCCCTCTGTGGATACAAAGAAGTGCTTCTCTCAACCCCTCTGTGGTTATGAGCCATGGGTACTTTACAGTAAGCAACTTGAACGTTTTCATCCAAGATGATTGCACACCATTATGCAAGACTGCACTACATCTACAAACAGCAATGTACGATCATGGAACTATACTAAAGGAACGCTGACTTCAAAACAAGGTCTTTGCGCATCCTGTCTGCGCATACTGCAATATTTTTAAAAAACATTACAAAGACAATGAAGAATTTTATGCCTTGAACGAGCGAGATTTACCCGTCTTGATTAGAAAATGGTTTTTCGCTCTTTATAAACGAATTCTTAAAAACTTCATCCATTTTCAGACAAGCTGTTATGGTGGATATATTTTTTTAGAGCAAGAGATCATCACAAATTATTTTATTTTTGATCATCTTACTAAAAATTATATGTACACAGGGATTCCAACGTTGGGTTTTTTATACTAGATCTGGTGCAGTTATATGTGCTACTTGCAGATTAGCTTGCGGTTCCACATTAAGCGGAATCGTCACGCAAAACATAAAAAGATAAATTAAAACTCACATGCTACGCCGTTCCTTATTGGCACTTTTATTTATTTTATTTTTTTTTTTGCGAAGTCCGAATTCCGACAAAATAAATCATCATTATTTTTTTATTAGTGTAAAAAGAAAATATTAAATTCAAAATGCCATCATTGTTTACATTTTATCCTAATTTGGTTAAGCTAAGCGCTAATGCTCGTTTATTTAATGACAAGGGTCCTTTATAATCATGCCAAAACATTTTCCGATATGTCTCTTATAACACATTCAGTCCTAAGAAAAGAATAGAATTTAATAAGGGCAAGGATTCTATAATATGTCTAAATTCTACTACGGACTTACTTAAAAACTGTGTCTTGAATGTAGATCCAGATCTACTGCCAATTTATCTTCTAGATCTAGATTCAAGTTGTAGTCTTGACTTAAATATTGATCTAGATTCATCTATACATTTAAATCTTTTTTTGGATCAGATTTACAACTAAATCTAAACGAGATCCAGTAACTAGTAAATTTAGGTTGAATCTAGAAATTAGATTATTATCTAGAAATAGATTATATTTAGAAAATAATTTATAGTGGATCTAGAGTCCTTAAGTGTCTCTTTCTTTTCTCTTTCTCTTCCTCCCTATCTCTCCGATACATAATCTATTACGTAGATATTTATTCTATATCTAGAGTAGTAGATGTTAAGACAGTTAATAAGGTCTAAAATCTATTTCATTAGAATATTTAGGCCTACTAAGAGGATAAAGCTTAGATTTTACATCTAAAAGATTTTACATTATTATTCGTCTGGATTGGTAGGCAATTCTAGATCTATTTCTGTAATTTGTAATATAGATCTAGATTCTAGATCTAGCCTATAATGGCTGTCTTATCTTATATGTTACAGACGTTACTTCAAAAAAAAAAAAAAAAAGAAAATGATTACGTCCTACGCGTCATTCATTTAGTCATACATATTAACCAATGACCTAAATTCAGCCAAGTCACTAGTTTTCCTGGCTAGCTCAGACAACTTATTCCATGTTCTAAAAGCGCCAGGGAAGAAGGAGCTTTTGTACAAATTTGTCCTAGCATTTGGAACGAGAAATGAGTCTTTATCTTTGTGTCTTTCTGAGTATTTTATTAAATCTTGTTTTTGTATTTCAAGATTATGGTTCAGTGTTTAATGTTTAATTGCTACTTTATTTTTAAGTCTTCTATCCTGCAGACTTTCTATATTGGAATTTAGAGATTGTCGTTTGCATTATTATTTTTTCTGTTTTATAGAATGGGGGAGGGTAACTGCAAAACCCACTGGTAGGAGGTTTTAAACTTAAAACCTCTTTGGCTGCGCTAAAGAAATTGATGGTTTAGTATTAAAATCTCATCTAAAATAAAGAAAATCAAAGCAAAAAATTCCTACTCCCCTCCCCAGGGGGGAATTTCGTTTCGGGGGGGGGGGAGTTGAACCCCAACCCTTTTCCTGGCTACGCTCATGGATGTATATGTAAAAGGATTTTTTAAAAATAAAACTATTAGGCCTTATAATTACGGCAGTCAAACTGAAGACTCATCATTTAGATTTAGGCCTAAGCATTATGGGACATAATTATGATACTTATATTACAAAAAAAATATGCTTCCTTTTTTTCCATTTGTTTCTAATTCAATATATATACATATATCCATATATATAATAAGCGGAATAGCAATAATTTTAAAGTATTATTTGGAGATTAAATTCTTGTGCGCAACGTGGTTAATAAGCGAAAACACGTATGCCTTAAAGTCTCTCTGTAAGGCCCTTTCAAATATCTTATTTTCAACATGTGCTTTCCTCACTCTGGGACCTGGGTCTTGAAGACAGGCATATCTTGCTACTCGAGTAATTTTTTTTTTTGGCTGCGCAATATCCTGCTATTTTTCTAACCAAGAATAGGAGAAGTGCTTGAAAATTAAATACCTACCTTCTTATTAACAAAATAATTAATTAATGTATCCAAGTAGGCCTATAAATTTAGTACATGTATATGAATATGTGTATGTTTATTTTTCTATTTAAAAAAATGGTAGAAAAGTCGGTGGCTGAAAATTACAAAGGCATAAGATCTAAAGCTAGGTTCGTCTCATTAAGTGTAGCCTACATTTAAATATATATAATTAAATGATAGCCATTAATAAACTACCTTATATAATATAACAATTATGACACCTTTCCTTAGATTAGTAAATAGCACATCGTTTGCATCTTTTTGATTGGCCAAGGCTAGATCCTTTCATGCTTATCTTTAAAAAGATAACTTTTTTGATTTATAAGCGAACGTACAAAATATAGTATATCCATTTGATTATTTAACCAAATTTACCTTCAAATGGGTGTTTAAAAACATTTTGAAAATACACATTACTGTAGCTATATAAGTCTTTATTTTAGACTGAGTTTAGAAAAAAAAATAAATTTCAAATTATTATTAGAGGCCCATTTGTGTATATTTTTTAATGGAACAATTAAAATATTTTTCAAGTAGATCTATGTGTATAATCTGTTATGTAATTATATTTAAAAGTACTTAAGCACACACTCCACCTTGCACACGTGTTTTCTATATCTAGTGCGGTAAAAAGCGTATGTATAACAAATAAAACCAAAAAAAAAATTCTGTACGAATCTCACTAAAACGTGCAATGAATACACGAAAACAGAAACAAAAATCAAAACACCAAAAAAAGCCGGGTAAAAAAGCTAGTTGGAATTGATAATGTATAAAATCTGGCAATCTGGGTATATTTAAAACTTAAATATAGATTTTGGCATTTTCGTTATCGAATATTGATCTACAGTGTTTACAATCAATCTAGATGCCTAATCTACACTGTCGTAATATATAAACCTTGTAATAATCAAACTGATAATAGATATAGATTAGAAAAACTTATAGACAAGCACTCTATTTTTACTAGAAATAGATTCTTTTTTCTAGATATAGTGCTAGATCTAATATTACTTTAGATTACGGCATTTTATTTGTCTGTAAACACTGTAGATCTATTTACGTTCAGGAAAATGCCTAGATCTATTTTCTAGTTTTATATATACCCAGATCAAAAGTACTTTATTAACATGGTTTTAAGTAGCATCATATATTAGATCTATTCTAGGCTCAGAAATATCGTCTACAAAAAAAAAAAAAAAAAGCATACTAGATCTAGATATGATAGGCTATGGGTACATTAATTAGGTAGACTTACACGTTGATTTCAGTTTACTATTTTTAAATATAGTCTAGAATTAAAATGTCCGTTTCTAATATTGTAAAGATATAGATAGTTAAGCTTGACTTTTATAAAGATTGCTAAAAATATAATAGCATCTAAATATACCGTGTGCGAATAAGTCTACTTTCAATAGACCTAATAGGTTACATTGTTTTTTTCATAATCTAGATTTTTAAAAATCTCTTAATACTATATTTAGATTATAGCTCTAAAAAAATTTACTGTTTAATAAAAGGGCTCCTTTTTATCGATCGCACCACGTTTATTAACTTCGTTTACAATAGGCCTATATATATTTAGGACTAGGTTTTGTATTAATTACTGTTGACTGTTCTTATGCAAATATGAATTAAACTAATGATAGATATGAATGACATTCTCAATGGATTTCGTTTTTTTTTATGTATACAAGTAGATTTACATTTATAAGTAGCGCATAAAAAATTACCCAGATCTAGTAGAAAATACCTAACTAAAACTTCTCTATTTGAACGGCAACTTCAAAACAGAAGCATCGACTTAGAGTGAATTGGACGCCAAGGATGATAAAAAATAAAATCATTTGCGATATGCTCTTACTCTAATAAATTATATCTACCATAACAACTTGCGTGAAAATGGTTTAAGTTTTTATCGACCTGTTTATAAAAAGCTAAAAAACATTTTCTATTCAACATGGGTAAATCGCGCGCGTTCGAGGCGTAAAATCCTTCTTTGTCTCCACCATTTTATTTTGTAAAAATTGCAGGATGCGTATTGACATGCGCAAAGAACCTGTTTTCTATACGGCTTTGTAAAAAAACATCGAAGTCAGCGTTCCTTTAGTATAGTTCCATGGTACGATTGGGTGTGTGAACATTTTTTTGTACTAAAGACATGCTGAGCAGATCCGTTTAAGAAACGAAAGGAAACTATGCTGTATTTTATTTTGTAACAAAGTGTTTGCTTTAGCCCACAACGTAAAGATTTGGCATCACTTGATGTTTCCTACTAAAGCCATAATAAATAACCTAATTACAATATTAAATGTCTGAACGTAAACGTCTGAGAAGTTTCACTGCAAAGGATGCAATGTAAAACGACACTACCTGAGCTGTGGTTTTTCTACACTGTTTGGGTTTTTCTATTCTAACCGCCATGCACATATACAATTAGAACTAACAGAACAGAAAAGCAACTCTTCAGATTAGTTGTCTTTACCCGATCGTTCATTGTTGTAATTACAAAACTATTCCCATATTGTCTTCGGGGATATACCTTTCCTTAAGAAATTATTCATCCTATCGAGGCTCGGTCACCTGGTACTAATATTTAAATGATGGTCCTTTAGTCCTAGACTTAGAAGGTGCGCAAAATGTTCCTGAACATTTAATCTATTCAACTCTTTAATGAAGGATTTCATGCGGACATAACTCAAATACGTAGAGTCTGTTCAAAATAAAAGATTTTCTAGACAATTTTTGTTTAGCGAACTAACGAATTGGATTTGAAGTCATGTTTGAGGTATTGTAATAAATCTGAGCGAGAAATTGAAAGAGTAAGAGAAGAAGAGAGCATAGATGTTCTTGCTTCTTCAAACGTTTGCAAGAAACTAAACGCATGAGAGGTAAAAATAAGTTTTCAGATAAATACGATGTTACATTGTAACAGTATCTAGAAAGCGAACTGAAGGAGAGAGAGAGAGAGAGAGAGAGAGAGAGAGATTGAAAGTTTAATTGCGTGTTAGAGCAAATGTTATTTAGACAATAAATCTAAATGTGATGTCGCTAATCTCGCTATGAATTATTTTTCTAAACCCTTTGAGCCCCGAGCGGCCTAATGTCATTTTGTCGTTTTGCTTCAAATCCCAGTCCAATTAGAGCCTACCCTGTAGCGCCAAGGCTTTAGAACTATCAATTCTGATTAACATAGGATTGTATTTCCTCCATTGTCACAAACCAAATGGCTATTTAATGACTTTCTTCCTATAACGTTTCAATCGTTTGTGAAGAGCTTCATGCCCTAGGTAACAGTGAACCAACTATTAAACAATAACTAATACTAGTCGACCGGCGGCATAGCATACGCCGCTATTTTGCAGGGCAGGCCTTGGGCACTTCAACATATGCAACCATAGTGGGTCCCGCACTTTCTTTGGACCCGTGCTAATTTTTAGGTGTATAAATTATTAAATTGAACCATTTTATAACATATAACAGATTTCCCGCGGCCTCTTGATTTACCAGGAGCCCAATGGAAATCTCCTGAAATGTTATTAAATATACGCCTACGAAAAAGTTCTGGAAATCTCCGGGATTATTAAAATCTTTTTAAAATAAAAGTAAAGTAAAAAAAATAATATGCTATGCTATTTTGTGAATGAAATTCACAAAATAGCATAGCATATTTTTTAATTTAAAAAGATTTTTAATAATGTCCGGAAATTTCCAGAACTTTTTCGACCGGCGGCATAGCATTTAATAACATTTCAGGAGATTTCCAGGGTGCTTCTGGTAAATCAAGAGGCCGCGGGAAATCTGTTATGTTTTATAAAATGGTTCAATTTAATCATTTATATACCTAAAAAATTAGCACGGGTCCAAAGAAAGTTAGGGACCCACTGTGGTCGCATATGTTGCAGTGCCTAAGGCCTGCCCTGGAAAATAGCGGCGTATGCTATGCCGCTGGTCGACTAGTGTTTATTTATTTTAGAAATACTTAGTATGTGCTGAATGTGTGTTTCTATCTTTAATAGCATAGCGCTGAATATTTATGATTCTTTGGCATAGTAGTACAGCCCAAAAAGTTCTAAACACTCTTCTTGGATTCAAATTCCTCCTATTAGCTTGCCAACTCTTCAAAGGTCCAAGAAGTGGAACACTGTTGTTGTATTTTTTTATATACTTCATGAACATAGGCCAGGAAACTTTTGTAACAAAACAGATCTCTTCACATAGAACATAGGTTAGGATACTTTTAAATTAAAAGACATTTCTACACAATGTCTTAATAGAACATAGTCCAGGATACTTTTGTAACAAAACGCATCTCTGACTGACAATGTTTTCCATATTCCTGGAGGCGAAGCTGACCATAGCGAGTATGTCGATGAGTAAAGTAACTGGCAGTTATGATCGCTTATTTTTCGACAGAGGATTGTTTTTCTTGAATCGGTTTTTGTGAATAGGGATCTATACATTTTATTAAGAGAACTGCGAAATTATTTCTATTACTTCGACTGTTCTAGTGGATTGTGCTTCTGCAATCAATCGGCAACCTGGCAATCGGTGGTCTACTCCAAAGCTGTAACAATATATATTTAGGTATTTGATTTCTATATAAAACTTATTTTAGCAGGTGCTGTTCCAGGTATCGGAGCTTAGAAAAATTCAGGTTTGTATGTATGTATTTAATGTGCAAGAATGCCTTTATAAACAATGAGAAAAAAAAACAAGAATATAGGTCTTGCTTTTATAACACACTAGACAGATATTACCCGCTGCCCGCGGGACTTAACTTGCGTATGCTGATGTAGTCAGTGATATAGTGCATTAGAAACAATTAAAGAAAATAATAATGTTGTAAGTAAAGCGAATGCGTGAATTCACTTAAAAAAAATTATGAATGCAGCTAAAAATGACAAATTGACCTTAATTTACGCGATATTAGGATAATAGTTGCAATCATGTAAAAATGCTTTAGAAACCAAATTTCAATGTTAATTTGATTAAAATATGAAATGAATGGACTATAATTAGTATGTTCATGTGTTAAAGCTTAAAACTATCTTTGCGAAGAGAAGTTCAATCATCTTTGAGTTGAATTATAGTTTTAGACCTAGACCTAGATCTAGGAATAGAGAGATGTGTAACCTTTCGGTAATGTCAAATGAAAGTATGTTCAACAGGATTTTTATATTCGCAGATACAAAGAACGAATTTATGTAAAAATCCTGTTGAAACACAAATTCGAAGCTATATTTTGTTAAATAATAAAATCATTAGACTATATTTTGTATTTTCATGCGTCAAAGTAAAAACCTGTAAGTGCAAAGTGTATTTCTTAAAATTAGATCTAGATCTAAATCCATTCGATCTTTTCTCATGTCAACATTTGTAAACAAAGCCTAGATCATTAAAATAGTATAGCTGTAATAGTTAGGTAACTTTATTTTTTTTTAGGTTTTTAAATTTGTTTTAGGGCTACAATTCATACACACAGGTCTAAGTTAGTACCCAAGGAACATTTCTGTCAAATTTTGTCAAGATCGGTGAAACGGTTTTGATTTCTATACGGGGACATACATACATACATACATACATACATACGCATTTGTTCTCCTTTTATATATTAGATTACTCATGTATATAAATAATTCTCAAAGTCAATTAAGTTCAAAAGTAAAAAGGGAAGATCCCATGGCCCAGCGTGGTGTGAATGGAAAATGGAGTGAATTTTTGTAGTGAATGGAAGGGAGGTTAAAAAAGTGGAAGCCGAAAGAGACGAACAGGAAGAGATATGAAATTATTATGTCTACTTAATTTGTCATAATACTGAAAGTATTTCCAGATTATATTGTATATATTATATTGTGACTTTAGAAGTACTTTAATTAATATCACAAATTATGTTACAATAATAATTTCACTGGCTTCCTGTTCATATCCTTCTTGTTTCCCCCTTTTAATCTCACTTCCATTTTCAATTTTATCTCTATATTTCCGGATATTATTTTTACTTTACTTTTACGTTAAAAAGATTTTAATAATTTCCAGAGATTTCCAGGACGATAGAGTATCATGGCGTGGCGCTGTGACACCTGTCTCAAACAAATGGAGAGGACAAGAGAACATCGCTAGCTAAAAGAAAAAATATCAAGGCTAACGAGACAAGCTCAAGCTGGACTAAGGAATGAGGAAGTATAAAAAAATCAGTGCAAAACTTTCACTCTCTGGATGACGAAAGCGGTCATAATCGAACCACATTTGACGAACTATTTAAGTCTATACACTACAGTAAAGCCATTGTCTCCTGTGGTTCTTTTATTTATAGGCAACTTCTACTTGGAGACCTAACTGCGTAACTCTGATACCAGACTGTTGACACCAGATCTGCAGATACCAGCCTTATCTACCTATCTTCGCAAGTGCCCAATTAACAAACGCTAGCCATAGACTTGTCACTGGATTGACTGGCAGTAGCCGCAACTAATCTCAGCAGCTACGAACCTTTGGACTGCACGAGGCGCCTGAATCTACTACGCCAGCCCGCCAGCAGACAGCGTCAGCATCAGCCACACCCGTCTCATCAATGCATCACAGGACCTAAAGCTAAGCAACCGGCCTAATGGCACTCAGACCATTTGGTTCTCAAATGTTTTGATGATAGACTATTATATGTAAATAATTAGATCCCACCCCAGCATCTGTACAGCATTTTACCTTTTTAATTATCTTCTCTTTGCAATAAACCTGTGTATATTTTACTGAACAATAATTGTTGCCTGCATTTTAATCGCTGTGCCTGTAAATCTTATGTGCAAGTGTAGATTCTCAATTCTCAAAATCCCTAGACACACTGCCAAATCTTAATCTACTTGTCACATCACCCAAATTTGTTATATTTGTTTCTTAAAATTAAATGAGTAACATGTCCGTATGTTAGACAAATAATTATGATATAAAGACACTTCATTAAAGTCAAGGCCTGGAATAAGAAGTTGGCTGATCAACTTGAACTTCTCGAGACCAGCAATAAGGGGTTGGTTGATCAACTTGAACTTCTCGAGACCAGGAATAAGGGGTTGGCTGATCAACTTGAACTTCTCGAGACCAGGAATAAGGGGTTGGCTAATCAACTTGAACTTCTCGAGACCAGGAATAAAAGTTTGGCTGATCAACTTGAACTTCTCAAGACCAGGAATAAAAGGTTGGCTAATCAACTTGAACTTCTCGAGACCAGGAATAAAAGTTTGGCTGATCAACTTGAACTTCTCGAGACCAGGAATAAAAGGTTGGCTGATCAACTTGAACTTCTCGAGACCAGGAATAAAAGGTTGGCTAATCAACTAGAGATTGGTGATTTGTAGTCACGCGAGGCGCAATATGTTTAAAACTAGTATTTTGATCTTGCTTTAACAAATATTTGTCGTCCTAACTTCTGACATGTAGCAGATATTTTGTCATTCAGGGTCTGACCAGGTCAGTATCAGGTCAACAATGGCTCCATCATCAAGTTTAGAAGTTCCCTGATTATTACCATTTTACCTTTTATAGGGATACAATGAAGAGTTGTACAGAAACCTGCAGTAGGCAGGAAAAGAATATGTGAAACAGAGTATAGTTACATTCACACTGTTAGACACTGCTGTTGACCTCAAAAATGTGCATTCAATTTCACTGTATGTAGTGCACAAGAATTTCAATAGAAATGATAATTTAAACTTTTACTCATTGACAGTGGGGCAATGTAAAATTCTAGTTAACACTCAGACAGAATTGTATATTAAAAAAATATAAGCCAGTATATTCAATAACATATAGACGCTTTCAATCCTAGTTCAATTCACTGTATTAAATTCGGTATCAATAAAGTTAGATTTACCATCCTTGAAATTTAGTTTATCTTGATAATCTTACATTTATATTTTTTTAATTTTATTACTTACAGTAGATAGACCAGAACTTCACCTTTCCCTAAGTCTTTTGGACTTTGGGGCATCACATAAGATCTGTTCACCGTCTTTCCCATTCCGGTCTTTGGCTTTCGATAGAATCTCTTTCAATGACTGCTGTTTCATGTCTTTTTTTTTATTATTTGCTCTCTTCTTGTTTTTCCTGGTACCGTTCCCTGAAGGAAGAGAGCTGTGGAACTTGTAATGTGGCCATAGAGTCTTAGTTTGCTTTTTTTTGCAAAAGTTAAAAGTCACCGTGGGACTCTATAGATGCATTAATCTTGCCAATGGAGCTCGATTGCCCAGTTGATAGTATGCAGTGAATGTACAATTCATTGAGATGGACATAATAGGCTGATGTAGAGATGTCCTTTGACACAAGTGTGACATACACTGCCACTGTTGTATGGTTATGACTTTGTTTTAGTTCTAAATGAACATTTCAAGACGTGAAACTGAAGTAAAATGTCGGGCATCCATAGAATACAATTCACTCAATACAAAATCCACTTTATAATATTTAAAAATTTTATAACACAAATTTGTATTGTAAAGTGCATATTGGGAAAAAAAAGCAATCTACAGTGAAAGTATTGGAATACACAGTATAAATTTAAATGGTAAACGTCTAGCCGTCCCTAATGTATACTTTTGTTAAAATCTAAGTTTAGATTTAGACAAATTCAGATTCTTTGAAGTCCAAAAACTATTTAATTTTAGCACACTATAATTTTGGGAGTATTTTGCACTTTAGGACAATATTACAATAGGTTCTGGACAAAAATTGTCTCACAAAGTAACATTTGATGTTTGTTAATATTTATTGATGCACATGTTTACATGACAACTATAAAATGTAATGCATTTTATTATTTTGTTTTTCTTAAAACTCTAATTTTAGTTTCTTGAAAACAGATTTGAATACGTTGTGAGTTAAGATATTGCGTTTTCCTAAATGCTGCTGGTAAAGTCATTGGCAAAAAACAAACCCCATTAGGGCACCTGTTTGAGGCAAACATCCTTACAAAATCTAAGAGGATTCTAGAAATAAAAAGTCACCCTTTGGGTCAGGATTTTGTTATTTTACCATCACAAAAGAGATACAAAACACCGATAGCAAAGACAAACAGACACAAAAACTCTTTTGTTCCTCTGGCAATCAGATCATTAAATAGAACCAATCTAATGTAAACTTTTTCATATGTAAATTGTGAGTGAGTCTGGTGTGAATGTGCATTTTTTAAAATAATGTTTTGTTTTGTATAATGCACAAATTGTAAAAATAATTTCCTATGAACGAAGAGGATTATTATTATTATTATTATTTACACAGTTACGACTATATTTAACGACTATATGGTATGGTTTTGTTGTCACTAACATTCAGTAAAAGTGCGAGGGGTTAGGACAAAGTGGCTAAATAGCTTGGATCAATTCAATAGCAGTAGAGAACTGTGAAAACACTTGAAAAATCTTGACAAGTCAGACTATGGTGGCATCTGAGACGTGTGGAACAATCAATTCTTGCTTCCGAGTTGACCACTGCCCTAACCATTCCCTTATTTCTTTAGATTCCCAGCAGCGTTTCCAATGTCGCCAGTTTAGGCAAGAATGCAAGAGGAGCACATCCTAAGAGAATAGAATGTGTACCACAAGCTGTTAATGATTTTTCCTTTTTAGACTTTCGATATTTTTGTGGAGTATTAGAAAAATATATACTGAGTGGGTACAGGTTGTCATGATAAATTGAATGGCTGTGGACAAAAAAAAGAAGATTAATCTTTATTTGAAAGAAATGTTTTGTTGTTAACTCCACATGGATAGAGGATGCCTTACATTCTAATTGATAGTTCTTTATCTATATACAAATGTTTATGTTGGATAATGATATTGACGAGATCAATGGTACTCCTATGTTGTGTACTATTAAAAATGAATTACAGGCACCACTGGGCGAAAGGCCTTCTAGACTAAGGTCACTGGCCAGGGCGGAAAAGTCCCAGGATGGACTACAACGGCCTCATGTTCAGGACCAAGGCGAACCACCAAAATGGAGGTACTCGGCTGTGGTCAAGCATGGAGAGGGATGGGCGCCGCCACAGTGGCGTAGCTAGAGTATATGGTGCCTGGTGCGGTACATCATCTTGATGCCCCCCCCCCAAAAAAAAAAATCTAACTAAATAATAACATTGCAAAACGTTACTTTTTTGTTCAAAATGATATGTATTCATTAATTAAATATTGTTAATTAAAAAAAAAACACTTTTACATAAACATATTTCAAGTTAATTTTACCTAAATTTGTCATATTTGATCGCAAGTAATTCTTGATCAGTCTAAGTTTGACAAAACTTGCAGGTAGCGACGTTTACCGCAATAGTAAAAAATATGCGAATCATGATGAAGATATTCTGGATTGAATCAACTAGCTGATATTTTTTTATAAAATTCAAGAGCTTGTTTTGGAAGTTCAGAGGCTTCTGATGAAACTGTGACAAACCGTTGAAGCCTCTTTCGCTCCAGCAGAAATTTGTTTTTATCAATGTGGCTAGGAGTACTATCGAGATTAATTTTGAACCGAGGATTTAATAGCTGGGAAGGCGACAAAAATTCATATCTATCTGCTACATCACGAAGTTGCTCGAATCGGGTGATTATTTCTTGAACAATTCTGTCCAAGGTAGAATAAATTTCCTTTCGTAGCTCTTCTTTGTGTGTAAGTAGAGAGTCGTCACTTTTCTCATCAGACATCTTTTTCTAATGGCCAATACGTTTTCGAGGCTCTGTACTGATTCTCAGATCAGAGCACACTCTTTCGGTAGAGGTAATGCTGGCTTCAGCGATGTCCTCTCGATTTATTCTTAAAAATGTATCTTTTTTATAGTTTGAGTGAGAAGTCTCGAATAAACAATCCTTGTTTTTGGAGGTAGACTTGCGCATCATTAATTTCAGATAATACAGGAGCCCAAAATCCAAGATAGGTGAGAAAATTAAAAGTCTGAATAGCAACTAATAATCCACATGCTTCAGATCTAGTTAATGTCTCCACCTTCTATAATTTTAGAAAATGTATTCATAACCATCTTGACGGCTTCACTTTCAGGCTCTCCAACGGGTCTCAACTAAAAGTTTAAGACTAGTTCCGGTTATTTTGATGAGGATATCCCAGCGATTTGTTGAAGTTGAGAAAATGGCGTGTAAACTGTCCAGTGCACCAAAAAAATTACCGAATGGATTTCAGCTTCTGCAGCTCGAATTTCTGCTAAATTAAGAGAAGGCTTTGAGCAGGCAATAAATAGTGCTTCGGGATTGACTTCTAGAATACGTTTTTGGACACCGTAGTTTTGACCTTTCATGACCGCAGCATTATCATAGCCTTGACCTCTGCAGTCCATTATGCCTAAGCCATCCGTACGCTATTTCTCTAGAATCATCTCAGCGATTCCAGCAGCATGCTTGCCCTTTGTACATCGATGAAGTCAATAAAAGACTCACAAACCTGCACCCTGTCATTATCCCTGACAACGTACCGTAAAAGTTGGGAAGTTTGATTCAGCTTTGAGATGTCAGGTGTACGTTAAAAATAATAGAGAAATATTTGGCTTGTTTTTCTTGCTGTATGATTTGTTTTTTAACGTGATCCCCCAATATTGTAATAAATTCCTTTTGTATTTGTGGAGACATGTATGTATTCGGTCTGGAACAAAGCTTAGTTCGAATCATATGCTCCCTCAATAGTGGATCGTACTTTGATAGTAATTTTACTAACTCCAAGAAATATCCTTGATTTTGCCCTTCCAACACTTCTGCAGCTCGCTCGCGATGCCCACGAAGTGTCAGATTTTGCTTTGAGAAAAAACGAATGATGTCCAAGATGCTCATCAGGTAGTCTCTCCAGGTTTTGATCTCTTGTATAATCAAATCTTTGGCCTTGTTGTCAATACTGTTCCCTACTCTCAGGCGATTCAAGCAAGCGATGACTGAATGTGAGCTCTGCTGGTCTCATGTTTTTCTATTTTCGGGGATAACCTCCACCACTCATTGAATCCATCTTTGGATTTAATTGAAGATTTGGTACTGATCTTGTTCAGAAGAGTATACAGGGGAAGCAAAATAAGGATTCTTTTTTTTTTGGGCGAATAATACGTCCACTTTCTAAGAACTTTCTCGCAGTTTGACATTTGCCGGAAAAACCAAACCTTTGAAAGCTCTCTAGCCTTTCCTTTTGCTGATTCTTGATGTCTATACACCTCTCTGAATTGACTGTTCATACGCTGAACTGATTCAGATCCTTGAGTGACAAGGTGTATGCGGATATTGTATGTGATGACATCAGGCCAATCTCCAATGTCGTTCAGTCTAGAGTTATTATCCTGCTTTCTGTATTGTTTATACTTTCTGATGGTTCAGCTTTTTCAGTTTGAATTTTCGAGTAGTGTACTAAAGACAAGCTTGTGTGCTGTCCTTTAGACTCTAGAATCTGCGGTATTGAAGTCTTTTCTTCTTTTTCATCATTCAGGATGTCGGCCTCGTCATTTTTTCTGGATTCAATCATAACCGTCAAGAAGGCGAAACAAAATAGTAACATGGCTAGTTTATCAATCGTTAGTTCATGTTTGAAATACAGTAATGTATGTTTGTTCATGCCCATACACTTAGTCGTTTTTACAGAGAGGCTCAGGGAAATAGGAAATTAATACACACTGGGGGATTTTGGGGCCCCTCCCCACTTGGTGCCCTGTGCGGCCCGCACCACCCGCACATTGGTAGCTACGCCACTGCGCCGCCATGCAATTATCTAGCCCTCAATACGCCAATTCAGACAATGACCAAAAATTTATCCATACCGGCTCGGCCGTCGCCCGGGTTAACAAGGGCCCGCCTACCGTCACAGACCAGGGCGGAGGTGAGAAGTATACTACTGGTCCACACAAAAATAAGATAAATGCCAGAAATAAAATCACCATAGGAACATGGAATGTGAGATCACTAAGAGACGATGGAAAAGTTGAAGAGCTCACACACGAACTTAACCGACTTCATTTCAACATCATAGGACTCTCGGAAATGCGCTGGAAAAACATAGATGAAACAACAACAGAAGAGGGCCACAAATTGTACTACAGTGGACTACAAGATGTTCATGAACAAGGAGTAGGATTTCTTGTACACAGGAACTACAGCAACTGCGTTGTGAGCTGTTACCCTATTTCCAGTCGACTTATTTCCATACGCTTAAAGGCATGACCCTTCAATATCACCATCATTCAAATATACGCTCCTACATCAACATACGACGATGAGGTAGTAAAAGAGTTTTATGAGCAATTGCAGGAAATGGTCTATAAGGTCCCGAAAAAGGACATCCTTGTGGTACAAGGAGACTGGGATGCCAAAGTAGGAAGCGACTCCTACCAAACATGGAAAGGCACATGTGGAAGATACAGTAACCACACAACTAACGAACGAGGTCAGCGCTTACTTAATTTGCGAAATACAACAATCTCGTACTGGCTAACACACTAGGATGCCACACAAAATCGCGTATATCCACATGGTACAGTACTAATGGAGAACACCACAACCAGATCGACTATATCATGGCGCAACAGCGTTTTAAAACAAGCATCCATACAGCCAAAACAAGAAGTTTTCCTGGAGCTGACATTGCAATTGACATGACCTTGTTATGATGACTTTCAAACTACACCTAAAAAGGTAACAAAACAAGGACCTACCAGGATAAAATTTGACCTGGACAAGCTGAAAGACCCCAAAGTAGCCGCCATATTCGAGGCACAAATGGGAGGACGCTTTACAGCCCTCAATATCTTGGACCCCAATGACCAGGATATCAACACACAAGTTAATATGCTAAACACAGCAGTCACAGAAACACCCCGGGAAATACTAAGGAAGCGCCGCCCGCCCCAAAAACCCTGGGTAACAGATGATATACTCCAACTCTGTGACAAGAGACGGGAGCTTAAATGGAAAAAGTTGTCTGACCCAAAATATGACCTCGAATACAAAAACGTCAACAAACGGATTAGAAAGGGAATGAAAGAAGCGAAGGAAAAGAGGATAGAGAACAAATGCAAAGAAATTGAACAGGGACTTAACAGGAATGACAGTAAAAAATCGTACCAACTAGTGAAGGACCTCACTACCTCAAAGCATGGAAGAACCAAGACGATACAAGACAAAAACAATAGGTGCCTAACTGAGGAAAAAGATGTGTTAAAAAGATGGACGGAATACTGTTCAGAACTGTATAACTTCAAAATCTCAGGAGATACAGAGATACTAAATGTCCCGGCAGTTTTCAACATGGACGACTATGCGATTCTTCGCTCGGAAGTAGCATCAGCAGTAAAAGCCCTGAAAAAGGGAAAATCGGCCGGAGTTGACAACATTCCTGGTGAACTTCTACAAGAGGGAGGTGAAACCATGATAAAAGCACTCTATACAATTTGCAACAAGATCTGGCAATCAGGAGAATGGCCCAAACCCTGGACCCAGTCACTCATCATCACTCTTCCAAAGAAAGGCAATTTACAACTATGTCAAAACTATCGCACCATCAGCCTCATAAGCCATCCCAGAAAAGTGCTGTTAAAATTATATTAAATCGACTAAAACCGATAGCAGACAAAATCATATCTGAAGAACAGGCGGGTTTTAGACACGGTCGCAGCACAACAGAGCAAATCCTAAGCCTCAGAATACTCTGTGAAAAATATCTCCAACACCAAGAAAATCTTTTCCATGTCTTTATTGATTTCAAGAAAGCTTTCGATCGAGTATAGCACGGGGCACTCTGGGCGACAATGGAAAAATATAACATTAATACAAACATAACCAAAGTTATCCAGAACCTATACAAGGATGCCACCAGCGCGGTGTACTTCAACAATATTGGGGAATGGTTCAAAACCACAGTTGGAGTAAGACAAGGCTGTCTCCTCTCACCAACACTCTTTAATATCTTCCTTGAAAGAATAATGGAAGATGCTCTCGAAGGATTTGAAGGTACTGTAAGCATTGGAGGAAGAAAAGTTACAAACTTGCTCTTCGCAGATGACATTGATGGCCTAGCAGGGACAGAAGACGAACTAGCCGACCTAGTGATGCGCATTGACAAGACTTCAGCAGCTTATGGCATGCAAATAAATGCAGAAAAAAAACAAATTATGACCAATAGCCAACAGGGCTTTACAAAGACCATCAGTATTGGAGGCGAAAAGCTAACTAGCGTTAGCAGCTTTAAATACCTCGGAGCTATTGTCTCGGATGAGGGAACAAAGCCCGAATTAATGGTCCGAATAGCACAGTCCACAGCAGCCCTTTCTAAATTTAAGCTAATATGGAAAGACAAAGGCTTAGCCCTCGGCACCAAAATCAGACTGATGCGCTCCCTGGTCATGGCCACATTTCTATATGCTTGTGAATCTTGGACGCTGACTGTAGAGCTAGAGAGGAGGATCCTAGCGATGGAAATGAGATGCTACAGTGTGACTCTACTGTCTAATAATTGTTAGAGACTTCTTCTGGTCTAGTATTTATGAAACATTTACTCCGGCCACTTCAGCCATCGCGTAGTATTACTGTGTGCTGAGGTTATGACACAATGACATATATCTATATATAGAACGTAACTCCACTATTGCAGACAACGTAGGTTTATTCGAAAAAAATAAACAATAATAATATGCTGGCAACTCACGCCATGCAGATATCCAAATGAATGAAATATCAATAACATTAATCCAAAGAAATATCTTAAGTTAACACTTGATCAAATCGTCAAAATACATATTACAGTCCGAGAAAACTATATTACAACCACTCTCTGTTTGGAGTTCTTCACTAACTGACTAGAATCTACCCTTGTTCAGGAGTCACCCGGTTTTCCTCGTGCTGAAATCACGGAATAAAAAAATAAGTGACCATATTTCACTTCATGTCACAGTGGTTCTAAAACTGGACTGTGACAGCATCACAAATCATGAGATTAGAGACAGGGTTACTGCAGCGATCGGACCCCATGATGACCTGCTAACTACTGTGAAGAAACGAAAGCTTAAAATGTATGGCCATGTAACAAGATCGTCGGGACTCGCAAAGACCTTCCTCCAGGGAACAGTACCAGGAAAAAAGAAGAAGAGGCAGACAGAGAAAGCGTTGGGAAGACAACATCAAAGAATGGACAGGCCTACCATTGAAAGAGGTTTTAAACATGGCAAAGGATAGAGAGGAATGGAGAAAGATGGTCTACGAGTCTTGCTTGGTGCCCCAACGGTCCACCAGACTAAGGGATAGGTAACAGGTAACAGGTAACAGGCAACACTTCTGTGTCTTAACGTGGCATTCGAGTGGGAATCATATCCTATACTCTTAAGCGAGCAATTCTTGTATATATATATATATATATATATATATATATATATATATATATTTCTTCTATTTCGAAAACGGCTCTAACGATTTTCTTTAAAATTTCAACGTATCTAAATGTTAGTGAGAAAAAAATTCTCAGCTCATTGGCCACATCGGGAAAACTCGAGTTTGACCATTATATCGGTTTGAAAAATGTCTCATTATCGAAAAATTTATCTTGGTTTGAAGGTTTTATGAATGACATGGAGAATTTATGAATGAAAGTTTTCAAATTTATGAATGAAAGTGACGTCAAAGGAAAAAAACTTGACACCCCCTACGTCACTAGGCTCACAGCAAGAAATGAAAAAAAAAAAGTACACCTCCTACGTCACAGGCTTACAGCCGTTCACTAAGCATTTCTTTGCAACAAGTTTTATCGCGTTTGAATGAATGAATAGACACAACTTTTTGCGCACCGTAGTCGAAGGTTTAAAACAGTGAACATCAATCAAGCACGTGGTTATCTGAAGACGCTCAAGTGCTTCCAAGTGTTTCTACAAATTAATCGTTTGATCCCTTTATTATAAGGCACGTTAAAATAAGAATTTGATTAATTGTATATTTTTAATTAGCTATAATGTAGGCCGAAAAGAAAGATATGGACGCCGAATCTGGAATCTGGATGTCTGCCTGGTCGAGCGGTTTGCACGCTGGACTGTCGTTTGGATTTATCGATGGTCCCGGGTTCAAACCCTGCCCGCTCCCATCCCCCGTCGTCCTGCGGGAGGTTTGGACTAGGAAGTAACTATCTTCAATTCTGAAGGAACATCCGAAACATGTAAAAAAACAAACAAACAATCTACGTCTAGATCTAGGTCTTGATTCTAGACTTACAACTAGATTCTCAGTTCTCCGTCGAAAAAACCGCCATGTTGCTCGCCGTTATTCTTCCCTAATAGCAGGAGGTTTGCGGCGTTGAAGAGATCTAATAATAATCTAATTGGTTTTCTGTTGTAATTTCTAGAAGAAAAGATGTTCACAACTTTTCAGGAAAACAAATAGATCTAGACGTCTACGTCTGAGCTATAGGATTTCAGCCAGATTTCAATCGCTTTTTTCCTAGACTAGATCTAGATGTAACAGCATTGCCAATTCCACTCTAAATTTATAGAAGACAAATATTATTATAATTTTGTTCGATCTAAATCTTTGTATTTTTTTTAGAAGGTCTTTTATATAGATTCATTTAGACAAACATTATTTATATAAAAATAATAATTTTATTATTATTATTATTGACGTGAAGTTAATATTTTATTGACATAACGTTATTATTCGTAATTTTAATGTTAAGTAGTATAATATAGTATACCAATTGTATTGTTTTAAAATAAAAAAAACAATTTAAACTATTGCTACTAGGAAGATGCCGCGGCCAAGAAAACGCCAGTTATTCAACTTCAACCAAGATTCAAGAGAAGGAAACGATGACGATGATCCAGCTAAAGTCCCTCGCCTTTCTTTGATTTTAAATGAACTGGATTCAACTTTAATAAATTGTCTGTCTTCAGTCACTCACCAGCCTTCAACTTCGATAAATTGCCCGTCCTCAGTCACTCACCAGCCTTCAACTTCGATAAATTGCCAGTCTTCAGTCACTCACCAGCCTTCAACCTCGATAAATTGCCTGTCTCCAGTGACTCATCAGTCTTCAAATACGATAAATCCCAGAGCATCTTCAGCTAGAGCAAATGCAATCATTAGTAATATCTTTAAGCTAGAAAATTCTGAGGAGCGTTTAAGGAAACTTGAGGATTTGCGACTTCGAGCTTCACATCGACTCGAAAAGGAAACCAACACACAATATTCTAAGCGGTCAACGAGTTTGCGTACGCTGCAGCCACTTTTGATTTAACTATAAACCTCAGTAAAAAACTTGGGGTTAGGGTGTGGTGACGAAAGGCCTAGAAGATATCTGAATGGAGGGATGTGTAAAAGCAGGCCATATCCTTCCATGGGCTGTAGCACCAGTAGCACCACTGGGATAGATGGATGGCAAAAGCCGGTATGAACTTCTTATAGTCTTACAGTCTGGCTGAGCAGGGCACATATCCCGTAAAATAATCTGAAGAGTTTCTTTAGTGTTCTGTTTGTTCTATATGTAATTGTACATGGCGATTAAATATCAAGTCTCTTAAGTCCTCCTACAGTCTAGACAGCGTAAAACTATCGTAGGCCTACTATTATTGGCTTGTAAAAAGTCTTTGAAGTTTTCCCCAATAACGTAGAAATTTGCGTCACTCGATGTTTCGTACTAAAGCCATAATTGAATATACTAATTCCAAAATTAAATGTCTGAACGTACCAATTTACATATAGAACAAACAGAATACTAAAGAAATTTTTCGAATTAGTAGTCTTTATCCAATCGTTCATTTTCGTAATTATAAAAAAAAATCCAAAAATGACTTCGGGTATATGAAATTATTTAACCGAGAAAGGCTCGGCCACCTGATATTATACTCTTAAGCGAGCAATTCTTGTATATATATATATTTATTTATAAATTTTATTTCGAAAACGGCTCTAACGATTTTCTTTAAAATTTCAAGGTATGTGCGTATTAGTGAGAAAAAAATTCTCAACTCATTGGCCACATCGGGAAAACTCGAGTTCGACCGTTATTTCGATATGAAAATGTCTCAATTTAATTTTGGTTAGAATAATTTATGAATGAAGGTTTTCCATGACGTAAACGGGAAAAACGCTGCTTACGTCACTAGGCTTACTATAGTGTATTTCTTTGCAAACAATAACGCGTTTAGAGATATGAATGAAGGGATGTGTAAAACTAAAAGCAGATCACGGGCTGTAGCATCACTGGGATGGATGGATGGCAAAAGCTGGTATGAACTTCTTATTGTCCGACAGTCAGGCTGGGCAGGGCATTTATTTAACCGAGCAAGGCTTGGCCACCTGATATTTTACGTTATACGAGATGGAAAAGCCAATAGGAAAGCCGCTAACTATTTACCTTACAAAGGCAAACAAAAACGCATGCCCAAGCCAAAGTGGGTTTATGAGAAAGCAAATTGGCGTGTGTTCCAGAGTGTATCAGATACGCTCTTGGTAATTGGATATCGATAGTACATCGATCTTACATACAGCCTCTTTGCGACAGCTATGTTGAAGGCCTACATCAGGGTTAGTCTCTATCATGAACGCTGTTTCACTGCCATTTTTTCGATCTACTGATCTGCCAGACCAGGAGATCCGCTGCAGCTCTCTCGTGTAAACAGGGAAATGAAACTGCTCAAAGTCGGTTCAGAAGCTATTCACTTTGGGAAATTACATAACCAGAAAACCATAAACCTAACAATCGATAGGAACACGCTCCATCCAAAGCCACGACCTAGGTATATAGCTGTTCTCCAAGACCGTAAGATAGTTATGTCCGATCATGTGCAGGAAGTACAAGAAAACGTCTCGGCAAGAACCAAGCTATGTGGCTAATCTGTGGTACATTTAAAAAAAAGCCGCAGGTAAAATCATGGTAGAGGTGGTAACCTCTGGCACTGCGAAGGGAACAAGCCCTTATGTTAGCGTTCAATAAATACAAACGGATGTCCACTCTAACTCTTGGACGACGAATTGGGTAGGGGATTTGCTCCAAAGGACCTCCTTTATGCAGACCGCATTTGGGTTGTAACAAGAGCTGGTTCCCCTCGTGAAAGATCTGGTCTCGCCCTTACCGGGACTTTTCATCCAACAAATGTTCCTAAACTTCCGTAAATGCTGATTGATCCATAGGTAAACAAGACATGTTCACAAAACCCACAATCCAGCACTGCTAGAAAAACCAAAGCTCAATACCCTAAGATGCCATCATAGGCGTCCTCAAGGGATGCAAGGTGGCGTACATGCACCTTCCCCCTGGATTCTAGCCATTTTTTAGCATCGTCAAATCTATTAAAATCTAGGCAGCAACTGAACAAGTAGTGCTTCATTGGTTACTGAAGTACAGTTAAAAATATAGATAGTAAAGATAGTAGACCAGCCAAAGCTTATCATGAATTAATGACTGATTATGTACGTGCACCCCTCTGAATTCTGAGAAGCCAAAGGTTAGCCACTTACACTTTTTAATCAATCAACTTCTGCTAAGTAGCAACTCAAGAAGTAGTGATTCCACTGGAGTACAGTTGTAAGTATACGCTACTAATGTAATAAACTAGAACAGGAAAATCTGTCCAAACAGGTGAAGTTTATTATAGGCTTGCAGTACTTTGCATTTTGCACTATAAAGGGTGTCAACTATGTAAGTCTTGGCGACTTTTTATTCATTTGCAAATAATTATGGTTATTATTATATTTAGTTAAGGCATAGAAGGATACTTGAAGGATATATCATTGCCATCTGTTTTTCGTTGTGATAAATGTGAACGTTTCTTTGAAAATATCTAAGAGTGCAGTCATATTGGTAAATGTATTTTATCTTGCGGAGTTGCGGTCCTTGTTAGCGCTCGATAAAATAGAAGATGTATCACAACCACCAGTTTACGATAGAAGAGATATTAGAAAGTTTTCACATGAGTCAAAACATTCATCTGTATCAACGGATCACTGACAGCAGCAAGAAACAAACAAAAAATACGCAGATGTCTTTGAACGTTCGGTTCGTTGATGGCGATTGTATTCGAGACGTCTTCATTGCTTCGTCCATGTTTTTTAGAGCGACGCACTATGTGTCTAACGTATACAGATGACGTATTGGGTTATAGTGGAATCAAAGGAAACGAAAGGGTCAACAGTTTGAAGAAGCTATGAATGTTGCTTGACTCACCAGAGGAGTCGTAAACACACGAGAGTCCAAAAGCAAGGATTGTGAATGTTAAGATAGCTGGAACCATTGTAGCCTGGGGAATGGACGTGTGAAACTTTCTAAAATACCCAAACAGAATGGACGAGTCAAGCAATTTTGGCACGTTTTCACGCGGCACACTGGCCGATATGAAGATATTTCTCTTAGATACGAGAGAACCACGATCCCAAATGTCTACTCTGCTACATCGTACATGGAAGACGAGACAGTAGAAAAAATCCTAAAAGACTGAAGGTTGCTCAGAAGCGATTTAAAAAATACGACAGGTATTGAAAACAATGTTACTGATGTATGCGGGGGTCTTGCAAACCCGACAGAACACTGTTTTGTTATTAAAAAAAAAAGAACAGGTATCAAGCTTGTACTCCTGCAATGTCTGCTTGATGTCCCAGTACTGTTACCAACAGGATTATTGGTTATTCAACTTAATATGTAGGCCTACATCTACCTAAACTAAAATTCTGATTTAGCTCTATTTAGATCAATACCTACTAGATCTAGATCTAGGGTTTACATTTCAAATAACGTAAAAATGAAGCCTAGATAAGGTATCAATTGACAGAAAGAAACATTAAATGTAAAACTAGTAGAAAGTTTTAATATTTATAGCCTAACATTGCTATGTAGATCTATACATCTGGTATATATAATCTATACATTAAGTCTAGATTTAGATCTAGACATTGAAATTCAGGATCTTAATTTAGTCTATATCATTCTAAACTATACCTAGAATTTTAGATCTAGAATCTACAATGATTTTTGTTATAGACTAGACGGAAAAGGATGTTAACATTAGGCGAAAAGAGAACGATTTCTGTCTAGCGCCGATGTGAATAGACTATGCTAAAGACAGATTTTGTTTTTTATGTGCTTGTAATGTTCTGTGGATAAACACCCTAGCCTCC
>JADKLZ010001913.1:14824053-14837243 GCA_021533235.1 Biomphalaria straminea
GTTATAGCGATGTATTCAATTATTCAATTATATTGTGTTAGGTCTTGTTTATAGCGCAATATTGGCGGGGAGGAGAGGGGGAGGGTGCAGATGGTCCCGGCCTTGTAAAACCTGTAGAGCGAATGTAGAATCAGTGATTCTAATTATCAATGTCGCTATCAGGTGTCCAGAATCACGTCAAAAGTCACTGGCTTTCAGAGATTCACCAAAGCCTTGGATTATGCATCTAAAGTGCAGATGTTACCACATGAACTGTGTAGTTTGACTTACCAATATAGTCTCAGTAGCTTTTCAATTATTTTTTTATTCTCTTCAAAGTTTTTCACCTCAATTCATACTATATGTATCATTCCCCGAATTGATATCACTAAACAATCGATTTGATTCCATTGTCTTTGACGATAAAACTGATTTATCTTTTTTGGAATGTTAAGTTTTCAAAATAACTGTAAAAAAAAAGAAAAGTTTGTATTGTCACACACATTTGTCACATGTCACACATCCTCCCATTTGTTTGGTTATCAATGCCGAATAAAAGGTTTTGTTATCTTCATCTCGAATATCAGGAACTATAAACAATCAATAGACAATGCTCTAACTACCTTTATACCATATGAAGTATGGTTTCTCTTATTTTGGTCCTCTGGAGGAGGTTCTTACCTTTGGTAAGGGATGTAGATGTCTTATGACTTTGCTTGACTCTAGCACAAGTCTGGTGTATAGTTGGGAAAAGAAATAACACGAACCCCCTGCTTATTAAATTCTTTTTTTAAAGTGCAAATAAACACATATTCATACCATGGATATTAAACGAAATTAATGTTTTTGGTTAATTTGTATTAAATTATAATAATGACAATGTCATTGATCCAGTTTCAATCTGTATATTTTCCCGCATCTCGTGCAGACAAAGCCGTTGTCTGCTGGCTGTCTATTTAAGTATTCTTTCAATATTCTGCGCCTGTCTTCAATAATGGCTTTATTTTAAGTGTCAAATGTTTGTCCTGCAGCCTTTGTGAAAGCTCTCCAACAGTGTCTTTCAAAGGCCATCTGCTGCCATCTACAAACTGGCGTCTGAGTTGATCTTTATAGTGCTAACGTCCTTCTTTAAGTGAAACAAGATCTTCTTTGTTTACTCGCAATTACTTTGTCTAGAGTCCGATTGAAAAGCATGCACGAAAGTTAGTCTCCTTGTCCTGTCGTATATTCCTCATTCCCGTAAGTGTTCTCCCAAAATAATGTTTTTACTTTTTGACCTGTTTAATGTCACATGTATAAATTTTGTCAGTTTGTTGGGTACTCCTAAATCCTGTAGAGTTTGATATAGGTATTTCGTTTTGAATCTTTCATAAGCCATTTTATAGTCCAAATAGAGTTCGTGTACTGGTATACTGTATTGAAAGCATTTCTGGAGTATACATCTTAGGATGTTAATATGATCAGTTAGGTCTGAAACCACCAATGGTTTCTTTTGAATACTTTCCAGTCTCTTAGTAATAAGCTTATTTAGTATTTTGTACGTTACATTCAAGACAGATTTCTTTGTACTTACAACACTTTAATTAGGCTCCTTGTTGGTGTATTAGAGTTATAAGTGTTGTTTCTCATTCTGTTGTAAAACATATTCTTCCCAAACCCTTAATATCAGTCTGTGTATTTGGGAATGTTGGTCTTTTCCTTTAGATTTCATTAGTCGATATGACATCAGTAGCTCTATCTATAAACATTATCTTTGCCAGGCATGTCAAACACGGTGTTTGCGGGCCGCATGCGGCCCGCTACCACCTTGCATGCGGCCCGCTTGGCTACCTCAAGAATTATCAAAAAAAAGTTAAATTAAAAAGCGTTTAACAGTCAACACTAATTCTTAGGTAAAAAAACGATAACTAAAAAGTGACAATTAAATTCGTTGAAATTATTGAGTATTTTTTTTATTATCAGATTTATTAAAATACATAATTTGTAAATGTTGGCAAGAAGGTGCTGTGCCACAGGATCTGCGGGATGCAAAGATCATCATCCTGTACAAGAACAAAGGCGACAGAAGCGACTGCCTACAGGGGAATCTCTCTCCTAAGCATTGTAGGCAAAGTCTTTGCTCGAGTGATACTCCCCAGGCTACAAAAACTTGCTGATCGAGTCTATCCAGAATCACAGTGCGGCTTTCGCTCAGAGAGATCCACAATTGACATGATCTTCTCTATCCGTCAACTTCAGGAAAAGTGCAGAGAGCAAAGAATGCCTTTGTACATCGCATTTATCGACCTGACCAAGGCCTTTGACCTTGTCAGCAGAGAAGGCCTCTTTAAAATCTTAGAATTAATAGGCTGTCCACCCAAGCTGCTAAATATTATTGTCTCTTTCCACCAAAATATGATGGGTACAGTACAGTTCAATGGCACCTGCTCTGAAAGTTTCAATATAAACAGCGGAGTAAAACAGGGATGTGTCCTGGCCCCAATCCTTTTTGGAATACTCTTTTCAATGCTAATCTACCACGCATTTGATAATTCCACCGAAGGCATATATCTCCATTCCAGATTCGATGGCAAACTTCTAAATATTGCTAGACTGAGGGCCAAAACAAAAACCAGAACAACCCTCATAAGAGACATGCTCTTCGCGGACGACGGAGCGGTTGTGGCACACTCACAAGAGGAACTTCAGCTACTAATGTCCCGCTTCTCTCAGGCCTGTAAAGAATATGGCTTAACTATTAGCACAAAGAAAACAAATGTTATGGGACCCCCTGCTACAGCACCACCCTCCATCCTCATAGACGATAACAAGCTGGATGCCGTAAATGAATTCTGCTATCTGGGATCCACAATTCAAGACGACCTCTCTCTAGATGAGGAGATAAAAAAACGTATAAGGAAGGCTGCATCGACCTTTGCTAGACTCAGGTCAAGAGTTTGGGAAAACCAGAAGCTAACAACAGCGGCCAAAATGGAAGTCTACAAGGCATGCGTTATGAGCACGCTGCTGTATGGCAGTGAATCATGGACCACCTACACAAAGCAAGAGCGAAGACTGAACTCATTCCATGTGCGATGTCTTCGTAGAATCTTGAAAATCACATGGAAAGAAAAAGTGTGCAATACTGAAATCCTTGCAAAAACAGGTATTCCCAGCATCTTTACAGCTCTCAGACAACGCCGCCTGCGCTGGCTTGGACATGTTCGCCGGATGGAGGACAATCGCATACCGAAAGTCATCCTCTACGGACAACTTGCGACTGGCTCAAGAAAAACTGGTCGCCCCCACCTCCGTTACATAGATGTTATAAAACGTGACCAAAATCAGTGAACATAAATACTGACCAGTGGGAAGACATAGCTCTAGACCGCACCAGATGGAGAGAGACAGTGACTAAGAAGGCTATGGACAGCGAAAGAGCATGGGCCTCAGCTCTGGAAGAAAAGCGGACAACGCGGAAACTGGCCAGCTCCTCTACCACTGTAGCGAAGACCACCTTTCCCTGCGATACTTGTGGACGGGAGTGTCTCTCCAAAATAGGGCTCCACAGCCACACGAGGAAGTGTGCGAGATGAACCATAGTCGTTCTACGACTGAAGGAGGCCAATGAATGTATATATTTATATATTACATTTACTTATGTCGCAATATTATTGCCACGTTGCTCAATTCATCATTGACGCAACCGTGTACACAATATGTATCTCGTATTTTATATCCTTTATCTCAGCTGACCGCTGTGATAATTCTAATTAGCGTACCAACACTGCGCTTAGTAGAGATACATGGATTATCTCCCCCTTCTATTCATTTTGCTTTTGCAAGAGTTGTTCCCTCCCCTTGAACGGACACATTCGCTCCACTCCAGTCCATCGTTCATGTAAACAATAGCGTCATGGCCACTGACCATCGTCCACTTCTCCCCTCTCTTTCCAACCCATGCTCTTTCTACTTGTATTTAATTGAGATTATTATTTTCCCCTTTCATGTATATTTCATATTATTATTCCCCTTTCTTATGTACAATTTATATTGCTACTATCAGCCCTCTATTTTTCCAGTCCCACTTGTCATCATCTTCCCCAATGTGCACTAAAGCAATTTCACCAATCTGACGAATGCACCTCGGTCGAAGGCATCGATAAGATGCATGAGAGACATGTCCTAACTTGTCTTTATTTATCCGCAGCCTCCCTCAGGTGTCTGCCTATTTGGCTCTAGCCAACACTATTTGCTACATACTTAGGCCACTGCCTACTTATCGGATCACTTGCCTATTTAGTGCCATCCCGCACTATGCCCATTTGCATTGAGTTCCATCCATCTACTATGCGCTAGCCAATACTACACTCGCCTATTTGGTACTAATTAATATCGCCTGCTCATTTGGATCTACTACGAGTATCATGTACTGATAAGTGCTTTTCAGCGCTGAAAGTCACTACTCATCGTCCACTTGGCGCTATCGGGTCAAGCCTGCCTATTTGACAGTCCACCTGTCAGCCCATTAGGTACGACGTCCCTATAGACCCGCTCTGTACGAGACGTCATAGCTTCGCAAACTCACTGGACTTATCCTGCGCCCGACGCTGCCCACGGTAGATCAGCTCTGCCCGCAGTACATTTGTGCCCACGGTAGCCGGCCACCCGCCCTACTGTGCCCACTACAGATATTAGGACTCTGGACTGAAACTCCACAAGGACTATATCATAGGCGTCCCTCTTCCAGCTAGAGCGACCCCAACCACCAGTCAGGATACCAACTACTGCGATTCAATCAAGACAAATAGCTAAGTACCAAGGACAAAGTGACATATTCTCTCATTAAGTGCAAGAGTGATGATCAAATATAGTATTGATTAGAGTTAGATACAAACCCTCCCCTTTTAATTTTCTATGTAAATATTTGTGTAAATAAATATTCTTTATATTGTCATTATTTGTATCTCTTTTTAATTGCTCGTCCCGTTGCGTGTCTGCTCCCGATTTATCTGCTGATGGGTCAGTGTGTGATATATTCAAAAATAATCATCCCCTAGACACCAAACAAGCTAAATACACGTCACACGCCACGACCCGTCACAAGAGGCATGCTGTTCAATCCATCCAAATACAGAACAGATATACACAATTTAAAAAAAAAGTTTAATTAAGGTGTCTAATATTATACATTGCTTGCCTTATGATAAAAGGATGCCAAAAACAAAAAGGTAAAACTAACCGAAGAGTGCTCTATGGACATCTAGAATTCAAAAGCTGAAGAGTGTGTGGTGAGGGACAACTGCTTAACAAATGTTAGGAGTTGTCATTGGAATAGCAAAAAAAGGGTCGAAAAGTGTGAAAGCGCTTCCGTGTGTGTGTATGGGGGGGGTAGTCTAAAAGCAACACAAAGAATATTAATTAAAGAAGCCAAAGGCAATTCCAAGATTAGTAAGTAGGACTTTTTTGTTGTTGAACGTAAAAGTGATTTTAGAATTCACTGTCTAAAAGCATGCATGTGTTTAAGGGAGGGGGGTATTCCATATCAGCCAAAGTCTATTTCAGAGAAATTACGTTAAGCAGGATTGAAACGCAGCACAAAAACAGCCGATTTTCATGTAAATTTAACATTTGATATTTCTTTGACTCCGGATCAACGATTTTTCCGTTGATTTTAAAAAGGGGGGGAAAGGATGGACCAACGCTAAAATCGTCGCTATTTAAAATTTATTTTTTCGTTTCTATTCCTCCGATTCATGTTTTTATTGCTTAATTTTTAGCGGCCCCGAAAGGGGAAAAGACGCTATTAGTTTTGTGTGGCCTGTCTGTCCGTCTGTCTGTCCGTCTGTCTGTCTGTCTGTCCGTCCGTCCCGTTTAGTGCTCAGAAAGTAGAAGAGAAAATAAAAATCTGACATCACGATAATATAGATCATTCAAAGTTCTGATGCAACGGCTACTTTTTTTTTCTAAAAGCTAAAAATCTCATTTTTAAAAATATTTAATGCAAGCAGTATTTAAAGAGAAAAAACCTAATTAGTATGCAATATAAATGAAACCTAATTTAAGACAATTAATAATCTAATACATTGCATCAGATTTCACGTTTTATTTGTTCCAACTGAAGAGTATTTACTATCTAAGTAATCAACTCTTTAAAAAGGTGTGGCAGTTGCCTTGAACATCGGCTTTAAGAGGCTAACGTTGAGAGATCAAAGCACGGAAGATGTATATTTTGACCGCTGGGGCACTAAATAAGATCTGTTGTTTTTCTTTGATATATTTTTTTTTAAAATGAACTTTTAGAGCGACTTTCTTGTACAAGCGTAAAACCCGGCCATGACATGATTCTAAACTAATTTCTTAAACTTTTTAAAAAATCACATTAAAAAATTTGTTTTTTATTGCCACCATTAGAATGAAAGAAGCATATTTTTGTGCGTTTTAACAGTTGGTTGGTCTGTCCGTCACGGTTAGATAAAAAAAAAACTAAAGGCTTTTGAAAATATGATTTAACCTTTACTGTTCATTCAGAAATATTGCGATAGTTTCAAATATCTATAATAGATTGTTCCGGATGTTTATGACTAGTTCTACATTGAAATGTTATAATAAACTAAACTAATCTTCTATTTTTAAATTTAATATTGCATTCATTCTATTGATAATCTGGACATTTTATTTTAATTTTACCTAAATTTTATCTAAATTACATCCAAATTATTAATAATAATAATTAATAAGATATATATTAAGAGTGCTAAATCAGAAGTTTAGTTTATGTACATCTACATCTCTACAGATCAATGCTGAAAGATTATTTAAAATCGCTCGTGTGACATATTGTATATATCAGGCTATTAGTTTGTAACCAGTTAGCGTGCTGAACTGATTATCTCGACGCTCCCGGGTTATGTGTCTGTTTGTTTTACATGTTTCGATTGTTTCTTCAGAATTAAAGATAGTTTACTTCCTATCTCAAACCTTCCACAGGAGGGGATGGGAGCATGCAGTAATTGAGCCAGGGACCAACGATAAATCCGAACTACAGTCTAGTGCGCAAACATCAAGATAAGGCAGGTTTATTCCCTGCTCGCCATCCTCCGTCGTCCAGCGAGAAGTTAATTATTTTCAACTTAGAAGGAACATCCGAAACATCTTGCGAATAGGCGGATCTGACAGGGATCCGACTCCGACGGGGGCCGCCTCTGAGTTTGTGTATCACACAAACTCTCTTTGTAATCTTGTTTATCTAGGATAGTTTCCTTTTGCTAAACATCCGGATTAATGTTCATTCAACATGTTTTAAAAGATTTTAAAGTGATTGCATTAATTTTTTCTGTGTGCGTGTTTCATTTTACATGGACCCTTAACCAGGGCCATCTAAACTTTGTAGATCTAAATATTTCTTTGATAAAGAAGTAAAATAATTCACATGACAGGGATTTTGTTTTATCTGAGGGTGATATTTTTTTCTAAATCTAATGATATCGATCTAGATCTAATAAATTAATTTATACGGCTAGGTCTAGTAATGATGAAGTTTAGCTGATGAAGCAGCCCCGCCCCCAGCTAAAGTTCAATGTAGATCTAGAACTAATTTAGCTGTCTCTACATCATCTAGATCTAGATCTAAATCTATCAGAGGTCTACTCTAGATCAAGACACTGAAACAGAACAATTTCAGAATGTTCCACCAATAAATGTGGGTGTCAACCTGGACTTAGTCTAATGTGCTAGACCTTTTCGTTAAAGTAGTGACATTGGATTATTAGTTCCAGTTTATTATTTTTTGTATCTATTGCTGTTTCTTCTATGGTTTAAATGGATAAATGGATACAAATGATGAAAAAAAGTTCTTTAGATTCAATTTGGACAACAAATTTCTTACAACATGCACTTGGATGGATATTTTCAATGTCATTTGGTAAGTTTTTCATTTTTTAACTTTATATTCAAAACCCAAAATTACAACAACAACATGATTTTCATACTAGAAAACTTAACAAATAGAAAGAACATTCATTTCTTTTTAATTGTATGTCAAATTGATTATTTTCATATAATAAATAAAAAAGTTATACAAGTTATATCAAAGCAAAGTAGCGCACTCCGAAATGGCGGGAAAATTAATTCCGTCCAAAAGTGGAAGATAATTCCGGATTAATTCCGGAGTCAAAGAAATATATATCTTTGAGAAAAGAATTACTAACTCGTTGGCCATAAGGCGAAGTCTCTAGTATGACCGTTATACATTGTTTAAAGTAAAAAAAAAAGAAATGTATTTAAAATTTGGCAAGATAACTAGGTCTAGATCTATATCCAACATTGGTTTTGAAAGAACTATCGCGTTTGGAAAATTTACGATTTTAAGGTTTTATTAATTAAGAGATCGATACGTTAATGTTAAGCAAAATTTTGAGCATCGTCTTCTAAGTCAAGATCTAAAAGTCTATCATTGGACTATTATAACGTGTGCTAAACATTCGCTTAAATAATGTTCCATTGCTTTTTCAATCTAATATTCATTAGTTATTAAGAGAAAAACAATGGCTTTATATGTTGTAGAAAGGAGATATTATCTTTTTAAAATAGTATTTGAAATGTTTTTCTTGTTTGTTTTAAGTAGAAACTTGTGAGGCAATCATTGGAAAACATTATGTCTTGTGTTCAATGTTTTGTGTCTGCAAGCGAACTGAACAAAGCTTGTAAAGTCTTGCTGAAAAGAATGTAAATTACAATAAAGTTCAATTAGATGCAATTAAAATGCTAAGAGAATACTGTCATATGGACTGTTGACCACATCCACTTTGTACTAAGTAAACATGTATGTTAAATGTCTAAGTTTCTTTACTTAAATGAGACAAAATATTGTGTAGATTAAAATTACTTTCATTATTTTTTTTACCCGCTCCAGAGTGTTTTCTTTTTATTTCTACCAAAATGTTTATTTTCACACGCACCAAAATGTTTTCTTTTTACTTGCACTAAAATGTCTATTTTTATCTGCAACAAAATATTTTCTTTCTACCCACACCAGTATGTCTATTTTTACCTGCAACATAATGTTTATTTATACCTGCAACAAAATGTTTTCTTTCTACCCGCATCAAATTAATTTCTTTCTACCTGCACCTGAGATGAACTCCTTTTGCAAGACGTGAACCACCGTTTCTTCTGAATCCCCGCAGTGTCGGCAACGGGCATCAAAATTTGGCCGGAACCGGGCAAAATACGCACCTATGGGGCAGTGTCCCGCGCGCCACTGCGCTATTGTTGTCTGCTCTGACCGTTTTAGCCTCCACCAAGGGTCTTCTCGATTGGGGTGGCGCATTTGCTGCCAGACTCCCCTGGCAGTCTCAGAGTCATCCCAGGATTTCAATCATTTATAATGCACCCACTCTCGGATTGTTGTCGTAGCCTGTTGAAACGTACTTGGAGCTTCGAAAGTGAGCACGGCCAGCCTTCCTTCTCGTGCTAGTGCTAGAGCATCAGCCGCGCCTTTGCCCATCACGCCGCAGTGCGAGGGCATCCACTGCATGAAAGTGACAGCTCCAATAAGTAGGCGGATGTTGTTTGCGGCGCCTAATGCCTATTCAACCATATCGGATTTTCCCCCTAAGCGGCCATGGCTTGGAGGCAGGACAAGGAATCGGTAACCATTACAACAGTTGTCGCAACGGTTAGCTTTTCACTTAACTTTTGGAGCACGTGTTTTAGGGATTCGGTTATCGCCGTGATTTCGGCGTCAAAGCTGCATGCAGCGAGGCCGCATGCGCCTGACAGCCTGTCTGGTTCGGTATCTGGGTAGCTCATGTAGGCCCCATACCCAGCTCTAACTCTAATGGTTGTTGTGCAGGAAGGCCAATGGCCCTCGCTGTGTTTAGAGTCGTTTTCGGTTGGGCCTGGTGCGGGACATGATCACCAGGTGGGTGTGGTTGGCTATCCACACCTTGGCCACCGTTCTTCCGAGGGAAGAACGAATGCAGTGTAGCCTGTGAAGAGGTCTTGGTCCTGGGAATGGGAACCTTCGCTAATTTTTCGCAGTTCGTAAGGTTCTTCGGAACCACGGGACAAGTAGTAGTGTATTTTTCATTGTCGAGCCTACCGCCTACTACCCGCGCAACGGAGTCTGTTCGGGTCTGCTCGTACCCGCTTTTATTCGATTTAGTTGTACTGGTTATGGGTTTTGTATGATTCGAAGGCCGTTGGCGGTTTTACTTATTTCCATTTAGGGGCAGTTAATGGGCCTGCAAGTGAGTCCACAGCTCTTTGGTGCGGGAAGTAAACACCAATGTTCACCACCTCCGTATGGCAAGAGTTCACTTACGTGAGGAGTGGGTCTGTGAGGATTGTTTGATATCCCCAGTTTCGTAACTACTTATTGTGAAGCGCGCTACTCTACTACCTCACAGGGGACGGTCTAGTTAGAGCCTAGCTCGTAGGCGCCAGCCGGTCCGCCCGATGCAGCCCGCGAAGGCCGCGCCAGTCAGTCCAGCTTTTGCCCAAATGGAGACCCGCGAATCAGCCGAGCCCCAGGAGAACCCTACCAACCCTCGAGTTGGTGTCCAGCGCTATCCGCTTTTCGGAGATCCCGTTAGGTCTCTTACTCACCGTTGCCCCGGGGCCCCACAGGGGGGGGGGCTGGACATAACCCCTTTGGTTTGACTTTTACACTTGCCGACTGCTCATTCATCAGTGGCAAGCAACCAGTACTCTTGGCCATCCCTCTGGAGAGCGGTATGTTCACGTGACAACCACGATGAGATGGTACTGGAACTGCCACGTGCTACCTGTGCTAAATTGTTTTCTTTCTACCCGCACTAGTATGTCTATTTATACCTGCAACAAAATGTTTTCTTTTTACTTGCACCAAAATGTTTATTTTTACCTGCGCCAAAATGTTTTCTTTCTACCCGTAATATGGCGTCTATTTTTACCTGCAACAAAATGTTTATTTATACCTGCAACAAAATGTTTTCTTTTTACTTGCACCAAAATGTTTATTTTTACCTGCACCAAAATGTTTATTTTTACCTGCACCAAAATGTTTATTTTTACCTGCAACAAAATGTTACTACCTGCAACAAAATGTTTATTTTTACTTCCACCAAAATGTTTTTATATGCACTAAAATATTTATTTTTACCTGCACCAACATAAATTTGTTTTCTGTTTCATTGTTTAGAAAACAAAAAGTTAAATGACATTTGATGTTACAAGAGGCCAAATGAAGAGTGAACTTGTTTAGATGATCTCTACTTGTCGTATTTATGAGAATAAAAAACTGTTATAATATCATACATGATAGGAACTAATATAATACATTATAGAAACTGGCCTTAAAGCGTTCTTTTTTATTCTTATATTTTTTTTCTATAAATAAATATAATTTCCATTGATCAAGCTAGTGCCAATAAATAAATATAGTGGTAATAAATAAATATAGTGTCAAAAAAAATATAGTGTTAATAAATAAATATACTGCTAAAAAATAAATATAGTGCTAAAAAATAGAGTGCTAATAAATAAATATAGTGCTAATAAATTAAATATAGTGTCAATAAATAAATATAGTGTCAATAAATAAATATAGTGTCAATAAATAAATATAGTGCTAATAAATAAATATAGTGTCAATAAATAAATATAATGCTAATAAATAAACATAGTATCACTAAATAAATTGTAGATAAAGATAGTATCAGTAAAAAGTATCATATCAGTGTTAAAGCATGATATCTTTTGAAATAAAAACACACCGTTTTTTTTTACTATATGTTACAAACAGTTAAGTAGTGTACTTACATAATGAAAGCGACCAACATTATTTCAGTTGAAGTAAATCCTTCCTATTGTCCAGAGAACTCTGAGCAACAATCTGTCGTCTGTGTCTCACATAGCAGACTTCACTGAGCCCCCCCCCCCAGTCCAATCGTAGCTGGGAAGAGAGAGGTGGGTTTTGTCTTCCACTTTGATTTGGAGTTTGTAAGTAAAAATGTTTTCTTTCAGTCACATCTCTCAAAGATCCATAATGGTACATGACCAAATCAAAGTCTGTAGACATTGTACTCAGAGATTGTTAGGCAAACAATTATATTTCTTTCTCTCTCTCTCTCTCTCTCTCTTTCTCTCTCTCTCCCAATGAACTATTCAAAGATTAGAAATGAAACAAATATAAAATACTGAAAAGGAAAAAGAAAAGTATTGTATTATTAGAGAATTGAGAAATAAATCGAAACTAACACTAAAGAATGACATGGTCATAGGATTTGGAATCCAAGAACAACAATGTTACCACTGAATTTGTCCTTCTGGCAAGAAAAAAAAGGGTTCATTCAAAAGAATTTGTGTGTAAACACGTGGAGGTTCACATAGACATCTGAAGAGAGAGAGAGAGAGAGAGAGACAGTGAGATAGAAAGAGAGAGAGATAGAGAGAGACATGGCTGTGTTACGTTTTTCTGTTGTTTCTTTATCTCTCAATGTTTCCTCCCTCTACTCCTTGGCTCCCTCTCTGCCTCTCTGTATGCTCAATGTTTGTTGCTCCTCTCTTTGCTTTTCTCTCTCTTGTCTTTTTCTCGCGCTCAATCACTTGCCGTGTGTCTCACAAAACTCTTTCCATTTCTCCTAATTTCTCTTTGACCAATGGACATTAAGTTCTCCCAGTGAAAACGTTTACTTGGACACCTAGAGATTGTTTTCCTACACATTTTAGCTATAAAAAAAACTTTCTAGTGACAGAGAAAATCAAAGACTAATTACCCAAATCAATAGGTCAAAATAGATTACAAATTGTAATAATTGCTCTGTATAAGTTAGGGGTATATACATTTATATATATTATAGTGAGGGGCTTTATAAAATTGTGAAATAACCAAACGGTATTGAATCTAACGAGGAATTATTAGGAACTTAAAACTCCATAGATTTATATAGATAGTTATCTGCACTATATGAAGTATCCTTTTGGTAATCTGAATTTCAGACTGTTACTTTGAACAAAAGTAGTGTGACGGGTCGCCGCGTGTGATGTGTATTTAGCTTGTTTGGTGTCTAGGGGATGATTATTTTTGAGTATATCACACACTGACCCATCAGCAGACAAATCGGGAGCAGACACGCAACTAGACAAGCAATTAAGAGAGATACAAATTGATAACATATAAAGAATATTTATTTACATAAATATTTACATAAAAGAAAAAAGGGGGAGGGTTTGTATCTAACTCTAAA
>JADKLZ010001913.1:14859316-14874077 GCA_021533235.1 Biomphalaria straminea
TGTTGAGTATTTATGTTGTCTGCACATCCGTTTGTTGAGTTTATTTATTGTCTGCACATCCCTTTGTTGAGTTATATATATTGTCTGCACATCCCTTTCTTGAGTTTTATATACTAGTTGACCGGCGGCATAGCATACGCCGCTATTTACCAGAGCCGGCGACCGCAGTGGGGCCCGCATTTCATAGGACACGCAATTTTATAGGACCCGCTCTAATTTAAAGTGTAAAAATGATTAAATTAAGCCATTTTATTACTTACAACAGATTCCCCGCGTCATCCTGTCGATTTAAATGAGTCCCAGGAGCACTAACACATCTATAATCAAGAAAAGTTTGTATTCGTCATGTTGGAAACATGCAATGCAATTTTTAAATTTTTCATATCATACGCCGCTATTTTGCAGGGCAGGCCTTATAGGCACTGCAACATATGCGACCGCAGTGGGCCCTGCACTTTCTTTGGTCCCGTGCTAATTTTTAGGTGTATAAATTATTAAATTGAACCATTTTATAATATGATATAACAGATTTCCCTCGCTAAAGTCAAACCTGAGAGTAGTATCTATCTGTGTATTGACTGGTAGTCGTTCTTATCACACAAAACAATCTCTTCCGGCTTCCACTTTTTTAATCTTTCTTCCATTCACTACACAAATTCATAAGAGAGTTTTATGAAACAAAAATGTGTGCATTGCAATTGTGTGTAGGCCTACTTTATTTTTATACTTATAAATTGTGTTTAATCTCTAAGACTGAGGATAAAGCAATTTTTACATTTTTCATAATTTGGAAATCCGAATTCAATAGTAGATATATGTGCATGTTTTCATGTTACACTTGAAGTTACTTCCTTTTTCCAGTCTATATTTATTTACGTCTCTGTTATTTTGTTTCGTGAATGAAAAAAGTGCGGATTGGGATGCACCAATTTCCATGCACACCGCGTGCGTGCGCCATGGGATCTTCCCTATTTCCTTGCCGCTTGCATGTTGTTGTTGTTTGACCTCTTACTTAGAGGATTATATATATAGATTTTCTGCACATCCCTTTCTTGAGTTTTATATATTGTCTGCATATCCCTTTGTTGAGTTTTTCTCAAGTATACTAAATACAACATCGAAACATTGTTTTTAATTTAAAAAACAAAAAGGTTAGAGAATATCAAAGTACTGTAGCGCTAAGGTCTTTTTGTAGCACGATAGAGAATAAAGTGAAATCAAATTTGTAAGTGATTTTTAGCGGCCCCCGTAAGGGGAAAAGCCGCTATTAGGTTTGTGAAAAATGTCCATCTGTCCGTCTGTCACACTCAGGGTGCCAAAACTAGAAGAGATACGAAAAATATTTTTTCACCATTAAATGCGGCTTGAAAAGTTTAGGTGCAACGGCTACTTTTAATTTTCTAAAAGCAAACCGTTTAATTTATAAAATTAATTATGCAAGCGATTTTTTAATAATAAAACATCAATTCTAAAACACTTACTGTTGTACTCAATAATAACAATCCGTGTTACATTCTTAAGCTTTATTTCACTGAATGACAAACAACTACACACATAGTAGAAATCACATCACGAAATGAGGTCAGTACACAGGATAACAAATGTAAACAAATACTAAGGGGTGACAATCCAACTAAACAAATTCACAACATTCACCCCACGTTTAAATTTATACATATAACACAACCACATATAGTCAAGGCAATATAAAGATCATGAAAATATAAACATCGAAATACATTAGAAAATATAAACATCTAAATACATTAGTTTGCTAAACCTTGTAGTTGGGTTTTGATCGTCTCTCTCTCAGGTTGTAACGGTAACCAGGATAGGCACCATCATTATCAGCACCAACAATGTCATTCGGTGCCTCGATGTTCGGGGCTTCAACCGAGTCCACACGGGGGTTCGGAGCAGAGTTCTCGATGTTCGGGACTTCAACCGAGTCCACACGAGGGTTCGGAGCAGAGTTCTCTGCGCTGCTTTCTGCGCAGTCCTGAAGTGAGGGTGTAGCGTCCCCAGATGAACCGTCGCTCAACACAGGGGGTCTCACATTTTCTGTGAAACAGTCTTTTTCTTTTTGGGCCAAATATCTTAAAGAAACTGTTTCTTCTCGGCCTGTAGGTGTTCGTATCAGGGCGTATTGAGGGTTGCTGCTCACAAGCTCTACCTCCTCTGTTAATGGGTCATACTTTGATGATCTAGTGTGTCTTTTTAATAACACGGGACCAGGAGTTGTTAGCCAAGTTGGAAGAGATGTCCCATTAGTACTTCTGCGATAGAATCCAAAGAGTCTCTCGTGTGGTGTTTTGTTTGTCGCCGTACACAAAAGTGACCGTATTGAGTGTAACGCGTCTTGCAACACAAGTTCCCACTGAGACGTACTCAAGTCCTGGGAGTGTAAAGCTAAGGTTATAGCTTTCCAAAGAGTACTGTTAAGTTTCTCTGTTTGACCATTTCCTCTGGCATTGTAAGCCGTGGTCCTGCTCGTAGCAACTCCTCTTTCATTGAGATAATTCTGTACTTCAGCAGACATAAATGAAGTACCTCTGTCGGTATGGACATAGGAGGGTAGTCCGAATAAGGCGAACAACTCATTTAAGCATTTAATAACAGTAGCAGATGACATGTCTGGACACGCAAAGGCGAAAGGAAACCTCGAGAATTCGTCGATCATTGTAAGCAGGTATTTATTGCGTGAGTTGGAAGGGAGAGGCCCCTTAAAGTCCATACTTATTCTTTCGAATGGCTGAGTGGCTTTGATTAATTGTCCTATGGGTGGCCTAAAAAATCGAGGTTTAAGTTCAGCACATGACTGGCACTGGTTGATCACAGTTCTGACGTCATCGGTGGAAAAAGGTAAATTTTTTGATCTCACAAAATGTAGCAGTCTTGTTACACCAGGGTGACACAAACTGTTGTGAAGTAATTTTAGGTCGTTACGTGACATTGCGGATAAGTAGCGATTTCTGCTGAAAGTGTCTGCAGCAGAGTTCTGTGCACCTGGTCTGTAAACGACGTCGTAATGGAAGCAGGATAGCTCTAACCTCCACCTTTGGATCTTCTCATTCTTGATCTTGCCTTTATTTTGTCTACAATACATAAAGGACACGGATCTCTGATCTGTGACAAGGGTAAAGTGTCTTCCGATAAGAAAATGTTTCCACTTTCTCAAAGATTCTACTATTGCGTACGCTTCTTTTTCCACCGAAGAGTGCCTTCTTTCGCTTCTCGATAGTGTCCGGGAAAAGAAGGCCACAGGCCGACCCTCTTGATTAAGTGTAGCTGCTATAGCTATGTCAGACGCATCTGTCTCCACCGTCAGCGGGCGAGTGTAGTCTATGGTATACACGGCGGATTCCTCGAGCTCGTCCTTTAGGTCCTGGAATGCTTGTTTGACTTCCCCAGGGACAGGAAATTGTTTATTTCTGGCTAAAGAGGCTGATTTTGTCGGAGAAGTTAGGAATCCATAGAGAATAATAGGCCAACAAGCCCACTATCCGTTTCTGCTCTCGCAGGTTCGACGGAGCCTTTAATTCCCGCAAGGCTCTGAATCTTTCAGGGTCAGGCTTGAGCTGACCTTTAGTTATTTCGTATCCCAGCAGTCTGACGCTATGTGTTCCGATCTCACTTTTAGCTTCATTGAAGATAATACCATACTTCTGAGCAACTTTGAAGAATCTCTGCAGGTTTCTATCATGAGATTCGGTATCATTTCCACAGATGGTCACATTGTCCACATAAGCGAATGTATTTTCTAGTTGTTCGTCTTCGATTATTTTATCTATGGTTCGCTGGAAACAAGCCACTCCATTTGTAACTCCAAATGGAATTCTTCGAAACTGGTAAAGTCTAACCCCAGCCTCGAAAGCTGTAAATGGCCTCTCTTCTTCTTTAATCGGGATCTGATGATAAGCATTCTTGAGGTCCAGAGTGCTAAAGACAGAAAATTGTGATATCTTCTCTGCTAATTCATCCATTCTTGGCATGGGATAGGCGTCTAGCAGCGTAAATCTGTTGATTGTCTGACTATAGTCAATAACCATACGTCTTTTGTGCCTTTCATTGCCTGTTATTAGAACCTGTTCCCGCCAGGGGGACTTTGAAGGTTCTATTACTTCTTCTTTTAGTAGTCTCTGAATCTCAGCATTAATAAACTTTGAGTCCTGTAGTGAGTGCCTGCGTGACTTAGTTGCCACTGGAGTGCAGTTTGGAGATAAGTTACTAAAGAGACTAGGCGCCTCTACTTTAGCTGGTTTAAGGGTGCTTACACACAGGGGTGGTCTCTTTCCACTAAATGGAATCTGTAGCTTCTCGTGTAAGCTTATGAAATCCAAGCCTAGAATTACATCTGAACACAATCCATCTAAAAGTGACAGTTTTATATTTTCATATGTTTCATCTTTGAGTTGAATGGTAGCAAAGATATGGCCTTCAGTAACTCGAGAAAGGTGAGTAGAAGCCATAAATATTCTGTCCACGGAGGTTTTTATAGGCCACTTTTGACTCCTGGCAACTCGGGCTGATACGTAACTCTCACAGCTTCCAGTGTCTATCAAGGCTTTAAGTGGCATCCCATTGAGAAGAATCAAAGAAGTTGATTTTCCTAGTCCTACAGAGTGCAACGTAGCGAGTGCGAAAGCTGTAGATTTTCTTGATTTACAGGACCTCTGGAAATGTCCCTTCTTGCCACATAGATTACATGTTGCTTCACGTGCGGGGCACTCATTACGAGGATGTCTCCCTCTACCACAGAAGTAGCACTTGCTATATAAAGCGCTTACCTCATGTTTTGCTTGATTTGGACTGATCGGGGCTCTTGGATCAGGCAAATTTGGAGCGACAGAATCAGCAGGGTGTTCTCCATTTGTAGTAGCACAACTAGTTTCTAATTGTGCCTCATACAGCAACGAGTGTTGATGGGCGTGTTCCAGTACTCTTGCTTCTTCAAAGGCATCCTTTAACGTAAGATCAGTTTTTTCCAGGAGGCGTTTTCTGATACTGTTGGATGCTATTCCTGTAATGAATGCATCCCGTATTGATTCATCACGGTGTTGCTCCGCTGTTACGGCTTTGAATTTGCAGTCTTTCGAAAGACTGCGGAGTTTTTGCATAAATGTGTCTATGCTTTGACCCATCTCTTGTTTACATGTGGCTAACTTATGCCTTGCAAACACCTCGTTAGTGGGCTGCACGTAAATGTTATTTAGTGACTGGACGGCTTCTTCGTAATTTTCCTTGTCACTGATTAGTTGGTAAACTGAAGGTGAGATGTAATTTATAAGTAGTTTCTTGTTATCTACATTTCCTATCGTAACTACTGACAGAAAGTTTTGAAATGTTGCATACCAATGCAGCCACTTTTCTTGTGCTTGAGGTGCAGTAGGTTCCAAATCGAATCTCTCAGGCCGTAGTAGTCTATCTATGTTGTACAGATTCAGTGAAATAAATTGTTGTACTCAATAATAACAATCCGTGTTACATTCTTAAGCTTTATTTCACTGAATGACAAACAACTACACACATAGTAGAAATCACATCACGAAATGAGGTCAGTACACAGGATAACAAATGTAAACAAATACTAAGGGGTGACAATCCAACTAAACAAATTCACAACACTTACGTAAATGTAAGGGAGGAAATGTTACTAGATATCACGCACATTTTTTAAAATGAATTTCTGTCTGTCTGTCCGTCTGTCCGTCTGTCAGACTCAGAGCGCAAAAACTAGAAGAGATACGAAAAATATTATTTCATTAAATGCGGCTTGAAAAGTTTAGGTGCAACGGCTACTTTTAGTTTTCTAAAAGCAAACCGTTTAATTTATAAAGTTAATTATGATAGCGATTTTTAATAACAAAACACCAATTCTAAAACAATTACGTAAATGTAAGGGAGGAAATGTTACTATAAGAAATGCTCTGGGTATGTAGATATCACGCAGATTTTTTAAAATGAACTCTTAGCAGCGGCTTTCGTGTACTAGCGTAAAGCCCGGAAATGACATGATTCTAAACTAATTTCTTAAATTTAAAAAAAAAACAGATTTAAAAAAAAAAATTTGTTTAGTGCCCCCATTAGAATGAAAGAAGCATATTTTTGTGCGTTTTGTCTGTTGGTTGGTCTGTCCGTCACGGTTAGAAAAAACACACTAAAGGCTTTTGAAAATATGATTTAACCTTTACTGTTCTTTCAGAAATATTGCGATAGTTTAAGGATGGGAGCATACAGGAATTGAGTCAGGGACCAACGATAAATCCGAACTAAAGTCTAGTGCGCAAACATCAAGATAAGGCAGGTTTATACCCTTCTCGCCATCCTCCGTCGTCCAGCGAGAAGTTAATTATTTTCAACTTAGAAGGAACATCCGAAACATCTTGCGAATAGGCGGATCTGACGGGGATCCGACTCCGACTGGGGCTTCCTCTGAGTTTGTGTTTCACACAAACTCTCTTTGTAATCTTGTTAATTTCAGTTCTATTTTGTATTGCTAGTAGGATTAGTCTCCTTGTATTACACGCTAATCTGTCATCGCTAGTAGCTTTGACCTCTTTTATTTCATTTTTATATGTCATCGCTAGAAGGATTAACCTTTTTGTATTACACCCTAATCTTTCATAGCTAGTAACATTGGCATCTTTTATTTCATTTCTATTGGGTATTGCTAGTAGGATTAGCCTTCTTGTATTACACGCTAATTTGTCATCGCTAGTAGCTTGGACCTCTTTTATTTCATTTCTATTGGTCATCGCTAGTAGGATTAGCCTTCTTGTATTACACGCTAATCTGTCCTCGCTAGTAGCTTTGACCTCTTTTATTTCATTTCTATTGGTCATCGCTAGTAGGATTGGCCTTCTTGTAATAATAATAATACGCTTGTCTTCGATTCCGAAGATTAGTGAGGAGCACAGTATTTCTCATGGCCGTGCATTCCCAGCCGTGACCTACATATTTTGCCACAGCTGAGCAAGCCAAACCATTATCCGCAGGTGGTCGATTTAGATTTTCTTTTCGTCGTCTGCGTTTGTCCTCGGCAGCAGATTTTCTTTTGGTCTCAAATGTGTATCTTGCGACCTTCGTGAGTGACCTCCAGCTGTCTCGTTGCGACGCCGCATGCAGCCAGGTGCTCTCTTCTATGTCAGCCAAGGAAAGTTGACGCCTAAGCTGGTCTTTGAAGCGTTTCCGTAGGACGCCTCTGTTACGTCGACCACCTTTTAGCTCCCCAAAAAAGACTACCTTTGGCATACGTTCGTCTCCCATACGGGGTACGTGCCCTGCCCTTATTAGCTGTCGGACCATAAGAAGTCCCTCTATACTGTCCATACCAGCGTTCGCAAGGACATCGCTGTTTGTAGTGCAGTCCTGCCATCGTATGTCCATGATGGAGGGTGTGACCTTGTATTGTGATAGGTCATAAGACCAGTGACCTCTGCTGTACTGGCAAGTTAGTCCAGTGGTACTTTGTGGTCCCAAATTATATTATCTAGGCTATTAAATATAGCCTCCAGATAAACAAAACTACTGAGACAAACAAGTAACAAGTCTAAGATTTCAGTTTTTACAACAAGAAAAAAAAAATAGTATTTATCACAAAAAAAATAAATCATGGAATGTATAAATGGAAACGAAGGTTCACAAAAGATAAGGAAATAATGTAAAAAATCAAAGTAGTATGACAGGTTCAGGTCCAAATAATTGAAGAATCCCCCACCACCGAGGTACAATAATAATAAAGAATCCCCCACCACCGAGGTACAATAATAACGTCTTATGTCCAAAAAAAACAAAAGGATGGTTTACAAAACACAAAATCATATATACATTAACAATGACCTGACGTCATCCATGAGACCTAATACCGTCTCATACACAGACAAAATATGCCTTTTACAAAAATAAACTACAGGAGAGGATAAGAGACTAAGTAGACAAATAATAAGTACATAAACCAACTTATTACTAACAAATAAATAAAGTCTACTTAGCTCGTTATCAGAATACTCTTCCCATAACAGTGGCACACTCCTCTTGAGAAACACAATAATAGAACAATAACACAAGTTTAAGTTTACAATATGGATATTTAGTTAAAAACTATACTGGTCAGTTCAAGGATTCAAGAGGGAGTGGCCATCGTAAACAGTAGACAGGGACGTAAATCAACTAATAAAGGGGACTAACTCTAATAAAAAAATAAAGGCAGCCACCCTTATTATCCCTCTTGTCACAGAGGGCAAGCATCTTTGGTGAAAGCGCTCAAGAAGTCTTAGTTGGTTTTTAGCGGCCCCCGTAAGGGGAAAAGCCGCTATTAGGTTTGTGAAAAATGTCCATCTGTCCGTCTGTCACACTCAGGGTGCCAAAACTAGAAGAGATACGAAAAATATTTTTTCACCATTAAATGCGGCTTGAAAAGTTTAGGTGCAACGGCTACTTTTAGTTTTCTAAAAGCAAACCGTTTAATTTATAAAATTAATTATGCAAGTGATTTTTTAATAACAAAACACCAATTCTGAAACAATTACGTAAATGTAAGGGAGGAAATGTTACTAGAAAAAATGCTCTTGGCATGTAGATATCACGCACATTTTTTAAAATGAATTTCTGTCTGTCTGTCCGTCTGTCCGTCTGTCAGACTCATAGCGCCAAAACTAGGAGAGATACGAAAAATATTATTTCACCATTAAATGCGGCTTGAAAAGTTTAGGTGCAACGGCTACTTTTAGTTTTCTAAAAGCAAACCGTTTAATTTATAAAATTAATTATGCAAGCGGTTTTTTAATAACAAAACACCAATTCTAAAACAATTACGTAAATTTAAGGGAGGAAATATTACTATAAGAAATGCATTTTGCATATAGATATCACGCACATTTTTTTAAATGAACTTTTAGCAGCGGCTTTCGTGTACTAGCGTAAAGCCCGGAAATGACATGATTCTAAACTAATTTCTTAAATTTAAAAAAAAAATCAGATTTTAAAAAAAAAATTGTTTAGTGCCCCCATTAGAATGAAAGAAGCATATTTTTGTGCGTTTTGTCTGTTGGTTGGTCTGTCCGTCACGGTTAGAAAAAAAACACTAAAGGCTTTTGAAAATATGATTTAACTTTTACTGTTCTTTAAGAAATATTGCGATAGTTTAAGGATGGGAGCATACAGTAATTGAGCCAGGGACCAACGATAAATCCGAACTAAAGTCTAGTGCGCAAACATCAAGATAAGGCAAGTTTATACCCTGCTCGCCATCCTCCGTCGTACAGCGAGAAGTTAATTATTTTCAACTTAGAAGGAACATCCGAAACATCTTGCGAATAGGCGGATCTGACAGGGATCCGACTCCGACGGGGGCCGCCTCTGAGTTTGTGTATCACACAAACTCTCTTTGTAATCTTGTTCTTTCTGCAATGTACACGTGACAGGTGGACAGATTATAAAAAACTTGAAAGAAGTGTTTTTTTTTCTACAATTTAAGTCAAACAATAATACAAAGAAGAATTTTCAAACATCTCAGAAGCATCTCCTGATGTACGGAATAGCAATGCAGGTAGACAGACAGGTTTCGACATTTTGAGCATGACTATCAGAAACTCAGAAACTATCTGCAATCACTCCCAATGCCGAGGACTATCTCACTACTTCGAACTTTGTAGACAAAAGGGCATGAAATATAGTACACACACAGGCAACGCCTGTTGATTTGTTTCCAGGTCATATTTTGTTTCATAGAAGGAACACCCCCCTTTTTTTTAAAGCTGTAATAAACGGGCCACATTACTACGATCAACCTAACATACATTTAAGCTCGTGAATTAGTGTATCTGTTACATTGAAATTTTATGGCCAGCTCTCTCTTTCCTTCTATGTTTCTCTGTCTCTGTCTGTCTCTCTCTCTATGTCTGGGTTTTTTTGCTCACTGTAATCCCGAATATTGTTTTTTTTTACCTGCATAATTTCGCCGACATACATTTTAGACTTGATTTGGAAAGACTCGCATAATAGTGCACACCCGACACACACACGCACTCATATTTTGGGCGAGTTAATGTATTAGCGCTTTCACTTGACCGCTTCAAATTCTATTTATGATCCTCAGGAAAAAAAAACGCAATATACGCATTTGTAAAAACATCTTAACAAGAGAGTACCATGATTTTGTCTAGCGTCAATTAGGTGTACTCCACAATGCGTTGTATTATGGTATTTTTAACCTACACTAAGGAATATGACACTCGCCAAGGGCCTCGCGTACTGCTAAAGCCTCCATTCTAATCTTGGCATGAGCTATAATTAAGTAACAGCAACTTCAAAACATGTCTTTGCTAATTTTCTCAGCACTGTCTATGGCATATCTTAATGAGACCAAGAAAAATTTTACGCCTTGACCGCACACCAATTACCCGAGTAAATTTGTTTTTACTTTAGTGGCTCTTTTAAACAGATTTGTACCCATTCTATCCATCTACAGACACGTTTTACGGAATATATTTACTCAAAAGTATTTTTTTTTATCATCCTACGCTAATTAAATTGTTTCAGTGCTTTTAGCGTTAAGTATTTTCAATATATCTGGGGCATTTTTTTGAGCTACTTCTATAAATAATATTAATAATATTGTCCAGAGCGCAATAACTTGATATTTAATAAAAAAAAAAGACGTGCGGGTCCAAACTGAAATATCTTTTCAAAGCCCACTGGCTACGCTTTATCTTATTTAATAAATTACAGACGATAATTACGGCCTACGCATATCTATGTGTCAATGTAGTGCATGATAATTACAGCATTAAACTAATACAACTACATCAAGCTGCATTTAACTTTCAACAAACATTCTTGTCAGAAAAATACATTAATCAACCAGTTGATGACATCTGGAATTTTATCAAAGGCTATCTTAAAAACATTATAGAAAATCATATACAAACTAAATACTCATGAAACAAAATAAATAAATGCTGGTTTAAAAATAAATTAAATAAACTTTTCAAACCTATTTTAAAGAAATAGAGGCTATAGACCTTGTAAAAAGTATATTAAAACTAAACATCTACTCTAAAAATGAAGCAGACAGCTGCAGAGTGAATAAATAATGGAATATCTAAGGATGCCAATAACAAACTATAGTCATACATGAGGTCTAAGAAAATGGAAACAACGGGAGTGTGAAAAGGGTTTTAAAAGGTGGCCGTTTAGCGTGACTAAAGGGTTTTGCAGTTTGGAACCCACACTTGCACAAATTTATATATATATATATATATATATATATATATATATATATATATATAAACGTTTATTGTACATGGAAAAGATGCAATGTTTTACAGTGGACTGGGATGAGATCTAGTATAAATACACATATATCATCCTTAGATTTAAGGGCCAAGTGGTCCGAGTGTCATTAGGCTTTTTCTCTCCTAGCTTATCTGTGTCCGGTGCTGCCTTTAGATGCAGTCTAACTGTTCGTAGGGGCAGGGATCAGCTGCGGCTACTGTTAGCGCAGCCAGTGACGGGTCTATGGCAAGCGTTGTTATATGGATATTGGTGATGTATAGCCGGGACTGGTATCAGCAGACCTGGTATCAGCAGTGAGTCGATAAGATAAGATAGATAAAAGCTGCAACGACATGAGTCGTTTAGCCCTAATGACACCACTGGGACGTAGATGCCATTCTGAGAAGGACAACTTCAGAATGATGTACATAAACTATAAGCTAGTCTCATAAATTAAGGGAGCTAACAAATGAATATTGTATCCAAAGGAGATAACAACAATAATGGGAAATTGCATAAAGGGAAATAACAACTAGTAATACGTAATGAGGTAATACAGATAAATGTCCCTAGTTACGATGAATAGTCATTACATAATGAGGAGGAAGGAGTGATTAACCAGTGATGCTCGCCCATGCCTGTATATAATTATACATAGAGTTTAAGTAATAAAAAAGTAAGTAAAATAAGAAGTTATCGGATCTAGATCTCTAGATTAGTTTTAGGAAGTATTTAACGTAAAGAAAATGAAGTGATCTATGGAGCAGATGAGGCCACATTTTTTGTTTCTTTCTACTAAACGTACTTCGTAAAAAGTCAACAATATAGGTATATATAAAGTTTGAATATAGATTTTTTTCCTTTATCGTGGGTGGGCAAATAACTGTACGCGACCCACCGGAGCGTTTTATGCGGCATGTGGACATCTTCCTATTATAAATATAAAAATGTATATATATTAAAAATAAATGATTTCAAATGTCTGTATCGATGATAGAAACTTCTAATTCTTTTGATGAAGAGGCTGTACGTCACTCTACACATTTTAAGGAAACGAAGATTCTAATTTTCGCGATATGCAGTTAAAGACGCAAATTCAGGCCAGCTTTTATTCAATAATATGAAAAAATATGTTGAAAGTCTTGGGTTGGAATGGAACAAGAGGGCGAGTTTAACAACTGATGAAGCCGGTGCTTTGACTGAGAAAAACCTAAGTTTGTTAATAAGATTTTTTAAAAATATCCCAATCATCAACTCTCACCTTTAGATGGAAAAGTTTGTGCAAAGCTGCATTGATTATGAAACATATTATTGACCCAATTATCTCAGTCTTATCATAGCTAATGGTCTTACCCATAGGCAGTTCCGAAAAGTACTTTGACATTTGAAAACAAAACATTTCATTGTTTGGTACCACGGCAGTATCCGCTGGCTTTGCATGGGCAAGGTGTTGAGAAGAAAATTTAATGTTAAGGAAGAATTTCTCGTGAAAGACTTTGACTGTGACTTTGTTACTTCGATTTCTAGTGAAGAGTGGAAGATAGACTTCCTGTTGCCATAGACAGTATTGTAATGGCTTGTATACACATGAAATATATGCTCAATTTAAATGTTTTCAAAGAAAGCTTCCCTCTAGAGTCCTAGACAAGCAAGTATAAACAGCTTGTGTCATTTTCCTTTGGTGAAATATGAAACTATATCTAGTGAAAGGGTTGAAAGTACAAGACGTATTTGGATTCTTTGTGGAATTTTAAAGTAAATTTAAAGACGTCAAGATTTTGGAACCAATTTTCAATACACTCATCTCCCCATTTAGTGATGTAGCGTAGAGGTCTTACCTTCAAGCAAATTATGACCTGGACTGGGTGCCAGTAGTTACATCACCACAATACCATCATTTGGGTCCACTTAAATCGATGAACTTTTTTTTGAAGTAAACAAGTGTAAGAACAGGTCGATACTGACTGACTGTAATTTGAAAGCAGTCACGAGAATACAACTAATAAACAGTTGTAACAGTTAAATACCCTATATTAAGTACAAAAAATCACTAATATATTAATATTGAGTCATTATGTTTTTTTGTAAAGTACTTAAAAGGATGTAACGTAATAAAATGATAGTTTTAAATGTCTACTTATATCAACATGAAGTCTCTGTTAATTGTTTGAAATATTTAATTGTCTACAGTAATTGATTTATTATCCATGAAAACAGAACAACAACTGTACATTTGTGGTGAAATGTTGTTATGTAAAAGGCAATGAAAAAAATATTTTTTAAATTTCATAAAATTAGTTTCAGAAATAGCTAACTATTTTTGTAGTTCCTCATTTTGAGTCTAAAACTATTATAAGTAAATTTAGAATACAGTAAAAATGTAAATATATAATGGCAATGTCTTCGATTCCGAAGATTAAGGATGAGTGCAGTGATTCACATGACTACCGAAACCCAGTTACGACCTGCATCCAGAATTTCGTGCAGACGAAGCCGTTGTCTGCTGGCGGTCTATTTCAGTTTTCTTTCCTTCTTCTGCTCGTGTCGTCAATAATGTCTTATCCTTGAGTCTCAAATGCTTGTCCTGCAGCCGTTGTGAGAGATCTACAACTGTCCCTTTCAGAGGAAACCTGTGGCCAGCTATTTTCCTATAAACCAGTGAGGGCGAAATGGCGCCTGAGTTGATCTTTATAGCACATTCGGGGGGGGGCACCTTTGTTACGCCCTTTAAGCTTGCCAAAAAGTTCGCCTTTATATGTGGCCTTCAGGATAATTGTCCGACCAACCGCATCTGTCGAATGGTAATTGGTGCCTCTATTCTGTACACACCGCAGAACATAGTTTTTTCATAATGTAGTCTTGCCAGCGTATGCTCTTTATGAGGCGAAGGCACCTTTGATGGAAGCGTTCGATAGAGCACCCAGATCTCAGAGCCATAGAGCCACTGCTTTATAAACATTCATTTTTATTGCTAGGTGAAGAGACTAGGGGTGTGCCGGATAGTACTTTTTGATATCCGGCCGGAGCCGGATATGACCGGATAATAAAATTTGATATTCGGCCGGATCCGGAGCCGAATACCTAAGTGTCTTGTAAATAACTTGTATTGCTGAACATTTTACGCAACTGTTAAATAACATACCTATATTGGTTGGTATTATTTTTTTTCCTTTTATATACCTTATTGTTTTAAACTCTGTTACTGATTGATTTATTAAAGATTAACAGTATTTATAAACAAAAATTAATCTATGTAGCATGAGTAACATAAGCGTGTCTGTGTGTATGTACGAGGCCACCAACCATAAAGGCTGTGTGTTGGAGGGTCACTGCAAAATATGTTAGTATATGTTACTGATGGATTTATTCAAGCTTAACAGTATTTATAAAAATGTGTATAGCATGAGTGTGTGTGTATGTACGATGCCACCAACTGTAAGTGTCACAAGACCTTTCCTATCATCAAGGTGCCATATATAACATTATC
>JADKLZ010001913.1:14904332-14916281 GCA_021533235.1 Biomphalaria straminea
CCCTACGCCACTCTCCCACCCTATGCCACTTTCCCACCCTATGCCACCAACAAATAAATTGTTCATTCTACTACAATTTCTGACTTTTGTTCAGCTTTTCAATTAAATATCAAAATATGTTGCTTTTCTGCCAGAATCCCTCTCATGTACACACTTTTCTGTCTTTTATATTAACAATAACAACCCCTAACTTTTTTTTTTAGCATCCTCCAATGGATCAACCATTTGCTACACACTTTTTAACTCTTGAATTCTAGTTAAAGCACCTTTGGTTACTTTTAACTTTTTAAATCCTCTAATCATTAGTTATAAACATTTGATCCTTTTTGAATGCCACTTCCACTAGACTGTGAATTATAGAACTCATCACTTAGTAAATTAATACTAACTACCATCCCTGAAAATATGTTTGATAATCCAACAGGTTTGTGAATAATCCTTCACATTGACTTGTGGGTTCCAAATTCTAGATCTCAGTCTATAAGAAATTAAGCTCTAGATCTTGATACTCTTATCTGCACACACACACACACACACACACATTTTAGTCTTTGCTCTTTCAAAAAAAAAAAAAGAATAGATCTTTGCTATTTTTAATGCTATTAGTGTTGTACTTTACTTCAACCATGTCTGAAAGGAATTTGAAAAGAGAATACAAAGTGATGTGTGGCAAATTCAAAATGAATTAGAGAAAAACAAAGAAAATATGCTGTATAAATATAGGTCTTATTTTTGTGCTATTGTACATATGCTTTATATATAGGGAATGCATCCTTTTGGATAAATCCCTTACTAAAAAAATACAATACATAGCTTGAGTGTTTTTGTGAATTACTGCATTCAGGTATTGAATCTGTTAAAGCCATTTCTTAGCAATCAGATAAGAAGTAAAAGGAACCTTGCTTTGACATCTCATGTGAATCTGCTTCTCAGTTGAAAAGATCTCTTGATACATACATAAATCGATTAGTCAATGTTTAATGTAGTTATAATATAAACTAGCATTCAGACATTTTTTTTAAATTTCCAATGAAATGGCCTGGATTTTGTCATTTCCCAATTATTCTACTTGAAGCTTGTAAATTCTAGTATCTGTTAGGTTCAGAATGTACAGCCCACTTTATATCACCTCCCTCTGTATACCTTCTTTTGACCTGTAAATTCAATTATCACAAGTCTTAAATACAGTCTCTGATTATTCGTCAGCTCATCATGTCGTGCACCCATTTAAGTTTAGTTGACATGGGGACTTCCTAAATGTGCTGAAATAAAAATAATTGTTTTCAATGGGATTCAAGATAACAGGGGATGAGTTTTAGGCCTATCATTCTTCTCATCTCCCAGACTTGATAGTAAGCAATACATTACTTTAATATATATTGTGCAAGTACTTTAGTATTGTATCACCGCTGACTCCTAGTAACTACCGTTAATATAAGTATTAAAAGCTGCAGTTGTTGTATATGTGTTATCCTATAAAGCACACACTGTTTTTCTTTGTTGACAACTTAAGACAAGTATTTTGTATTTGCCTTTAAATAAATAGAAGAATAATTACTCTTTCTAATTCACCACTTATGAAAGGAAGAAAATTTCATTCTATTTTATGAAAAGTAGTGAAGTTCAGTCCTACATTTATAATTTACTATCAGACTATAAGTGTTAAAAGTTCTTTATATCTGGTTCTTTTAAATACAGTATTGGCTTCATGTTAACCAGTTCAACAAATGTATCTCTGTTTTTAGGTTAGACTTAAACACAGTGTTTTTAGCACATTTGTATATAATGTTAAAATATTTAGATGCGATGAAATCAATTAGTATCAAACACTGAAACAAAGCTTTGGGAGGAAAATGTGTACTTGCAAAATAAAACTTCATTTCATGCTCTTTAATTGTAGAAGATGAAGAGTTTCAAAAACCAGCTTCTTCCACTGGTGGGGATGGAGACTTACCTCCACAAGTTGTAGCAGCGTAAGAAAATTTTTTTTTTATTTTATTCCTACTTTTTTTAATCACAAATATTTTGTTTCTATTTATGTACATTGAGATTCAGAGACATTAAGTTTTGAAGGATATATCACTTCCTCTTGTAATGAAGCACTTTCAGAAGGCTTTGTTGCAGTAGTCATTGAAATATATTCATTTTATGACTTGTTTAAAGTTTTATTCCTGCTTTTTTTTTTTTTTTTATCTATTCTATGTATCTATTCTATTCCATTTTTTTTATTTAGTGATATTACACATTGTGTTTATTTGTTTGTCTAGACGTCAACTAAGCAGACCTTCAAGTGCTAGACCTGCCCCACCACGACCTAAACAAGAAGTTATTGAATCAGAACCAACAATGAGGTTTCTGGCCTTTATCTAATTTTAAAGCTATTTAATATTGTTCCACTTACCTGTTTTCTCTTTTTTAACTCTTCATTTCATATCATTCTCTTTGATTTGAAGGCTAGGCAGTGGTCAGCCAACCAATTTGATTGTTGACAATGAGGATGATGAAGATGAACATTTTATTGTAGAAGAGGCACCAGCACCATTAGCAGAACCAGATTTTGTAAGTTGATAGGGGAAGAGTATTCTGCTGACAACAATCCCCCTTTGACATCCTTGAGGGCCATAACAGTGGTGTAGCAAGGTACCCATGGGCACAGGTTCAAGAATATCTTAGTGGCCCAACCTCCCCCCATTAAGAAAATATAAAAATATATTGGTACATTTAGTGAAAGACTTTCAAGTGCAAGTAGTGTAGCTTTTTGTTAGTAATAATGTCATAACGTGTAGATCTTGCTGTTCACTTTCCAACATTTTTGATGCAACGTTGATAGTGCTTACAATTTTTTACTCTACAATAAGCAGAACAATAGTAGTGTTTAATTTGTTTAAATTTGAACAGCTTCATTACATTGAAATATCTGAATCTTAGTGTTGTTAGAGCATCATTTCTTGATGACCACAACTATACTCTCTCTATTGGATTCAAGAATTGCCCATCTTGAGATGCTGTGAGCCAATAACAAATACACATATCAAGCATAGTAATCTGCAATATATTAAACACAGATGACAGAATCATTTAAGTTGTGGTTAGCAGAGTGGATATAATGTGCGTTTCAGGCTCTCTGCAAACTGCTCCACACGACATCACCAATCACATGACCACATCCTATGTGCCTGAGTAGTATTCACTCTAGATCAGTGTTTCTCAAACTGTGTGCCACCGAAGATTTGCAGGTGTGCTGCCAGAGTTTTCAGAACGTCACACAGGTCTGCTTACTATTAAATTTTTATTTTACGTTGCGATGACATCCCCACTTGCAACGACCAGTAATAGTAGTGTATCGCTCTATATTGACGGAAAGGGGTGTTTTATATTCAGGTTATGAAATTTTCCACTATACATATATTATTATAATGACTCAAATGTAGGCTGCCTTAGCAGACACACAGCAGTTCTTGAATTGGTAATGATAATAATAAGTAATGTTTTTCATGTACTTTCCAACAGTTGGAAGTATGCTAATAATAACAAATTATCAATAAACATTATTCTTTGCTATCAATGGATAAATATGTTAGCAAGAATGAAACTGTGAAAGCGTTAAATTAAAAGCAAGGAACCAAACGAAGGTACAAAAAAGATAACATCGAATATGGTTTCATATCTTCTGGACCTGAAGATTTTCCATTGCCATTTTGTCTGATGTAACTGTCAAATGAGGCGCTTGTTCCAAACAAATTGAAGAGACACTTGGAAACAAAACATCCAGCTGTAAAATCGCAACCGAAGGAATACTTCGAAAACATCAGGACTCAACAAAATAGACAAGCTAAGAAACTTACGAACTACCTACAGCTGCCAGGGATTGATAGCAGGTTATAAGGTTGCTCAGTTATTAGCAAAACGCAAGAAAGCAAACACAGAGGCTGAATCAGTCATTGCACCAGCTTTAACAATAGTTGTTACCACTATCCTAAGACCCGATGCCGCCGAAAAAGTTAAAAAAAAAGTTCCTTTGTCAAATGACACTCGCACAGAATTGAAACTTATCGTCAGATTTACAAGATCAAATCTGCGAACACTTTGACGTGACTGGCGATGAAGGCTGAGGTGATTTCATTCTTGGAGACTGAAAAAAAAGACTTTGGATTTTCTATTCATGATGAAATCTGGATGGTTTAGGTGACATTTCTCTGATATATTTGACAAATTAAATTCATTGAATTTAACTCTTCAAGGAACATAAAAAATCATCATCACTGCATCCTTAAAACTGAAGTCATTTGGTGAAAAATTGACTTTGTGGCAAAGTAAGATCTCCAAAGGAGTCTTCGACTGATTTCCTATTTACAATGAATGTTATACAAATAAAGAAATCACCCCCGAAATTCTGGACACATTAACACTTTCTCTCCTTAATTATTTACCACATTCTGGTAAAATCAACGTTGGTATCGTCAGTTCGGAGAGAAAGAGTTAACACACCTGCAGTCAGCATTGCAGCATTACTTTCCAACATATGGAAGTAATGAGTATGGATGGGTCCGCTCTCCATTTGGAAACAATGAGGCTACAACTCTTACAGCTAAAGAAGAAGAGCAGATCATCAATTTAAAAAATGATGCAGTTCTTAAGTCAAGTTTTGCTGAGAAAAACCTGGATGTGGGTTGCATTTCAACCAACAAGTTATATCCTGCAATCAGTGTAAAAGCAATTAAAATAATGCTTCCAATTGATCTTCATGGTTTTGTGAATTTGGATTTTCAGCACTGACTGAAATCAAGTCTAAGAAAAGAGAGACTTCTTACAACAGACGCAATAGTTTTTTTGTCGACTTTGGAGCATTGATTAGATCGCATTAGCTTTCAAAAACAGGCACACCCTTCACATTCAATGTAACACTTAAAAACAGGCAAAATATTTTTTTCTTTTTATTATAAAAAAATTGTTGCTCTTTTGGTGTGCCGCAAATTTTTGTAGTTTTTTTTACTGTGTCGGCAGACAAAAAAGTTTGAGAGACACTGCTCTAGATGTTTATTCAAACTTTGCCATTAGGGTTGGCTGACTACACACATACCATTACCCCTTCTGTGTCACACCAGGTTTATAACAATAGAATAAACTGAACATATACATAATATGTCTAAAACATTAAGCACCTAAAAGTGCTGTGCCAAAATGACCACTGCACAAAAGACTTGGTTCTGTGGAATCCTCATCTCTTGTATCCAAGCTCTTCCGTTTAGGAGAATGAAATTCAGACTGCAGAAAAAATTGAGGGACTTACTAGCAGTTACCTTTTACTCTTTCCTGCCTTGCTCAAATCAGTTGAACACTTTATCATTGGGCTTAATCCTTCATCCTCTTAATGTCGGAAATTATTTTCAGTGCTTTCAGTATTTGATTGAATAGAAATATAAATCATTTGATGACTTTTTTTTTGTTCATAGACAACTGTGAGCCAGCCTGAAGGAGATGACAGTGAACATGGTAAGAATTTACATGTGTAGCCTGAGAAACAAGTATTATAGATGTGCTTTGAGTCTAACATAATATTGTTACTATATGAACTGAGTCAATTCTTCTTTACTGCAGGTGCCTTGGTCAAGAAAATGTTAGAGTCCAAGAAAGATTTAGAAAATGGAAACAAAAATCAAATTGGTACAGGAAAAAAAACTGAAATTGTAAGTATTTAGAGATCAATGGTCATGAAACTATTTGCTCTTAAAGTTCTCCTAAAAAAAACTATAGCTTGTTGGAATAAGTATATCTGGAGCCCAATGTGGCTTTAGTACAATAAGTTTGATTTTCTGTTTTGTTACAGGAGAATAAAACAGCTCTCTATGTAGCTTTCTTTGGTTTGAGGCTGGCTTTTAGCCTTGACAGCAGAGGTGGTCTGTTTTGAAATTGACCTATAAAGACAGTGTCTATGAACTATTGACACGGACAAGACTACATTGACTCAGCCACATACCAGATGTTAGGAGGCGCGGTGGCTGAGCGGTAAAGCACTTGGCTATGGAACCAGGGGTCCCTGGTTCAAATCCTGGTTAAGTCTGGTGTTTTTATTCTGGGATCCTTGGACGCCTCTGAGACCTGACATTAGTTAGGGAAAAGTAAAGGCGGTTGGTCATTGTGCTGGCCTCATGACACCCTTGTAGGCCACAGAATCAGATGACCTTTACTTTATCTGCCCTATAGACAACAAGGTCTGAAAGGGGAACTTTTTTATTTTTATTACTTTTTATTTTTTTTTTACATACCAGATGTAAGAAATCCCAAAGACTTCCTTTTGCTTTGCTTGCATATTAAACCACCAGACCCAAGGACCTCAGAACAATGGCTAACAATGAATGTTGGAAGATATAGCCCAATAGCAAACAGCAGGTCAACAGTCGTACATGCTGGTATGACACCTGCAGAGAGCAAAATTGTTGAAGCAACTTTAATCAACAGAAAGAGGAAGAAAACTTTCCAATCAAATAGCCCCAAGACAGATTCATTTGCATGCATGAACTGTGGCAAATAGTTGCTGCTCTAGAATTAGTCACAACACACAAAAAAACCATCACATAAAAAGAAGCCTTTTATCATAAAACCTTCCTACTTAAGTTTCACTTTTGTTTAAGTGATGCATCTTTCTACTTAAATATATCAGACATTAATGAAATAAACAAAAAATATACAATTAATGAGTTGACCTTACTTAATGATTTCAGGAACGCCCAACTGTATCTGATGCACAACGTAGAAAACAACGTGAACTAGTCCAGAAAGAAGTTGAAAAGCTTCGAGGTAGTATTCAAAGTCTTACAAGGAGTGCTAATCCACTCGGAAAGGTAAAATATTTCTTTCTTCTTGTAATATCTATCAAGCTCAACTTACATGCTTAGAGATTCTTCAGTGACATTACTTAGAAACTTTTATCAAGACTCTTTGTTTATTTGTTACTGAATTATCATAATGATGTATATATTATGTTAGATTTTTTAAACTATGACTATTTTAAAATTGCTCTTTGGATTTGAAAATAAATTTTCCTGTGAATATAGGTCATGGATTATGTACAAGAAGATTTGGATTCTATGCAACAAGAGCTAGACAAATGGAGAGAAGAAAATGCCCAACATGCACTAGAGCTGAAGCGTGAAATGAAGTAAGTAAGCTCTTCACTAGAACTTGTTTACAATGGATTTTCATTTTTCTGTTAATGAATATAATGATCTCATAATAGTCATTCAAGATTATTATTGTGAAACTTGTGTGTGTAACATAATGTGTGATTATGAATGACCCAAAAAGGTTTCCTGCTCTTTGCTCTCTTTGTTACCTTACTTTCAGATTAGCTTTATTACCTATTAACATGTTGGGTAACCTATTGTGTGATGAGTGCAATGTTGGGTTACCTAGTGTGTGATGAGTGTAATGTTGGGTAACCTAGTGTGTGATGAGAGCAATGTTGGGTTACCTAGTGTGTGATGAGTGTAATGTTGGGTAACCTAGTGTGTGATGAGTGTAATGTTGGGTAACCTAGTGTGTGATGAGTGTAATGTTAGGTAACCTAGTGTGTGATGAGTGCAATTTTGGGTAACCTAGTGTGTGATGTGTGAAATATTAGGTTACCTAGTGTGTGATGAGTGCAATTTTAGGCTACCTAGTGTGTAATGAGTGCAATGTTGGGTAACCTAGTGTGTGATGAGTGCAATGTTGGGTAACCTAGTGTAATGTTGGGTTGCCAACAAGGGTTATAATAATCTTGTCAGAATTTTTTTTCATTTACCTTTGACTACACAGTTGTCTAAAATTATTATTATGTTTTTATTACAATCCCTGTTATTTTGTATTGTAAAAAATCCTTCATTTAAGCACTAGGTTGTGATGAGATGAATCATCTTGAAGCTATCAACAAAAAAATAAGTTCCATATTTGGCTAATGTAATTCTGTTTATGTTGCAGTGTTACAGATAGAGCAGTTGAGCCTCTGAAACAACAGTTAACAGAACTAGAACGAGCTATTAAAGATCAACTGGACCAAATTGCTGCCACCAAAGCTAACATCATCAAAAATGACCAGAAAATACAAAAAATGCTGCATGGAATTTCAAGTTCTTGAAAAGTGATTGTTTCGATGATTGTGTAGACATTGATTTAAAGTAGATCATTGTTATTATTTAGAAAAACTGAAATATATTTTATCTATTAGGTTTTCTTAATGTAACAGAAAATAATAGCCAAGCTAGTGTACATCTGAATAAGCTAGCTTACTTCATACTGTGTGGGACAAACATGGACTAGTTTGTTGACTTAGCTCTAGACACTGACACTTTTTGACAGTATGAAATTGGGTCACATTGCTCTCATTGCATTGAAACTGGAATCATCTTTTTGTTGTCAGACTTTTATTAGAACTTCAATTTCAGATTTGCATTGTACAGAAGTAACTTGAATGAAATATGTATTCTGTATTTTAAAGACCATGTTCAAACAGAAGACCAATACAACTTGATTCGCTAATAATAATAGCTTGTCAGTAACTGTGATAAATGTATATAATTATAAATATGTCGTACAAAATAAAATTTATCATTTGTTATAAATTCTCAAACTTTATGCAACAAACCTGATATTTGTTAAATGTTTGCCACAAGTGTTAATGCCAAATTTTAGCATCTTTTTGAAACTTGGAAACTTGTGAATATATTTGAAGTTCATTGCATTATGTAAAAAAAAGAAGAAATAAGCTGACGTCATCTAATAATAATATCGCTTGTCTTCCAGTCCAGAGATTAATGAGGAATGCAGCATTTTCCATTGCTACACAGCCCAGGCTGAAACATACATAATTAAACAATCATGCGCAGACATATACATTTTCCTCTGGTGGTCGATTTAGATTTTCTTTTTGCCATCTCCATCTGTCCTCTGCAATGAGGGTCGACATAGCAGAGGTGCCCCATGGAAACCTATATAAAAAATGATTTTTTCTTCAGATAATTTTGGTTAAAAGCTCATCGAAATGTTACATGAACATGCTTTCTATCATCTTAAAAATGTTAGACCATACCTTTAAGGATATAAAAGCACATACATTTTAAGATTTCATCCTTGGCTTTGATTCAAAGAACTTTAAGAATTGGATGAGGCAAATGTAATATCTAAGGATAATGACAAATCAAGTAGACAACATAAGAGATATAGAAAAACGTGAAAAGGGAATCCAAAAACTAGTAACAAACATTAAACGGTATAAAGTATCTGGACCTGATGGTATTCCAGCTAGATTACTTAAAGAACTAAGCAATGAACAAGCACCAGTGTTCAAAATACTTTTAAGGCATCTCTTAACCAGGGCAGAATACCAAGGAACTGGAAAGATTTTTCCAAGGCTTTTGACAAAGTTCATTACCATAGTTTTTCTGATAGGGAGAGAACAAACTGTAATAATTAATGGCTTTAAATCAACACCTATATCAGTAAACTCAGTTGTACCTCAAGGAACTGTCTTTTGTCCACTATTTTAAATTTACATAAAGGATTACCAAATTGCATTAGTTCAGGAACAAAAGTCAGATTATTTGGAGACGATTGCATAAGATATAGAACAATAAAAACAACACAAAATTAAAAAAATTACAAAGAGAATGAGATGAATTACAGAAATTGAAATCAAATTGGAGCAAGTCTTTCCACCTAGAAAAATGTCAGATATTAAGAGTAACAAAAAAACTAAAACAATTAAATTAACAAGTCTACTTATTCATGGTAAACCAGTAACACAGACTAAAAACGCAAAATGAATGAAAAACTGTCTTGGAATCCCCATATTGATGAAACTATAAAAAAAAAAGAAAACAAAGCATTAGAGTTTATTAGAAGAAATTTCTATTAATCAAATAAGAACATAAAACTAAAATGTTATTTAACCTTGGTTAGGCCAATAATAGACTATGCATCCTCTGTTTGTGACCACTCAACTCAAGAAAACATTAAGAAACTGGAACAGACACAAAATAGAGCAGTGAGATTCATAACAAACGAATATTCATATTTGACTAGTGTAACACCTTTAGTAAAATCACTAAATTTTGAAAGCCTTCAGGATAGAAGACTTAAAAGTAAAGTAGCAATTATACACTGAACCATAAACTTTAAATACAAAAACAAAATTTAATAAAATACTCAGAAAGTACAAAGATAAAGGCTCATTTCTCGTTTCATATGCTAGGATAAATTTTTACAAATGCTCTTTCTTCCCTAGTGCCATTAGAGCATGGAATGGGTTGCCTGAGCTAGCCAGGAAAAAATGCATTGACTTGGCAGAATGTAAGTCATTAGTTAATAGGCCTATCCATGACGCATAGGACGTAATCATCTTCTCTCTTGAAGTAACGTCTGTATTATATAAGATATATAGAAGATATTCACATTGTTGATTGAGAAATCTGATGAATACTTTAGCTTTGAAAAGTGGAAAACATTAACAGCCAGAACAAATAATGGGACAACTTGCAGATTGATTAAAAATTACACTGGCTCTATCAAAGCAAAATTACGCATTTCGTAGACTCCTTGAAATTGATTAAAAGAAATGTCATAATATAAAGAATGGTTACAATTCAATAAGTAGCTTTTATCATATAGTATATAGATATGTAACTAACAAAATGTGATTTCTACAAATGAATTGAACCGCGCCCCCTCCACTCGAAAGTTAATGGTCGAGGAGGGGGCGGGATTGATACAATGGCACTCCCACACCAACAAGTCGGCCAACAGAGTGGGGGATGACAAAATAAAAAAAAAGGTTAAAATATAAACAAGTGAAGATAACATAAAGTAAATAAATTGTGATTTCTCTTCTAAAATTCGCTCGCCGAGTGGGAGGGGAGCGATTGTGCCTACCGCCCCCCCCCCCCTGAATCCACCAGTGCATCTGGGTATATTTATTTGTAGGCCAACTTCCAACTTGTCTTGGAAAAGGTGTCACCTTTTTGTAGGTATGATCGAATTCAGTTGAATGTAAGTTGCTGCGTGTGCAAATGATCTATCATGGGTGTAAAGAACCAAGAAGTTGATCCAATGAACGCTCAAAATGGAATTGTTGGGAGTTTGCTTTTGTTTTTCTTGAATGTCCGTATATTTACTTTAGGAATGAACACCGGTAGGTGAATTTCTAAATGTGTGAAATATTTTGTGTCGGAGAGGGAGAGGTTAACTCCCAAAATCTAATGGTTTCGACTTTCGGTCATGAGCATAGTTATTAGTAGACCTAATTAAAAAACCCATTCCGATCTTTACGTAGGCCTACAAAATTCTCCAGTTCCAGTGCTGGCCTATATTAATGTAAAAATTCTTTAAATAAAATACATTATTTTATGATTATCCTTTGCTTAGACATTTATTTGTTCCTCTTCTATTCTATCGCTAAAAACGAAGTTATCTGCCTCTGTGTATCCGCTACTTCAGTTTAGGTTCTATTGCGTTGCACTCTGTTTAATACGCAGGTTGGTAATGAAAGAAAATTAGGAATTCTGTTATTATCCTGGTGGAAAATCCCCGGTATTGGAAAAATTAAATCAATATCATTTGACCTCTGGGTATTTTCCTAAGTTAGAAGCATTCTTTCCTTTAAATGAAATCATTTGACAACGTGTGCTGGTGAATGCATCTTCTCCCATTTCTTTTAGTTATACGGTGACGCAAATTAGCCAATGTATAGGCCTATGTTTCAAATAACAAGGACTACACGCATAATAAAGATAATTCCCACTGGCATTGCTCATCTTATTAATAGGCGATTACTCACGAGGGCATACGATTCACTGGAACATTCTTTACATAGTAACAGATTACCTATAAAAGTAGACCATCTCTCACGTTACAGCCCAACATCTGTGACTCTACAAAAGTTTATAGAATTTGGTGAGTGCAGTAGCTTTTTTTTTT
>JADKLZ010001913.1:14948159-14968673 GCA_021533235.1 Biomphalaria straminea
GTGATGTTTTAGTCTTGTTGAATTAGTCCTATTGGTTCATTCAAACTCTCTCATGTTTACAAAGTGATGTTTTAGTCTTGTTGAATTAGTCCTATTGGTTCATTCAAACTCTCTCAAGTTTACAAAGTGATGTTTTAGTCTTGTTGAATTAGTCCTATTGGTTCATTCAAACTCTTTCATGTGTTGTCTTGGGCTTTAAGCGTGTGACATTAGCGAAAAGTTTGTTTTCCTTTCAAGTCATTTGAAACACTTTCATTGCAAAAAGATGTGTATTCAAAATTCAAAAAATCCTCAGCATAGTTGGGAAAATCTTTGCCAGAGTGGCACTATCCAGGCTGCAAGTGATAGCTTCTAGAGTCTACCCAGATTCTCAGTGACGATTCAGGAGTGGTAGATCCACCATAGACATGATATCCTCTCTTCGACTACTGCAGGAAAAATTCAGAGAGAGAGAGAGAGACAGACCCCTTTACATCGTTTTTGTTGATCTGACTAAAGCCTTTGACATGGTCAGCAGAAGTGGCCTTTTCAAACTCCTTAGGAAAATAGGTTGCCCTCCCAAACTACTGAAGTTCATTGAATGTTTTCATGAGGAAACGAAATGCACTATCAATTATAATGGAGCCCAATCAGCACCTTTTGAGGTTAGCTGTGGTGTCAAGCAGGGATGTGTGCTCGCACCTACTCTGTTTGGCATTGTCAAAACCCCCTCTCTATCTTATTAGCTGTTGATGGTTATACGTCTAGGATGATTCTCACTTATGTAATTTAACTGATAAAACACACCTTAAATATTACGATAACATTAAAGACCACAATATTCAATAAAGATATAAATTATGATCTCTGAACACAAATTAGCATTCTATAAATTAATATTTAATTAACAGCTATAGTTTCATATTGTTATAAACCTGGTGGGGGCACAGACGGGGGAATAGCGGTGTGTGCAGTCAGCCGACGCAAATCGCCCCAGGCCAGACGAGCAGTCAAGCGTGACGAGTTACTATGATCAGCCGCGACGCGTCTCGACGTTGAAGGTTCGGGAGAGTTCCGCAACGTGAACACAGCTCAGGAGCGGCACGAGAATTATAGTCATCTGACCACCTAGAAATGTCGAGGATCGTTCTGTCCTGTTCGAGAAGGCCAGCAGGGACCCTATATAAAGAGCGGAGGTGTCGCAGTCAGGACGGTCGAGAAACACGGTTCAGAAAGGAATTCACGACAGAAAGTCCAGCGCACGGCCAGCTACAGCACAGTTCATCGGTGTGGTTCTGTACGGAGCATTACGACGGTTCAGTGCGGAGTACTGTCAAGTACAGTTGAGACGGCTGGCGTCTTGATCTTGATCTATGATCGAGTCCGGCACATCGAGCCCAAGTGTGTGAAGTCAGTCCTGAACTGTTGAACCCAGTGCAAGCCCGAAACGAGACGGAGAGACCAGTGCAAGAGTTGGTACAGCTATTAACGGAGAGATATTTGTACAGTCTGTTACGTGCTGCCAATTGTACAATATTGGCTGATCTTTATTCACATTAAACTTTTACGTTACTTTGGAGCCCGGAGTTGTCAAGTTCTTTCAGTTGGTGGTGTATGGTTCAGTTTGCAGAGAGCCTGGATAGTGAGATTCGTAACAATATAATAAGATAGTATATTACATAAACAAAAGAGGTTCTTATTAAAATACACTATATAGTTTAACTCATGTGATTCTAAAATTAACATTTAATAATCACATAGACATAGATACTTGGCTGTAGGTCACGACGAACTCTCTCTGTCTCTCTCGTTTGTCTCTCTCTCTAGTCTCTGCACGGAACCAGTAGCCCAACGTCACAGTCCGCTCAACACTAGAGTGATATTTACTTGCGTAGTAGGCAAAATGTTACACCACATGTATAAGTACCGTCTCTGTTTCTGACTATGGCTGCAACTCTCGACTGAGACTTCCTGTCACTCTGTCACCAAGACTGTCATCACCACGACTGCCATCCCCAAGACTATCACCACCAAGACTGTCACCAAGGACTGACTGTCACTCTAAATAAATAAATAATCGAAATATCGCTAACATCTAGCTAAAGCGCCATTCTATTACTTCACAATCACCTAACATCTAAAACTAGATAAATAAATAATAGAAACATTTTCTTACCCTGGTCCTATAGAACTAATTCCTACATGTTGTCTCTGGCAAACAACTCACACCTCTTGGAGCCAAGATCGCGAGCCAACCTCGGCGACTTGCTCCCAAAGTCTGTATGGGTCGTTCGCCAGAAAACGCCTGACATACGCCCCTGCTAAACTACATGGCGCTGTCCCGGTCTATCCCAAACTTCTCTATATATAGGCTAAGTATCTAGCTTCCCGCCTAACTAACATTAATAATTGTCTGTCTGTCGAGACCCCCGTATCAGTCGCTCTACAAGACAAACATTGCCCTAACCTTTGTCTGGTCTCTGTCAAGTCTATCAGTGAGCCTTGATAATAGTTATAAAGCTAATTAATAACACTCACATACACACACACATCCGTGACAGGCATATTCTTCTCTTGTTTACTACACCATGTTTTCAACGACAGCAACGAAGGTGTGTATCTCCACACAAGATCCTCTGGAAAACTATTCAATATATCAAGGCTGCGGGCAAAAACCAAGGTTAGGAGGATACTTATTAGGGAACTCTTGTATGCTGATGATGCAGCTATTGTAGCTGACTCTGATATTCAGCTCCAGACCCTGGTTGACAAACATATCTGCCGCTTGCCAGAAGTTTGGCTTAAATATTAGTCAAAGCAAGACCAAGATACACTAATGCTGCACCTCAAGTAAACATTAATGGCCAACCACTTGAAATTGTTGATCACTTTTGCTATCTTTAAAATAAGGTGGCAAGATAAGATAACCAATGAGAAAGTGCTACAAAGAGCAGGATTCCAGGACATCTGCTCTGTTATCAGCAGCAGACGCCTTGGCTGGCTTGTCAACGTTTGCAGAATGCCAGTTGGTAGACTACCACAAGATATACTGTATGGCGATCTTATTGAAGGCAGGAGAGCTGCTGGTCGCCCACTTTTACGGTATACAGATGTATGCAAATGCGATATGAAGCTAATAAAGATCGACACTAGCAGCTGGGAAAAAGCAGCACTGGATAGATCCACATGAAGAGAGAGCATAAGAGAAGGGTCTCGGATTGCAGATGCCATACACAACAGAGGCAGAAAGAAGGCTGAAAATGCAGCTGCGCCTGGTGATTTTATATGCCCAACCTGCAACCGCAGCTGTGTATCAAGGATTGGCCTCTTTAGCCACACAAGAAGTTGCAAGGGGAAAAGATCGTCTCTCGAGACGTAAAATGCCACAGAAGTATTCAAAATTAATTTTAGGATAATTAAATATTTTCAACCCAAAATATCGGCCAACCTCGAGTTTTTTCTATGTGGGCAATGAGCTGAGAATTGTCCATATTTATTTATAGGCCTGCATAGAACTTAACCTGACAATAATTAGAGTGTCCAAATAAAATTTTTGTGAAGGGGTTCAAAATGTTGTTTGTTTTATTTTTTTTTTTTTTTTAATGTAACATTCATTAGTTTATAAGAGAAAAACAATTGTTCTATAAGGGGGGTATAGTCTTTTTAAAAAACTATTTTGATATTTTATTCATTTTGTTCTTGTAATCTTGAATTTCAGGTATCAACAGAGCTTTAAAGAACTCATTGAGTTTGAAAATAAAAGCAGCGAGGACCAGAAAATCATTGACAGGTCTTGCTTTAGTTCTAAGAAAACTATTTGTCAAATGTCTCTAGTGTCATGAAAACAAAGAGCAAAACTTATGTCAAGTTTCAAATTTAGTTTTTTTGTGTTTTCAGTTTCACTTCTACTCTAGTCAATATACGTAACAGACATACTAATGTAGTAGAAACTATGGCTCAGGTAAGTCCTTCATTGATGCAGCCTGTATATTTTACATGTTTAGATAACTGAACTACATTGCCTCAATAAAACTATAAAGTTACAAGGATTTTTGCAATAAACTTGAAATGCAATAATCTCATCTTTGTTTAGTTTTATTTAGGAAGATCTGTTTTTTTTTTAGTCATATAGTACAGTAAGATAGAAAAAGAAAACACTATAGAAAATAGTCGGGGTGATATAAGGAAACTAAGAAAACAAGATTCCAAAGAAGTTTGTGTAATCAAGCTCAGAGGCAGTCCCCATGCCCAACAATAACAAAAATTCAAGCCATGTTCTGGAAAAGTAATATCTCAACAAAATGACAACAGACACAATCCTAGATCTTTAACTATGTGAACAACAATTAAATTCTATTTAAAAATGTGTGTAATATGTATTTCAATTATATTTTGCATTCCTAAACTTATAAAACAATTCAGAATAGCATTTTAAAAAATTATTTTGCGTTAATTTTACCTAAAAAAGAAACAGAACAACCTATCCTATACTGTGTATCATCTATCAAACAAATCATTTAACTGAACAAAGAATCGAGGTACTTTTATTAATGAAATTGCTTCTAATGAAAAAATCTCTTATATTTTACGTCACAAGGCTAGACTAAAATGTGTCTTTGTAAACACAAGAGAATCATGAGAGCTGTGACCTAAGGAGGGTTCATGTTGAAAAGTGACAAGCCCTCATGTAACCTAAAGATGATTCATGAACCCATATGATCAGTGAACATTACCTAGTAGCTGTTATAGCTAAAGGTAGTCCATGAGATGTATCGTAAATAACAGTCCCTGTGCGACTTTATTGTTAATAACAAGCTCCCATGAGACTTATAGCTAGATTTAGGTATTTTAGGTCAACAGATCAGTGTTAAAGTGTGCTGGCACATTCGTCCAGAGGTACATTGGTCCCTTCTTGTACTTCCTAGGTTACTAACTATAACCTATAGGTATACAATTAAACTAATGTATGTAATATAAGACTTAAAGTCGCAGGTAAACATATATACAAAGTTTATTTACATGAAAAAAATAAATGGCCATCAACTCACAGGCCTTCTCAACAGAAAATAAACAAAAGATACACATATACAAAAATAGTTTGGTACACTGCTCTAGTCATATGTTACAACTATGTAAATAAATGGCCATCAACTCACTGGCCTTGTTAAAACAAAGGAAACAAAATATACACTCAAAATAAAAAGTATGGCACATCACCCTAGTCATATAATGTATACACTATCGTCTCAGTGTAGAAAAATTAAGGTCACAGGCCTCAGGTCAATACATGACCACTTATGGCCACTCTGGGGTTACAGGCTTCAGGCCAAAAAACGAAAGGGTCATGATGTACCATAAGCTTCAAGGAAACCTATGAGCCTACAAGCTTCATAGAATCCCACCTATAGACATCTGTTCAGTAAAGCCTATCTGATGATTCAATACAGGTTGAATCCCTCAGAAACAAGGCTAGAAAAATGTCATGTTTGGGAGTACTCCAGGATGCATAACATCAGGGTAAAAAATATACTACCTGGAAATCATTTGAGGTTATATCTACTAATTAATACATTATATAAAATACAATAATACTAAAGATATACTTAGCCCAAAGATCTCCAGAGCAGGGCACACTTCTCCCAAGTACCCCAAGACACATGACCATTAACAAAAAATACAGTGGTCAAGCTGGTAACTCAGGAGCTAGTGGCAACTAAACACGGTCTGCACGCGACTCCCTAAGGGGAATCACTCCTAACTATACAATTACTGAAAAATATCAGTATCAGTATCAGTGATCAGGGGAATCACTCCTAACTATACAATTACTGAAAAATAGTTATTTCCCCATTATGTCACAAGAGCTAATACACATATTGGCATGAGTTCTTGTAGCATTGGCACCACTGTGTCCATTAGCAACTCATGAAAATACATCTATCATAAATCTCATGGAGGCATGTGGCTTTAAAGTGCTTGACTTACGAACCTGGGGTCCCACATTCGAATCCTGGTGAAGACTAGGATTTTTAATTGTGGGATCTTTTGAGTAATAAATCTGCATTTTTGCATTTGGAAATGCCACAAAGACTATCATATGGTCTGAGCCCCTAATAGAGCAAAGAGTGGACATGGAGCACCAATAGAAATCATGGCAAAACTTTGCTACCGAAAAAAAAAAACAGGATGGGTGGCACTTTCAAGAGACTCTTAACCAACCATCAGCAGACCTGACTAACACATTCAAAGACCCCACCTTGGACAATGATCTCAAAGTCAAGACAGACTCATTTACAGCATTGTAATGTGGTGTACCACTATGGGAAGCACAGTATCAAGGCCAATATGAGGAAATTGCGAACAAGGACATCTTAGTATAACTTGGCGCCACACTTTTATGGAGGACCTCAGAGCAATGGACACCAGGTGTGAAGAGGCTTCAGACATTGCCAGTAACAGATCTTTACGTAGATAAATGTGCTGAATGGCACAAAACAGTTTGGTTTTGAAAAGAAAAATTAGCAGAGGTAATATACAAGCTACAAAATATCATGAGATCTGATTTTCAATAACTTTTTGTTTTTGAGATGATATGAGTGTGACAGATGGCCACCCTTTTTTTTAGTTTGAATTGAAATAAACTAAACAATGCTAAGGATGCTTTAAAGAAATATTGTTGTCAACTAAATACAAATAACTAGGGAAAGAGTTTAAAATTTGAACAAGTGCATAAAAAAATTGTATATATACTTTTAAACACCTCATACAGAACAAATATCAGAATAGCTTTTTACAGCTATCCATCATTAGAAACTCAACTCCAGTACTCAAATAAACTTATCTTTGAGTCTATTAAAATTTGAACTTAGTTTATGCCATTCAGCCACTTGCCCTTTTGTCAAAATTATATCTATACTCACTGCCTGTCTGTCTGGTCAAAACTTTGTACACATTATTTCTCCCACAACTACTCTTGGATCAAGCTGAAATTGGGCACAATTATTTCTTTTTCCCGACAACAAAAGAATCAATTTAAAAAATTAACCAATTAGTTAACTGACTATTGCTAATTAATTATTTTGTTTGGTATCATGAACAAGGGAAAGAAATTGTACTTAACTGATGGGTAATATAAGCTGAATTAGTCCTCTTTAAAGGTCACCGCTTTAAAGAAAGTTTGAAACAAATACAAATCCATACAATCTTCTATAGACATAAGTACCTCACTTGAGGAGGCCATGATGAATTCCAATTCAGGTCGTTCCTCTTTTTGTTCCAAATGCTTGTAAAAACCAATTACAGTAAAATTCAGCCAGAAATCCCTTTCTTTCTCCTCCCCCTCCCCACTTTGCCAAATGGCCCAGATAAGTGATAGGATCATAGCTAAAAGCATAAAACAGTTGATAAAAATATTTGTAGTGGCACAAATTTATTGTTGCTGGTCTAGATCTGTTACAAATTTAATTATGTGACTGATCCTAATTGATATAATTAGACTTTTGTTTTTTAAACTAAATTTTTTTTTTCTTGTTTTATTTTTCCCTTTTTTTTACTGTTCCTATACCAACATTTCTTAACAGGGTGTTCTGGAAATGAAGGAAGCTTACGGCATTGACACAAATTCCGAAAACAGGATTCAATACTTTCTGGATCGTTTCTACATGTCAAGAATTAGCATTAGGATGTTGATTAATCAACACAGTTAAGTCTGTTCTTGTTTAATTATTTAGTTTTGGTTAACTTTATTATTAGTTGGATTTGATTGACCTAAATTGTTTGGTTTCACACTGCTGCAGGCAATTAGTTTTTTAGATTTAGGCTTTTGATTGTCTCTAAGCATTTAGAATTTAGTACATATGTAGTATATAAGTATTGTAACTATCCAGATTCTCTGCAAACTCAATACAGCGAACTTCAAAGAACCTCACAACTCAGGGCTCAAAAGTATCAGTGACATTTTAATTCAAATACATCAAAAGTGGCAATCACATTAACATTGTCTTTACAAAAACAGCCTTGCTCCGGACTTCACACACCGTGCTGGTTCTGACTTCGCCTCGTACTGGTCACATAGTGAGGTAACGTGAAGTGTGTCGATTCTGACACACTCGCTCTTATATATTGTCTCTACTGGCCTTCTCAAAATTTCTTGACCACTCCAGTTGATCACTTTCACCGTGACTTGACCACTCCAGTTGGTCACTTTCACCGTGACTTGCGTGCGTAATCGTCCTTGCCGAACTGGCGTGTATTGTCACTGGTCACAGTTGACCGTTCGTACTGTGCTGAACTGGGGTGATTTGAGTAGGCTAAAACACACATACAGCGCTACCCCCATTTGTGTCACCAGGTTTACAACAGTATATATCTATCTATCTAGATTTCAGACTAATCTATTCTGTTAGTTCTTAGAAATGCAGATAAGTTTACTCTCACAATCATTGTTTTTACAGCTCTTCTGTTTGGTAAAAGAGAAAAAAATAATGACCCTAGACATATAGGATGTATAGATCCTAACTGTAATGTCTTAGCTGTTGTTCAAGGTAATTATTGCATTTTTAATTTCTGGCTTACATACTAATTAATATATTATCATAGTTTTGAAAATAATTTATATGACATTGTACTTACAATTTTTAAAAAATAGTACAATTTTTAAAAAATCAATTCTTTTGTAAAATTTTTTTTTTGTTGAGACATATGGTTTAACTCTTTCTCTCCGTAATTATTTCTCCACGCTTTGAAGGAATTTTTGATTTTGTTAATTACTATTTCACTACCCCTTTATGACTGGCCTAACCGGGAAGAGACGGCTCTGACCCAGCTAACTATCGACCAATAGCACTAACAAGCTGCATCTGCAAAACCATGGAAAGAATGATTAACAGTAGGCTGGTCTGGTATATTGAGAGGAACAACTTGATCTCCAAATACCAGTATGGATTCCGGCAAGGGCGACAACAACCGACCACCTGGTAAGGCTGGAAGCCTACATCAGAAATGCCCTACTCAGACGAGAACATCTTGTAGCTGTATTCTTCGATATTGAAAAGGCCTATGACATGACCTGGAAACATGGCATTCTACGTGACCTGGAGCTTGTGGGGCTTAAGGGACACCTCCCCCGTTTTGTAGGGGAATTCCTGAAGGACCAAAAATTTCAGGTCCGAGTGGGCACCTCCACCTCTGACACTTTTGAACAGGAAATGGGCGTACCCCAGGGCAGCATCCTGTCAGTCACCCTGTTCAACATTAAAATTAACAGCATCATTAATGCTCTATCCCCTGGCATAGAGTGCTCTCTGTATGCTGATGACTTTGTCATTTTTACTTATGGAAAAAATATGAACACCTTAGAAAGAAAATTACAGTTAAATTTAAACAAAATTCAAAATTGGGCAAATGACAATGGTTTTAAATTTTCGGACTCCAAAACAGTTAGTATGCATTTTTGTAATTTAAGGGGGCTTCACCCAGATCCTGAATTATTTATAAACAAAAAGAGAATCCCCGTTGTAAAAACTACAAAATTTTTAGGCCTCACCCTTGACTCCAAATTTAATTTTCTCCCCCACATTAAGGAACTTAAGAAGAAATGTCAAAAGTCGTTAAACATACTTAGAGTACTCAGCCATACGGACTGGGGGGCTGACAGAGACACCTTGCTGCTGCTGTATCGAAGTCTAATCCGATCCAAGTTGGATTATGGATCTATGATATATGGAGCAGCAAGGAAGTCTTACCTAAAGATACTGGAACCAATCCAAAATGCTGCCCTGCGTCTCTGTCTCGGCGCGTTCCGCACGTCACCAATTCCGAGTCTACATGTGGAGGCTGGAGAGCTCCCCATGGACATAAGGATGAAAAAGCTTGCAATGCAGTACATAGTAAAACTAAAATCTAACCCCACGAACCCTGCTTTTGACCCCGTATTCAATCCCATAAATGTTGAACTATACATTCGAAGGCCTAACGTCATACAGCCGTTAGGCCTTCGAATGAGAGAATCCATCCAAAATTTAACCCCACCCATTGACCAAATTGCTAAAATAGAAACCCCACAAAATCCTCCTTGGCTAACTAAAAAACCCAAATTAAATTTATCCCTCCTTAATTTTAAAAAAGAAAACACAGACCCAACCCTTTTACAAGTCCACTTTAAAGAACTGCAGGAGAGCTACGGAGATTGTGGCACCATCTACACTGACGGATCCAAAATGGATGGAAAGGTCGCGTGTGCCTTCTCCTTTCGGAACAAAACAATCTCCCGTAGACTTCCTGATGGATGCTCCATCTTTACGGCCGAATTGCATGCACTGTCGCTTGCACTTATGGCCGTTAAAGCATCAGAAAGGAGAAAATTCATAATCTGCTCCGACTCCAAATCTGCATTGCAAGCTTTGGAGCGGATGAAGACTGACATTCCTTTGGTATATAAGTGCCTAAAGCTGTTAGGCCAAATAACAGCCAGCCATAGGGATGTCACCTTCATCTGGGTCCCCTCCCACGTAGGCATAGAGGGAAACGAAGCCGCAGACAGAGAAGCAAAGAAAGCCCTAAACCAAACAGTGTCAGGAACCCAAATTCCCTACTCGGACCTGAGACAAAGTATTGCCACTGCCACCTATCAAGAGTGGCAGGACCGATGGGAGGCTGAGAATCACAACAAACTCAGGCAGATTGTGGCGGATGTACGGTGGCGGCCCACATCTAAGGGTCTGACAAGGCGTGGTAGCACGACCATGTCTAGACTTAGGATTGGCCACACCTACATCACACACTCTTTTGTGTTGAAGAAAGAGGAGCCCCCACTTTGTGAGTGTTGTGATTCTCGCCTCACTGTGGAACATATCCTTATTGGCTGCCCCAGATACCAGGATGTCAGGGAAAAATACATTGGTGCCATTGACTTACAAACACTGTTCGATAGTGTCGACCCTGGGAAGATACTGGGCTTTATCCGGGAGGTGGGGTTGTCTGCTAGGATCTGATTTGTGAGACTCTAGTTACATACTATTTACACTACATTTTTATCAAATATTTAAATTTTTAACTGTACTATTTTAACTGTAAATAGACCTTGATTTTAAGGAGTTAATTATATGGACCTTGGCCCCTGTTTTTATAGAGGGAGAGTAGTCCTTAATGGACTGCGGGCACGACATGGCCTATACTGTGCCGATGTGCCTAAAACTAAAACTAAACTAAACTAAACTAAATGACTGGCCTTCGATAGTTTTGTTGTTTGTTATCAGAAAATGTTGTATTTGGTTTAGAATTAAAGGGAAATGCATGCTCTTTTTATATAATGAAAAGTCAAAATTAAAAAAAAGTATCAATTATTTAATTTCATGAGGTCAAAATCAATAATGGTACCGTCGATTAGGAGAGAAAGAGTTAAATTATTTAAATAAATATATTGTATGTTGAAATATCAAAACTTTAAAAGGAGATCTAACAAACCTTAAACCTCAGTAAGCTGATAGGCCTACTTTGCAAGAAGTTCAGTACATGTTCAATATTAGAATTTTAAAATGTTTTTTTTTGGACAAAGTAAGACAAATTAAGACTTACTGATTCAATGAAACACTTTAGGACAACTGGAATTAATCTTTGTTTTTAGATGCTTATGAGAATGCCAGATTTTTATGTGAGCAATACTATTTGGCAGCTCCTGACATGATGGTAAAAACACATAACAATTCAGGTGAGTGTAAGTTTGTTTCTAACTTTGTTTCTAATGTTGGTCTTTAACTTATTTGAACTTTTGATGTCATTAGATTAGCAAGTTTGAATTATTTTTCTTATAGTCTCTGAGTGTGAAACTGATCCAATCCAAATAGCTTATGTTCCATCACATTTGTACCATATGTTGTTTGAGCTCTTTAAGGTAAATCAGAGTTATAGAAATTCTGTTTAGTGTTACTTAGTCTATACATTCTTTTATTTGATATTTTACTTATGAACCTAATTGTCACTATTAGAATGCCATGCGAGCTGTGACTGAGTATCACAGTGATGAAGGGCCTATGCCTCTCATTAAAGTCATGATCGTTAAAGGACAAGAGGATGTTACAATCAAGGTTTGTCTTTTTATTCAATCTAACAAGTTTTTTCTTCTGTTTTATTCAATCTAACAAGGTTTGTCTTCTGTTTATTCAATCTAACAAGGTTTGTCTTCTGTTTTATTCAATCTAACAAGGTTTATCATCCATTGTTTCATTAAATAGAAAACCTAAATTAAAAAAAAAAACTGCATGAAACATCTTAGATCTTTTCCTGACACCTGGCATAGTGGTAGATTATAACATTAATCATGGATAATAAATGAAATAAAATCCTTCAACTGAAAAACATAAAAACCAGAATAGAGCCATAAGGATTGTTATTTTCAAATGAAATAGCTCTTCCTGCAGAACATTTTGACAGAGGAAGCATCACTATTCTCAACTTAGTCCACTCTATATATATTTAGTTTTATTTTGTAACTCATGGATCTACCTTATTTAGAGTAACCCATCTCTACAACCTGTATTAAACACCCTCAAAAAAAAAAAAAAAAACCCACACACATTCACACTTTTAATAGGCTCTTATATTCACTGTGACAGTTTTTAGGACTTTAAATTTTTGCTTTACAATAATGTTTTATATGTTCCAAAATGTTCCTTCAAAATTGAAAATAATCTAGTTCCTAGTCTAAACCTCCTGCAGGACAACAGGTGCTTGTAGCTGGCAAGGTACGAACCTTGGACCATTGTGACAACTGAATGCATGCTGCATGACCAGGCTGCCATCCAGTAGAGGCATACTTGTCAAACCTAGCATGTGAAGTCTGGACTTGGCGGCCTGTGCGAAACGTGAAAATACTCGGCAAATCGGACAGAAAGGCAAATACCAGCACAGTGTTGTGGAGCACTTAAGAGCAGGACAAGACATGCAGGAAGTCTCTGGTCATCCACTGAACCCAAACTTGTCCCCGGACGTCTCGACCAAACCTTGCTTCCGGAAAAGGATGGGCTATAGGGCGAGAGAGTGAGGTCGACATGTTGCGCGAATCCTCCTCACTATAATCCAAATTCCAGCGCAAGTCACTTGTCAAAAACGCCAGAGAAGGAAAGCAAGGCAAACGACACTAGCTCCAGCTGGAATTACCTGCCCAGAGTGCGGCCGAACATTCTGGGCTCGCATAGGTCTCACCAGCCACATGAGGAGGCATAAAACCCCAGTGCAAAGCCTTCAGCTCCCTGGATGACAAAGTGGTCATCATCGAACCACGATGGACGAACTATATATATATATATACTTGTAGATCTAGATCTAGACCAGATTGTTCTACATACTATCATGAACTCTCTCATCTGTCCCTTGATCTAGACCAGATTGTTCTACACACTATCATGAACTCTCTCATCTGTCCCTTGATCTAGACCAGATTGTTCTACATACTATCATGAACTCTCTGTCCCTTGACTTTCAATGTAAAGATGCTGTGACAGTTCACTTTAACCAATTCCCTTTTCCGGGTCAGCAGCTGTTCTTAGCAGCAAGATATCAAGAGAGTCAGGTCCATTCTTTTATGTTATCCAGGCAGCTTTTGTTTGGATGACTTTTCTTTGTGCTCCCTCCACTGTACTTTAAAGAATGAGTTTTGTTAGTGAGTCATGTCTTAGAATATAACTAAACCAGCTCAGCTTTATTGAGGAGTTCCTCATTTTTGACAGCCAGAATATTTACTTGTAAAGTATAAACTCATTTGTCTTCTTTTCCTGGTGTCTGATACCCAGCATTTTTCTCTAACATTTACTCACAAAGGCTTGACTTCTTCTTTCAACCTTAAAATTTCAAAGTGTAGTAGTTTTCTCACATACATGTACACTGATCTAAGGATAATCCATCACATACACTCTGAGAATTATCTACCTCTAGAAGATGGAAATTTAAAAGTGGCTGTGTATCACTGGGAAAACTTAGTTTGACCATTGTAAGAAGAAGACTGAGGTTTTTTATTTCAGGATTTTTAGGGTATCTCTATGTTAATATTAAATATTGGCTATAAATTATACAAACATTTTTAATAATGTAACTTTGTCATGCTTTTTAAGATCTCTGACCAAGGTGGTGGCATACCTCGCTCTAAGATTGACCTTCTGTTTCAATATATGTATAGCACAGCACCACAGCCAGCTAGGTCAGACATAGCTAGTGCTCCATTGGCTGGCTATGGCTATGGTTTGCCACTATCTCGATTGTATGCAAGATATTTCCAAGGTGATATATTGTTAGCCTCTGCCGAAGGTTATGGAACAGATGCTTGTATATATTTGAAGGTCAGTAAAACATACCAAATGTATGATATCACTTGATTTCCACAATGTCATTGCGTCTGTTTGCTGATGCTTACACTAAAAATTAATTAAGAAATTTTTTTATTTGAAAATTTGTTTTGATCATATTTTTATTTATGTAAGTTTTTTGTTGACCTCTACCTTCTTTCCTCAACATCAGTTGTTTAATTTTACATTGGTTGCAATTTGTAGAAAGGCCATCAGCACTAGTTCATTATTAAATCTGCCCTAGGCTGAGTGTAGACTTGTGCATTGAGAATAAACTTTGATGCAAAAATGTATATGCTTACTGATGCAATATTTTGAATTAAAATTTCTCGTTATAAAAAAGTTGGTATTTACAAAGTTTGTTTATGCTATGATTTTACCTTGTAAGTCTTTTAATGGTTTAGTCTTTCTCAAAGAAATCTTCTGAAGGAAGCATTGTGCTGGTTTAATCAGTTATTAGTTTACGATTGGGAGGGAAGATGAGGGATAAAACTAACGTTTACAAAAAAAAAACTGATTCACCTTTGCAAAGTACATTTTATTTGAGTCAAAAGTTTGACTATTACTTCCTCTGAAAGAGGGAACAAAAATCTTACACTAAAATCAAATGTGTTCAGCAACTTGAGAAAAAAAAATTTCATTCCTCTTTCATGCTGGAGGCGCTGTGGTTGAGGGGTAAAGCATTTGGCTTCTGCAATGGGGTCCTGGGTTTGAATCCTAGTGAAGACTGGGATTTTTAATTTCAGGATCCTTGGGTGCCTCTTAGTCCACCCAGGTCTAATGATATTAGTTGGGGAAAAGTCAAGGCACTTAGTCATTGTGCTGGCATTTGACATCCTTGTTAACCATGAGCCACAGAAACAGGTGGCCTTTACATCATCTGCCCCATAGATCTCAAGGTCTGAATCTTTTATTTTTACCTTTCAAGCTACTTTGATGTTATTTTTGCAATGAAATGTTTTATAGTCTTTCCTCTCCATCTCTTTGTCCAGGTGTTGTCCAATGAAGCCAATGAAGTTTTACCAGTGTACAATAAAACAGCTGATAAAGTTTATCACACAGACATACCAGTAAATGATTGGTCCTCACCATGGAGTACTAATCAAAGATCATTTCATTCTTACACCAAGTGAATGTTGGAAACTACTGTTACAGTTATATAACAGTACTCATTTTTATGTACAGCATGTCTCAAAGTACTGTTAAATGTATAAATGTTTTTAAGTAATATACTCATGGCGGTATTTGTTTAAAAGTACTGTTAATGTATAGATGATGTTTTACAATAGAGTTACTTATGGGGTGTCCTAAGAGGGCTGGTTTCTATTGGCTACATAAAACATCTGTTGTATTGACACTTGCTTGTTTCCTGTAAGTATGGGTAGAAAATCTTTTCATTGTCTTTCTTTGGAATACTCTGATAAACAATGTTGTAAGATAATTAAACATGAAATGTGGTGAGATTATTTATACAATTTCTTTTCATTATGCTTCAAGTCATAATAGAAATTTAGAGTACTCACAAACACAAAGGGATATTTTAATGATTGAATTTTTACATTTGCTTATAGAGGATTGAAGTAGTTTGTTGCACTATGTTTTTGGGTTCATTTTTATTTGTAACTTGTCAATGATAAAACTGAGATTACCAAAGATAATGTTGACATATTTGTATTTGAATATTGTCTTATTCGAAGAATCTCCAAGTCTTTGTTGTTCAACTCATTCAATGTCAACAATGCATGTGGGTTTAGAGCATAGAATTTTCTGTATACTGATTCCATTCATTCAATGTCCATAATTCATTTAAGTGTGGAAGGATTCACTTCATGTGCCATCATCTTTAATTGATTGCATTTACATTAAATTTTGAAACAGATCTCCCTCAAAACTTTTCAAAAATATTATTACAGTACAGCAGCACTTTAAACAGAATGTATCAGTAAAACTAATACTAGATAATGTGATCCTTAAGTAATACAAAGGATTTGTGAAAGCTCTTTCATATAACACTTACTCAAAAATGACAGCATTGTGACTGAATGTGTAAACTAATACTATGATGTAATTATCAAATAAAAATAAACAGAAGGAATGTTCTCTGTACATTACCAAATGAACTGGTCATTAAAGAAAGTATTCAAATTTGTGTTGATTTTTTTTCTCTTGTAATTCAGTTGTATTGTGCAGCCAACATTCTCCCAATGTTGTTTGATAGTCTCATTGGAGTATTTATTCATTGTGTTCATCTGTATTTAAAAAGACATGGCCTTTTAATCATTTTTGTGGTGAACATATTGCAAGGAGGGGTTAGTCCTGGACTGATTGAGAACTAAAGCTAGTCATCAAACAAAAATATTTCTTTTATCTTCAAACCAAGTATCAAAGACAAAATAGGAAGCAATTAGAAGCCTGTAATTGTCAAGGAATTCCTAAATGCTTCTATTTTTGAATGAATCTATTCGCCACTTAATGTCATTCATGACATAATTAGAGACAATAATAAGATATCTGTTCAAAAAGTAGCAGTACTTATTCAATAAATATATGTCATAATTCTTTTATTTTACACTTACAATTCAGCTGGTAATACTCTGCTTGATAATAATCATATATCTGTAGAATTGTGTCCCTTTCTTTTCAAAACTATGGTCTACTAATACAAGCCTGGCAGATTGTCAACAAAATACTGAATATTGCTACTGGTCTATCTCCTAATTCTATCCTCTGTAAGCATATAGTCAGAGAGCAAACAACTGCTTCCTAAATGAATGATGTTACAAGAGGTTAATAAAAGTAAATAAAAGTTGTTTTTTTCTTTGAAAGAAAGCAACAGGTCATAACAAAAATATATAGTCTACGTGAAACTTGCCACAGACACATAACATAATGAAAAAAAATTACAACTAAAAAGGATTTTAAAAAATGTTGTAAAAGTAATCTCTGTTTGACATTGGCATTATTGTTTCCCCACTTTTGACTTTTAAATGGACATGTTGAAAACAACCAAGATAAGTGTAAACAGATTCTAGTGTACTGTCACAAGTTTAATTAACACATGTCTAGTGAAAACTAAATCAGTCCATTAAAGGCCTAAATATTAAACAGAAGTTTGAACAAATATTTGACTATATACAAAACATTTACTTAGACTGAAGTCTAATCTGCTTCATTCCAGCAAAAATGTGCATCTGGAAATATATACAGTACAGCAATGACATAATGGGTTTAACTATAAAACTATTTTCTATATACTCTATATTCAACTAAAAAAAAAACAACTTTGGTTTTACATTTACTTTACTCCACTGATCTATTGGTTTTCAAGAGCTGTCCAGGTTTTCAAATGTTACCCAGCTAGTTTACTCAACATACTCAAGAAATTGGAGGAAACTGTTAGAATTGTTTTGAAATCTGATCAGATACATACCTATCATCTAATTGCAAACAAAATAAATTTATTTACAAAATGCAGAAATCGTATGCATAAACCAATATGCTGCCTCTTAGAGTTTCAGATGGAACAAAAATGTAAAAAAAAAATAATTAAACATTTTTTTTTACATAAAAACAGAGTTGAAATTTGTGAAATTATTAACACATTTGTTCAAAACAACACAATTCTTTCCTTTCAACAGTTTTTAGGTTTAGCTTATAATGACAGCTTTATTTTTCTCAACAAGTTAAGTCTCTGAACTATTTGAATAACAAAGAAACTATTGGTGCAAGTTTTTAAACCAAGTTTTCATCTCATTTCAGAAAAATCTTCCAGCTCTGAATCTTCCATTTCTGAATTGCTGTAATCAAAATTCATTGTTCTAATATTGTTGGTTGTGTTGTGTTGTTCTGATGGGCTAAACTCTGTGGTTTCTTCATGTTGTTCCAATTCTTCTGTACTCAAATGGTCTTCGCCAGATATAAACTTGGCAAATCTGAGCAACATAATTAAAAATAATAAAAGCAAATGTTCAAATACTACACAAATTATGTTCCTAGTAAAAACAATAAGTTCAGACAAAATCAAATGAGCTTTACAGTGCTGTGCTCCCATAGTACCCTTTTAATACTATTAATAGTAAAAAAAAAATACAAGTCCTTTAAGTACTGTTTTCAACAGAGAATTGTTATTTAAAAGTAGCTTACATTTTAATGTAAAAGAAAAGAGTTACATTTGAGTAGATACAAAGTTGTAGCACCAAAACTTAGAAATCTACAAAATATGTAAAGAACACAAAGCTATTAGTCATTTCCCATTTGGGAAATATTCCTATTATTTAACAGTCTTTTTCTCTTTAGAAGGATGTGCAAAAGATACATGAAGAGATGTGTCATAGTGTCAAAAGTTTTTTCAAGTTGTTTTAGCATTATGATTGAGATAGAGAAAAGATCAAAGTCTTTTAGATTTAAAGAAACTTCATTAACACAAACAAAAGCATTTCTAGATTCATTTTAATAAAGAAAATGATAAATTTACTAATAAATACTTATGAAATAAAACATGCTAAAAACATCCTCTTGAAAAAAAAAAAATTAAAGAGATATTTTAAAAATTGAAAACAAAATAAAACATTAAATATAAAAAAAGCTGAATGAAAATAAGTTACCTGTTTGGGGAGTTCAGCCGACTTAAAGTCTTCCATGCATCACAATTAGGACTGCGACAATATTCTCTTAACTCCTTTAAGGCTCTAGTAGTTTCAATTTCCCCTTCAATAATGTATTCCTCCTCCGAAAGTAATTTTCTTTTAGGGGGGAAGTAACGATATCTTGAAAAAAGATTTTATTAAGATGAACTACTCATTCAAGAATAAACATACTCAACATTTCAATTTTACATCTTAAGAATTAATCTCCTAAAAATAAAAAAAATATTCATGTTAAATTTTCAAATTATTTTGATTTCTATTAAAATTTTCTATAAGAATTTATTTAAAAAATAAACAGTAAGTTTATTTCACAATTTTATTTTGCTGAGGGACTTCTATGATTAGCCTTTAGTGTAATGGAAAAAAACTCTCATATCAATCAAATATGTTTTTTTTTTGGCTTACATTGAATCATTGTATTTGATGAAACTTTTAAAACCATTGTTGTAAGGTTAAATTTTGTACATTGCATAAAGCCACTTTTTTCTGTCATATAATCTTAAATCAACTGTGCTTAATGTATCACTTGCTAATCATCAGGTAACCTTTACTATGTGGTTTTCCTAGTTAATAGAATAATAAATCTTTGCTATTGTATATTAAAACATTGATAAATATATCCTCAAACTTACTTGATTCTATTAACCCAAGAAAATAATCCCACGGGTAATAAATACAGTGTAATAGTCCCAACAATAATAACTACAGAAATCTCAGAGAGCTGTGACCCATGATAGATGAAAACCAATCCAATGCCTTGCAGGGTCCATTGAATAAGATTTAATGTTCTGATGTCTGAAGCAGGTCCATAGCGGTAAATCACGGCAAAACTTAAAACTCCTGCCACAACCATATAGCCAATAAGAATCTGAGAATAGGAGAGTTTATAGTTTAGATATTTTGTCACACAAAAGTATGGTTTTGAAATGCCTTCAATCTCACCCATTTAACATGGAATTTCACCACCGGAAAGTCATTTATATATAAAGAGTATTTTATCAAACTTCAGAGATTTATTGCAACCATCTTAGAAACTAGAAGACATTACAACAATAGTGCCTAGTAACAAAAGGTTTAGCAGGGTTTCCAGTATGTAGGACTACTAGTTTTACTTAATGAACAATCTCAGTTGTTTATCAAGGTGTTATGGCCAATTAGGTAAGGAGAGTTCATTTATCCCAAAAATATACATAAGTTGTTAGAGCAGTTTTCAATTCAATTTGCTAAGTATACCTGCCATTTTAATTTTTTTTTTCAATAAGAATACTTACATGCCAATAATTTTGTATAATTTCTTGGATATAATCAGAGAAAAATCTCCAGAGATATAGCAATGCTGATGTACTCATAATTCCAATACCATAGCCTAAAACCTTTAATTTCTGTGAAAAACAGAATTAAAAACAATTTCAAATATTTCATTATAAATTTTGTTTATTAAAATTTAGATGATGATATGTTGTCTACTTTATCATGATCAGATAATGTGTTAATATATTGTCTACGTTATCATGATCAGATGATGTGTTAATATGTTGTCTACTTTATCATGA
>JADKLZ010001913.1:14980512-15013428 GCA_021533235.1 Biomphalaria straminea
CTATGCTGAACTGGGAGTCGATTGAAATCGAGAAAAGAGTAAATGTGACTCAACAAAAATGTCTAAGAGGGATTTTAGTAGTCATTTATATAGATCGGGTCTCAAACAAGGAAATCCTATGCCAAGCTGAGAGTCGACCACTAAGTGAGATTGTGACAGTGGCTCATGAGATTTGCGGAAGATGTTCTATGACAAAATGAACTACGCATACCAAGACACAGAGGCCAATATAAGGAAAGCGCAAACCGGGACATCCTCGTTTAACTTGGTGCCTCACTTTCATGGAAGACCTCAGAACAGTGGACACCAGGTGGGAAGAGGCTTCAGACATTGCCATTGGCAGATATTTTTTTGGAGACGCTTTGCCACCAATGCGCCGAACGGCACAGGTGAATTAAAGTCTAAGTAAGTAAGCAAAGTAAAAAAATATATGTTAAACATTTGAATTGTGTAACAAGTGTAAGGGTAGATGGACATGTTAACCATTTTCTTCTCACCTGACCCCTCAACATACAACAAACACTATCGCATGGTTGTCTTGTCATGACCAACTACACGACACATGTTACCTATGAAAGCTCTAGGCTAGGCCTACTTTGCCCAGTTTGTTAGAAACGGTTGAACGCACAGTCTATTTCCTTTTTGTGACAGGAAGGGGTGTAGATGAAATGTAACTTTTTTTTCTTGAGTTGGTTATCCTAATGCTTTTAGATCTATATAACTGTACCATAGCTATGGACTAGGCCAGTAATCCCCAATATACAGCCTGCGACGTTCCATCTGGCCTACGAAAATGTTGGAACAAAGTATAGAAAATCCATGTCCACAAAAAAAGAAGTTGCTATGTAGGGTAAATGAATTGGTACTGATAAAAAGTCAAGAAAGATTCACTCTTTTTAAAGAACATAATATTAAACATCTTTATGAAACTAAATATGTAAATACATAAGGCGGCATTCTTGGTTTGGGGCAAAATTATTAGAGTGGAGGATTGATAAGAATATTTACCAGAAAGAGGCAAGAAAAAAATCTGCTGTAAGGATAGCTATAGAGTTGTTCACATTGTAAGTAGAAACACGAAAAGAAGAATTCAGTTTAAGCTGTCAAACCTTTCTCATGACAATTACAAGGCGAGTGAAAGATATTCATTCAAAACAAACCAGATTTTGAAATGTTTTTATTGCCACTGACAAGTTTACCAACATAAATGATACAGCTAAAAAATCCTGGTCTATTTGCGGTACAAATAGCAGAAGTTTTGAAATTAGAGAAGTTAGAGCTATGAGGATTATGGATGGGGACACCACTGCTAAAGTTCTGTTACATTAGTTTCAACCATCACATAGAATTTTTCTCTTCCTTGGGAGAAATAATAGTTGGTCCTGGGTCCATACCCTGCCAACTGCCATCCCCCATCCTGCGAGAGGTTTGGACTAGGAAGTAAATTATTTTGAACTCTGAATGACCATCTGAAATATGTTTTAACATTTTAATTTTTTTTACTACCCCTATTAGCAGATTACAATGGTCCAAGAGATGCTAAGATAGTAAAAGGAATGGGTGTATATTTTAGCTACTTTGAATGCTACTTTATTTGATCTATTTGTTGTTGCACTGTTTCAGAAATCTTAAAATAGTAATCAATTCAAACTAACAAAAAGATCACAAGAAAATTAATTTAGCTGTGCATTTATACAGAACAGGTAACATTTAGAGAATATATTTTAACAGTTGTAAAACATTAAATCTTCAATGCTATTCTTGTGATTTAGAAAATAAATGTAAAAAAGACTAATTTTTATTAACACTCCTAACCTAACCTTAACAGAGGCTTCATGCAATTAATGACATTGTATAATCTGAGCAGGCCTGATGGTTCCAGTAGCCTCAATCACCTTTTATCACCGCACTAAAACTAATGACATGTTTTAGAGTGTCTCATAGACATAACTTTTAAGAAGTAAAATGGGGATGCAACAAGAATCTTACATAATTAATATTAGATCCCCTCTCCCACTTTGTATGATTTATAAATATGTGACACATAGAGTGACAGCTTTAGAATGTATAGTAATTTTGAGGGAAAATTAAATATAGTGCTATAAAAGTCTAACCAGGGCCCAAGCCTTTGAATAAAAAAACACTCATGACTATCCAGATTTGAAAAAGAAATGCTTCCCATCAGAAATTGTAACTGCTGTTGTATTTACCACACACTAAACTTGTAGTCACATGGCCCACCCTCCCTTCAGCCACTTTGTACAACTCATTGAATTCTATACTATTTCAGTAAAAAAGCAGAACTTTTTTTTTCTTTCATGTCCAAATAAAGCCAGAAGGATACAATTGTCTTCAATTTGAACAGATAATGAAGAAAACTAAGCAAGCAGCATTTTTAGACAAAGCCCATCTCTGGACTGTTCGTACACTCATGGGTATCACTCTTGCTGGAAGTGCTGTGTTAGCCTATCAACTGTATAGCTATTTTTCATGTAAGCTCTTAGATGTTATATACATGTACTTTTATTTTAATGATAGTTTAGTTACTACTTACTTTCAATTAGACCTTTGATTATGGGTTACAATGTACACTTTAATAGTTTTTAGTTGCAAGCACAATTTCTTAGTTGTTAATTACTACATTTATTTCTCTTGTTAAAACTCAACAATTTCTCTTGAATCTCTGGATGAATCCAAGATTGCTTTTAATTAGAATACAACTTCACAAAGAAATGCAAGGCCATGAAAATATTGAACTGATATTTGCAGAATGTCAGTTTCAGAAAAACTACATGCTTCAAGATTTAATAGAAGCATTTACCACGAAGGCTTTTACAAATTATGCAAAAGTCTAGCTACCCTAATTAGCGTTCCACGACAATTCGTTCACTGACATTTCGTTCACCGACAAATCGTTCATGACTTTTCGTTCACGCAACTATTCGTTCACCAGACATTTCGTTCATGTGAATATTTGTTCACGCAACATATCGCTCACTGACTATTCGCTCACAGACAACTTGTTAACCGACAACTTGTTCACTGACAGTTGGTTCACGACAAATCATTCATGCAACAAATCGTTCACTAACAATTCGTTCACAGACTAATCGTTCACTCGATATTTCCAAAAACAAAAAATTGCTAGAGATCGGGCCTAATCCGAAATTCTTTGTTAATTTTTTTGTTGTTGTTAATATTTTGTTAATGAGGACAGTATGTATAAAAATTATACTTAAAAGAAAAAAAAATAGATTTTACAAGCTAGCTGAAAAATTTAAACGAGTCTTCACTATAGGTAACATGTATATATATATATATATATATATATATATAATGTGCAAACATTATGCAAGAATTATAATAAACTTTAATGAATAATTTCAAAATATAGCATGTATTTTAGTCCAAAAAATGCACTTGAAAGCAAGCAAATGTACTTCAATACTAGTCAGATTTACACACATACACACATAGATCTAACTTTCACAAGGCCAAATTTTATGGAATGTCACGCAGAAACTCCTTTATTGGCTCCGTACATTGGCAATATAGCCTCAAGACGTCTGTTATGTTGGAGGTACTGTGCCTTCGTTCTCTTCGTTCTCCAGGATTGTTTCTCAGAAACTTGTTCTCAGTGTTCTCTGTGGAAGTGAGAGATAACTTGTAGACACTGAGGTGATGACCGTCAATAAGGTGAAATGCATGAAGCCATCCCTTCACTTGAATGAAATGTTTCTTCGTGGTAGATTGTCCTGTACTCGATCTCTAAACATTCCATAATGTTATTGAAGATTTCTGATTATACTATAAGACACATGTGTAACACAAACATCATCATATACCTAAACCTTGAACAATTTCTTGAAAGTAAGTTATGCATTTTAAATAGTGGTGAAAAAGAAAAAATGAGGGATAAAATTTGAAAGTAACCTCTATCTCTGCAAATACGGCATACCATTATATTTATTTATATTGAAGACGTTAGAGACCTCAACAAAAAATGCTGCTGAGGTCTTTCACTTACTAAAGTCCGCGCTATTGTGTCGGGTCACCGTGCTTTTGTTTTTGAGATCTATGCATTACTAGCACATTACTAAAGGAGCTTTTTTTCTTGCAGGTGTTACCTTAAAAAAACTAACAAGCAGCATAGAAATATATTAATACAATAATCACTTTCAAACATTTTATGATTGAAAAGTAATCCGCGAACTTTTAATACGTATTTCCAGATATTAGACCAGCTAAAGTTGAGGAAATAAGGAAATTAAAGGAAGTTCAAATAGCCTTGGAACAACAGCAAAAGGAAGATGAGCTAATGAAGCGACAAAAAGAAGCAGAAAACTTTGTGAAATATTAAATACTTCAGTTGTATGTGTGTGTGTGTGTGTGTGTACATTTCATAACATTCGCAATATCAATAAACCTAAAAAAAGAAATATAAAAAACAACTTTGTCTTGATTGTTCATTCAAGTTTTTAGAAAGGCGTGATTTCAGGAGTCACAAAAGATTAGTACGGGTTCGAATCCTGGTGAAGATTTTTATTTTCGGTATCCTTGGGCGCCTCTGAGTCCACCCAGCTGTAATGGGTACCTGACACTAGTTGTGGAAAAATAAAGGCGGTTGGTCGTTGTGCTGGCCACTTGGCACCCTCGTTAACCGTAGGCCACAGAATCAGATGACCTTTACATCATCTGCCCTATAGACCACAAGGTTTGAAAGGGGAACTTGACAACACTTCTGCAGCATATGGCATGCTACTAAATGCAGAAAAAAAAAACAGCTAATAGTCAACAGGGCTTTATAAGGGCTATCAGTATTGGAGGTGAAAAGCTAACTAGCGTTAGCAGCTTCAAATACATCGGACCTATTGTCTCGGATGAGGGAACAAAACCCGAACTACTGGTCCGAATAGCACCGTCTACAGCAGCCCTTTCAAAACTTAAAATAACATGGAAAGACAAAGGCTTAGCTGTCGGCACGGTCATGGCCACATTTTTATATGCTTGTGAGTCTTGGACGCTGACTGCAGAGCTAGAGAGGAGGATCCTAGCAATGGCATTGAGATGCTACAGAAGGATCCTAGGCATGACATTCAAAGACCGCATCACAAACCAAGAGATTAAGAGGCAGGATTACTGCAGCGATTGGACCCCATGATGACCTGCTAACTACTGTAAAAAAAACCGCAAGTTTAAAATCTATGGCCACATTACATGATCTTCGTGGCTCGCTAAGTACCAGGAAAAAGAAGAAGAAGCAGACAGAGAAAGCGATGAGAGGACAACATAAAAGAATGGACGGTCCTGCCGTTGAAAGAGGTTCTAAACAGGGCAAAGGATAGAGAGGAATGGAAAAAGCGGTCGACAAGTCTTGATTGGTGCCCCAACGGTCCATCAGACTAAGGGATATGTGAAGGTGAAATCTTGTTTTAAAACTGTGTTTAACTCTGTACAGACAATACGTATTCTACTTGGCCTTCCCTATGGTCAAGTGACTTAAGGATGTTTGGCTCAACTATCGCGATACACTAGTTTTAAATACCGGAAGTACGGTACCAATAACGCTGAAGCTGAAAGAAGAATTCAAGCCTTTGAGAGTAAATGCTACAGAAAAATGCTGAGTATCAGATACCAGGAAAAGAAGACAAATTAGTTTGTACTGTACAAGAACCTCAATGCTGAGAAGCGAAGAAAACAATGCTGCTTTAATCATATAGTAAGACATGACTCATTATCCTTAGTCCTTCTTCAAGGTACAGTAGAGGGAAGCCAGAAGAAAGGGTCGTCCAAAGAAAAGCAGGCTGGAGAACAGAAAAGAATGGACTGTCTCAGATGATGAATACGGTACCAGTAATAACAAACACTTCTTTTTGAATCTTGTTTCAAAATATGTATAATTATATGGATTTAATATGCATTACTTTTTTTTTTTTTGTTTTAAAGAAAAAAAAATTGGTTACACAATAGTAGTGTAGCTCTTACAAAAGAAAATAATTATTTTTGTTTGACAAATAAATTAGCATACCGGTAAATATTAAATATAATTTCTCCCCCTTTAAAGGGAAACTCCCATGGTTTTGACAATTTTTGATATGTGTTTTGATTTACAGATAATGAATATATTATTCTTTTTTGACGTAATTTTTCAGCGCATCCAAAGCGGTCAGATTTTCACGTAGTTTCTATGTGACGTCACAATCTTTTACTACTCCGAGTACCAGCTGAATAACGGAAAACATAATAGTAAAGTTTACATTCTCGTAAAAGAAATATATCTTCGTCTATGCAGTTAGATCTAAATATTGTAAGCAAAGAAAAAAAAATGCGTGTTGAAAGTAGATTTAGATGCTTGACTAACCACGGCCGTGTATATTTTCTTGCCTGACCACTCAACACAAACACTATCGCTTGGTTGTCTTATCATGACCGACCACACGTAGTCTAGACTAGCCTTACACTGACCAGTTTGTTCGAATCAGTCAGACACACGATATATATAAATTCTTGGGATAGGGAGAAGCTTAGATGAAAATGTTTTTTTTTTCTCGAGTTGGTTATCCTAATGCTTTTGCATCTCTCTCTCTCTAAAGACTATAGCATAGCTCTGGACTATGCCTAGGAGCCTGACAACTACTGTAAGAAAGAAGCGACACGATTGGTTAAATCTAGTTTCTATTTCCGTATTGTTGGGGGGAGTGACGTATGCCTGAGATAAAAACAGAATCTCAAAGAATCCCGTTTTTTAGGAGGCGTGCGAATTTACTGTCTAATTTATTAAATATAAATGTTTCTAAGCATTTAAATAAAAAATGGTAAAATGTTTACTTTACAACTTTTTACGTAGAATTTAAATATATCAATAACTCAAATTTGAAAAACTATGAGAGTTTCCCCTTTAAAATGGCTTTACCTTTCATTATTATTTGTCTTATGAATTTGTGTAAAATGCTGTATTGTTTATGAAAGAAAAAAAGGTTTACTTGTACATATTAATAAAAAAAAAGTAGCACCTTATGGTCAATAGATTTTCTAGTTTTTGACATCTAAATGAGAATTTCAAAAGTGGCTTTACCCCAAGGGCTGGTAAAAATACATCTCCTGAACAGATCCTTAATGGTTGAGCAAGTATTACTACCCTAGCAAGCTGATCCTTCTTAGAGGATAACTTAGCATTCTTGTCTCTTTTTTTAGTTTAGAAGACAATGTGAGGACACTCATTAATTTGTATAAAATTTTTATTGTCTACTTTAATAAACATTCACAAATTTTAATTAGCAGCTACAAATGTAATGAGAATAACAACATTCAACAACTGTTTTATTCAACAATAAAATGAACTGTTAAATGTAATAGTTAAACATTTATACAGATAGGTTGAAAATTATTTATATATATTTATTTATATATATATATATGTACAGTATATATATAGATAGTTAAGCATTTGTAAATATTTCAAATGCTTCTTCCAATTCCATTACAAGTACAACCCATAGTTGAAACAAATACAATAAAAGAAACAACATGAAAAACACTCACTTTATAAAAAAAATGTTAACAATAATGATTGCACTTGTATGTCAAGTCATCAGATCCAAATGAACAAGAGGCAGCATGTTCAACTATCACATTCAATGGTCCATCACTTCTAAGTGATACATTCTATTCAAAAATATAAGTCAATTCAAAGTGATATATTCTATTCAAATTCTTTAACATATGATTTTTTTTTCCAAATTTATTTAACCTAAAGTTATGCAGGCATAAAAACTGGAGATAGAAACTCGGTCATATAAAGGTAGTAAAGAATATTAACTACTTCACATTAATTTTCACAAATCACATACATATTTAGCTTTTAATCTGCTCATTACTTTTTGACAAAAACTAGATGCATTTCTCCTGAGTAGAAAATATGACAAGCACCATGAAATATAAGCAATGGAGAGTTCCAAAAGTAAACAATCTACTCAGTAGTTCCAACCAAATGAAGCAGTCTTCTGTGATACTTGTACAAAGGAACTAGATCATAATTTACTTTCTAAAGGTAATCTTATCATTTGATTTAGAAAGAACAATGCACCATAGAAGTGTCATCTTGATAATAGCCAGCCAGGCTTCTCATAGTAACTGACCTAATGAAAATTTTGATTGGCCCAAAAGGTGTGTGTTTTTAAAAAATAGCTTTAGTCACTCTAGAAATGTGTCCAATAAGATGTACAATTATTGGGCAAGGAGTTGCAACAAACCAAAGGCCACAGAAAAACCTATTATTTAGAAACATTAAATATTGCCTATGATGAATAAAAGTAAAGCCTATTAAGCAGTTTAAAATCTTTTAGAAAAGGTTTAATACAATTTATTTCTGTCATCTTGTACACAACTGATTAATAAAACTTGAAGTAAATGTACATCAACAAACACACTCAACAAAAAGTCAATCCAAAACCAAATGTACCGGTACCGGTATCTAAATTTAGTTGAAGAGAAACAACCTTGGGCTTTCATTTTTTGTCTTTTTAGTCAAACTCTAGTTTAGGCCTTAGATGTTTATTTGCTAAGATATCAATTAATACATAGATTCAATTTCAATTGATGAGTACAAAATGGATGACAGTGTCAGTTTGATTTACTTAGGAATTCTTAAAGAATGATATAATTATTTAGAAAAATTCTTTATTACTGTAAACATTAGTATTTGTTATTAAATGTGATATCAAATTAATTCTTTAGTAAACATGAAAGCAAAATTCAATGATAGTATTAAATAAGCCTTTTCACATTTAAAACCTATTCAATTGTGTCTTAACAAGTTAAAGCACACCACAACTGGTGCAGAAATTCAAATGATTTCAATATGAACCCTGAAATACATTATTAAATACATTTGGGCTTTCAAAAACTTTAGTAATTTTTTGGTTACAACATTACTAATTGTTAAGTACATTCACAAAATGTTTGTTTGTAATTTCAATATTTAATATCACAGTGTTATTCTGAAAATATGTTCATTTACATCAACAAATATGGAATATATTGAATTTTTGTTTTTATTCCATGCTAATTAAAACTTGTTGAGGTACTAAACTATAATATATTTAAAAATCGCATCCCTTTTGATGCCTTACTTTTTGTTCTTACTTATGAGGACCCACTACTTTTGAATGTTGCAGCTGAGAGGTTCTGTACAAGGGTAGGTAATGAAACAGGGCTACAAACTACAGGGACACCTGCAGCATTAGCTAATGCTGTAATCCTGGCTACTTCAGAAGCTGTACTTGTCTGTTTAGTTCTGACATTTCCCTGACCAGCAGGATTAAACCGATGAGATATCTGAGTTCTGTGAGATGTGGCAGCACCATTCTGAAGTGCCGCCATAGGACTTGCTGAGACCCACTGTGCACTAAGTTTGTGTTCCAGAGAGGGCTGAGAGGTGCAGGATTTCAAGGGTAAAGACAATGCTGGAGATGAAGGTAAAGTCATGGCTGTGGGAAATGTATCAGGTAATGTATGCCGGACTGTGCTTGGCACAAATTCCAAAGGAGATGGATGCCGTACTGTAACTGATATAGACTCACTTGGACCATTATCATTATCTTCTAATAGATTGTGTCTTCTAGTACTAGTGGTAATAATAGATGGTGATAGGATTGAAGAGTTATCAGAATATCTAATGGTGTTCACAGTTAATGGGCTCAATCGTGAGGAAAGCCCAGAGGAAGTAGATGTTAAGATCTGAAAGCTCTCAGCTTTTGATAACCTCTCTGGAAGTCCAGAGGATGGAAGCTTGAGTTTGATAGTATCAGAAGGTTGGATAGATTTGTGAGAATAACTAGCTATGAAACTCTCTTGCCCAGATGTTGTCATGGGTAAAGCAAGTCTCTGTATAGATGATGGTGAGGAAGTCTGTCTAGGTTTAGGTGATGATGGAGACTTGACTTCGTGTGCTCTGAAAGTTCTAGCATTTTCTGGCAAAGTAAGTTTAGAATTGGATACAGCTGGTGTTTGAAGTATAGTCCTTGTACCCTGTTGCTGTGAATGGAGCAAATGTTGTTGAAGATTATGTTGTACAGTTTTTGAATGAGATCCTTCATTAGAATCCATTTTGGCTTTTTTAGCTGGTGAGGGCAAAGAATAGGGTAGGTCCCCTGATGATTGAGATGATACTGTGCAAGGTGAGTACACAGTAAAGCTTTGGTGCTGTGATGATATTGTCCGTGAGGGGGCATTGATAACTGGCAAGGATGATGTACTAAATCCTTGAGTTGTTACCACAACATCCATATGAACATTACTTCTAGTAACATCCACATTGTTTTTCTGGGACTGCACTAAGTTGGAGGCATTGGTAGTCATCATCTGAGATGTGATCAACTCCCCTTGTGGGGGACCAATGTAAATAGCTGAGGAGGATGTCTGTGAGTCTGATGGTAGCTGGTGCAGTAGTGTTTTACAAGTGTTATCCAAACCAGCCACAGCTGATTTATTGGTTGATAACTGTGTTCTGTTTAAGCCATAAACTGCATTCAAATCAGCTGCTAAAACTGACTGTAGTCCTTCCATTACTGAAAGTGTGTTTACTGTGTTTGTCGGAATAGTTTCTTGGGAGGATACTGTTGTTTTAGGACTATCTAAGAGACCATATGGGCCTATGAGTAAAGACTTTGATAAATGTAATGGCTGCACAGCAGAAGACTGCTGAGAATGAATGGGCTGATGATAAGATGAATGTATACTACCATGAGAAATTCCAAACGGAGTGTTCTCTGCTGTGTTAGTGGATTGTATGCTACTTAAATGATGGTCAACACTAGTGGATGGGCCAGCAGTATTCATGTGTGCACCAATGGCAATGTCTGAGTCACTGTGGGATGAAGAGCTGTTCATTGCCTCTGTTATAAGGCTAGCATTATGAGCAAGCTCAGCATCATTTGAGAGATTCTGGGCTAAAACCATAGCCAGCTGCAAAGATTCTTCTTCTGACATTGGTCCTGAAAGAAGTTTCTCTAGAGCATCACGGGCTTTTGAAGCAGAGTTCAAATCTAGACACATATGATCTGGGTCTTGGTCATTATCCCCATTTTTACCTGAAAAAAAACAAAACAAACTTTTAGCATATATTTTTGGGTACTTCTTTAAAGTAAAACCTAAGTGGGAATCTTATAATATAAAGAACATGGTGAGAGCTGGTTAATGGCACTGAAAAGATTATTTATATATTGCATACAAATATAGAAATATAGATATTTGTTTATATTTAGCCAGGTATACATCAAACAATAAAAAAAACCTATGAAGTGGAGATAATTAGGTCTGACTGTATGTTGACAAAGTTGATAGTATTTTAAAAAACTAGAACTTTATGGAACTTGATACATGTTTTATTTTCAATAGATGTGTCATTTAACTCTCAAAAACCGTAATTTTTTTTTTATTCTACCGGAATTATTTATTTTCCCCAGAATTTTTATCACATATGCCTTTTTATAAACGTCATACTGTTTTTTTCGGTTTGTTAAAACATAGACATGTCATATATAATTTTGTTGGAAATTGAATGTACTTCAAGATATTTTATCTTTCAGTGTTATAGATAGTCACTGGAAAATAAAATTAGGTAATTTCAGAGATGAAAAAAAAAAATTAAACATTTTAATCTTTAAAAACTGACTTACCCAAGTAAAAAAGAATATTCCTACAGTCCTCCATCATTATTATTGTATGAAATATGAAACTCTATCCAATTATCTATTTAACAAACACATAACTGTGTCCAACTTGATCAATATTTACACTTTTAGTGAGGTTTCTTTCTAGATCTACTGGGGCCTTTCATTTACTACTTTTACTAGATCTAGGAATGTCTAATTCACTACCAGAGTCACTTTAATCTAGAAGCTGAAAATCGTTTTTAGGATAAATTTCTAGATCTATTTCTAAGTAGTAGTCTAAGTCTAAATCTAAATTTAAAAAGATATTTAGAGTGGTAAAATGGCCTGTCAGCCATAATGTCTGATGGAAAAAAACGAAAAATTCACTAGTCACTTACGATAAAAAATATTTAAAATATTAAAAACAGCTTAGATCCACAAAGTATCAGAAGAAAAAAACATTCAAAATGGCCGCTATAGCGTTTCCTTAAACCATTTAATGGATTAAAAACGTGGATTAGAAATAAAAAAGAAGTAAACAGGGAAATAGTGATCGGACGCTGGTAGCGTCATTACGTTAAAACGGCCGGGGGACTGGACGTTGTCAGCGTCTTTACGGTCTTGAAGAGTTAAATGTGATATTTTCAAGTCAGAGAAATGTTTCCATGACATCTTACCAAACAGATCCAACTCATCAAAAGGCATTTTGTTGACTACTTCCTGAAAGTCTGATTCATCTAGTAGACGAGAGGCTTGTTCAAGAGGCAATTCAAAGGGCTTATCAAAATCTAGAAACAAAAATTTTTTAAAATTATAATGGAATGTTGGGGGGAAAAAAATGGACAACCGGTACAAGGAATGCATTCTAAAAAATTAGATCTAGCTGATTGAAACAAACAAATTTTAGAAACTTTTATAAAATTATGTCAAAATATACTGAATGAGCTAGGGCTTCAGTTTGTTTATACACAACCATAACATTCACAGGGAACCAAAAATTCTTAGGAAAATCTATAGTGCCATACAGGATGAAACAGGGTGAAGGACATGCCCTAACCAAGAGATATATCAATTGTATGAGGACCCACCAATAGTGACTGAAATAAAGAAGAACAGACTATGTTGGGCACGTCACCTTGAAAGAATGTCAGATAACAGAGGGGCGAAAATCATATACAGGCAAAAACCAAAAGGCAGGCGACCCAAAGGCAGACCCTGAATGCGATGGATTGATGATGTGGAAGCAGATCTGCAACAGCTTGGGGTTAGGGCATGGAGACGAAAGGCCCAGGAGAGATCTGAATGGAAGGATGTGTTGAAGCAGGCCAGAGCCCTCCATGGGCTGTAGCGCCAGTGGGATGGATGGATGGATATAACATTAACAGAGCAACCTTGACAAATACATATTTTATGAGATTTTTAGTGAAAAAATATGTTAAGATTTGTGATTTTTCTATATGTATGGACTTAATATGTATAAATAGATCCCCCAGTAGACAATGGCTTTGTCTGCATCAGATGTGGATAAATATGCAGTTCACAAGTGGGTTTCCACAGCCATGCGAAACATAGCATGCATTCTTAATCTTTGGAATCGTAAACATTGCCATTCATTCAATTCTTTTTTTTTTAAAGTATTGTTTATGTACTCTATATAAACTTAATTTTTAAAATATTCTATTAAATATATTATCTGTTAAATTTTTTAATCTATTTATTTCCCTAAAATCTATCTGTGGTATTTAGATGCTATCCTCTGCAACTTCCCATGTGACTGAAGAGGCCAATCCTTGATACAGTCACAGAATGGGCGTATTATTTGAGGATTTTATGTTCTTTTGCACACTAAATACGCAAGACGGTACTAGTAGGCATCTCTGTATTAGTATTTTATTATTACCATTGGAAAATAATTAATTATTGCAATGTCTTTTTATGGTATTATCACTCGAGTATGGTATTAAATTTTTTATTTGATATTGTATTTACAAAAAAAACATACTAAATTGTTGCATTGTTGTAACACTTAAAAAATCAACTATTTTAGTACTGGTATAGCAATGATCTTTGATCTAGAAAACTATACTTACCAGGAGATAATGCATCAGCAAGATCTATGGCATGATCCAAAGTTTTGCTACAGCTTTTGACCTGAGATGCAAAGTTTGGTATCAAAGCTTGATCAGATATAACTGAGTTATCCTTGCCAGTGGATGATGACACCGTTGATTTTAATAACAGATTTTCTTCTGGTTTAGATGTATCTATACTGGTCACATCCACATCAGATAAAGCTAGATAAAAGAGATAACTGCTACACTTTAGAAATAGAAACATTTATGTAAAGACATTTTTTTTTAATTAAGAATAGTTCTCAAATTTTTATAAAAATATTTACTTTTTAAGGAAGCTTATCTTTTTAATTGAAGCATTTATCATAATATCATTAAGATAATCATGATATCATTTAGATAAACAGAGAATAAAACACAAATGTAATGGAGAATATGCTACATTTAAATAAATACAAAACTATAGTTTTATTATTAAAGATTTTATTAAGGGAAAAAATATTTTTGTTTAAACTGCATTTAGTCTACATTCTAATAACAATTTAAAAAATGACATACTAGACTCCAAGCCTATGGACACAGGTGGAGGAAGAGGTTTCTGGGCTTTGCTGTATCTGCCTTTCTTTTTCTTCTTGCCTTTTCTTGCTGGTCTGGTTAGTGCTGGGGGTTTGGATTTTTTCCTGGGCTTTTTCTTATTTTCCAGCTCCAATTGTTTCTGGTAATTGTCCTAGAATTCCAAATGTAAACTCATAAACATGTGTAACCTAACTTACAAAAAGGAAGGAGGCCTTTAAAGAAACCAACAATAGTTGTAGGAAAATATGTAGGCCACAGCTGGGTCTTCAAAGTCAGAAACTTTACAACATTAAAATGTGATGACTTTTTATTCATTAATTTCACTAATAACATTCAATTCAATATTAATTAAATATTATGAAAAAAATACTAAAACATACGGCCTTGGCAGCGTGTTCCTGACATAAAGGCAGTTCATGACGAAGATCAAATGAAGGTAGGCAACACTGAACATTGTTAGCAAACTTTGCAGTGCAAAAATCAAACAATTGTTGGTTAATATTATATGTGATATCTTGTTAATGTTAAGGATGTTTGTAAGTAGAAAACTATCACTCTAAGTGTAACAATGTGACAATCTATTATGATATGCATACTAGGTACCACTAGTTTCCAAAATTATTTTGAGTTTTATGTGACTAAAGTAAAGAATAAACATTAGGCATCTTTGTTTATAAATTTCTGCTGGAAGGCCAATGATTGAAGCATCATTCATGACTTTAAATAAATGTAAGAATAACAAGAAGTCAAAGAAACATCAATTTTAAAATTCAAATCAAACTTTGAACCCCACCAAATAAAAATGAAGCATTTGATCTTATAGTTAACTATTTAAACAACATTGTTTCATTGGTTTATCTATTGGTGGGAAGCGTGGTCGAGAGGCTAAGTACATTTGAACTTGGCTTGACTACCTAGAAGGGGGCTTGAGGTTTGACACGACTTGGGCAGAGTTGTGTTTACTGAGAGCCTAAAAGCATCATGAAAGACCAACTCCTAGAATACCTCTCCTCCCACTGGTCCACAAATGAGATTGGACCAAAGCGCTCTGAGCATGCTATAAGCATGAAAGTAGCACTATATAATAGCTATAATAATAATAAACTACAAAGATTAAAAACAATGCAAATAATGTGATTAACCATAAAGCACTAACAAGTTTTATTTGTTTCCGATTTCATTCATGATAAGATTTTAAGTTTTTGGCCTACACAAGTCCTTGTAGACAACTTTAAAAAAATGGCAACTTCAATCTACATAGTGAATGGTGCTCTGATATACAAGACCCAAAAGAGAGTTTCTAGACTGTAATAAAAAAAAATTATAGCACAAATTAATAGCTAGTCACTTTTATAATCAAATTTGAATTTTTCAAAACATTTTTCAAGATGTTAAGAAAGATTATTTATTTGATCCTTGTAAGCAATAAAAAAAAAATAACATTTTTTTTAAGGATACGTTTAATGCAATGATTGGCATAAGGCAAACAAAGATTTTGACACTGTCCTTCCTTTTCACTCTTATTACAGCAAACTTTCTTCTTTTTTAGTCTTCTTATCAATCTGAAAATAAACAAATCCCTATAGACAAAGTTGAATAAGCTATGTAAAACCAGACCTTGATCTAAAAACTCTGAAATTATATATATACAATAAATATTTGTAAAAAATGATTTAATTCACTTTTACAGCAATCTTTTTTTTTAATTTAGGAGATATTTAACCCATTAATGAAGAGTTCCAATACTGGAACACCAACCCAATGGGATTTATTTGTTTCCTACTCATGTGATTTTTTAAGACATGTAAACTTTCTTGGATACATGTTGTTGGGAAGCGTCACAGCGAGCAGAGATGTGTGCTGCAGCTCATCAAAAAGTAATGCACATTTTGAAGACCAATCTAAAGGCAAATGAAATTTTTCCTGAACTATGTCAAATATTAACATTTTTTGTTATATTACTTCTGTAATAGTGATGCTATTGGGCAATGAAAAGAAACTACCAAAGTTATGATTGTTGTATTAATTATAGACTTTTAATTTTGCATGACTTATTTTGGGAACACTTGGCCAACCCCTTGCCTGTAACACTAAATTGTAAATCTCTCTGAAAATGCCCTGGGAATGAAAACAGCTGCACTTAATATACTCGTTAGTAATACCATGAGACATGATCTCTTTGAAACCATATTTTAAAACTGACAATGCAAATTTATGTAGTTACAGTGTAAATCTGGATATGATGGACACGATTTTCAAGCTTTTGGGTGCTTATTTGGATTGTCATGGTGTAAACTAAACCATTCATTATGGCTTCAAGTTAATGGTGGGTGCTACATTTGCTTATTTCAGCCATATCATGGCAAACGCCCAATAATAATTATGAGGAATATGATTTCAGTGCATCTGTGTTATTCTTTTAATGGGGACACTTGCGCAACAAGAATATAGGCAATAACATTTTTTGTGTCTGATATCTTTTTCAATAGCATTGCACTTTAAAATACCCCCCAATCAATGAGGCATCAGGCAGTCTATAGGGCGAATAATGTAAAGGTCATCTGTTTCTTTGGCCAATGGTTAACGAGCAGGGTGTCATGTGGATAGCAAAATGACCAACAGCATTTTCTTTCCCCAACTAAAGTCATGGTAACAGTACCTCATTAGAGTTGGGTGAACTCAGGCAACAGGTACAGTGAGAAAATACCCCAAGATCAATGGGACATCAAGTACAGTGAGAAAGAAAATCTCACTGACAAAGTGCCAATTGTTGTGCTCAAGAAAATAGAAAGGTACATTCGACTAATTGATGACAAAGCCAATATTGTTTGCAGATGGTATGATTCAGTGATGGGAACAGACTTTGAAAAAATTTTAGGAAATTTTTTATGCCTGCGTTTTTTAACTGGCCATTTGCATCAAAGAATTTGATGAATTTTTAAAAATTATTTAGAATTAATTATCTTTAATATTTCCTTTAGATAATGTTGTATTACATAATAATTACACTGCATTAGCTTTACTGCACACAAAATGCATGCAACGCACTATCGTTTGTAGATAAAGATGAGAGGAGAAAGCTTTTTGCAGATGCTTTATATCTGGGTATAGGCTGTCTGAGCATTCTATAATAGATAATTGCTTTACTGGTAGTCCACCAAAAAATGCTTTGAAAAGCAATTAACAGAAAGCTGCTGAATCTCTGCTGAGTTCTTAAGCAAGACAAGCAAGAACAACCAGATGAGGAGCAATGCTTAGAGGAAGGGAATGTTTAGCAATAAAACTACATATTGAGGCTTCCTATGTGACTCTTTTTCATGCAGATACAAGTTGTTTATAAGAAGTGGGTCTCTAGGACCATGGTACTACCACACTGGGCTTTGAAAGCATTAGTAATGATTAGACATTAGTTATTAGTTAGATATAGAAAAAAAAAAGTTAATATTTATATCTATTAGATCTAGATATATATTTCTAAGTTAAAGCCTAATACTATAAATATTTTTTATCAAAGGGAAAAGATCGTCTCTCGAGATGTAAAATGCCACAGAATATAGATCTAAATTCTAGCTGAGCTCTTGCCTCTATGTGCTAAGCCTAGATCTAGACTTGCAGTTGGAATTTTATATTTTATTAGTCTTATTAGATCTAGATCTATCTATCTATAATCTAGATCTACTTAAATCTACTAATCTAGATCTATTATATCTCTAGATCCAATCTATTTTATCAGACTATGTTATTATTATTTCTCAGTAACTCACTATAGTCAGAGTAGCCTATGCATCTTGCATATTTTGTACGCAAATGGAAACAAAAATATGCGGGTACAGTTTATTATCTGAATATATGCATTTCCCCCTCTATAGCAAAGAAAAAAAATTTAGAGAAAGAAAATTAACAAAAAAAAAATAACAAGTAGTTCTCGCTAATCACATATAGATCAGTGCGCCAATGCCTGGAAATGAACTATTCTTATTATCAACCATGACATAGTATTGTTTTCTTGTGCACGCTGATGCGCGTAGATTTAAAATGTTTACCAGAGCTATATTTCAGTGATCTAAATAAAGCAGAGTTCCTTTGAATGTCTCTGTTTATATGAAGTCTTCAAACTGATTGGAAATCAATTGATTAATTAGTTCTAATTCATCTAGAATGTAGACTGGATCTAAAACTAGAGATATTTTACAATGTCAGCCTCGGCCACAGTCAGGCACCTATAATAGAATTTACACAAATATAGATTTATAATTAGGATCTAGATAATCATTGACAAGACTTCTGCAACATATGGCATGTAAATAAATGCAGAAAAAAAAAACAAATTATGACAAATAACCAACAGGGCTTTATAAGGGCTATCAGTATTGGAGGTGAAAAGCTAACTTGCGTTAGCAGCTTCAGTTACCTTAGAGCTATTATCTCGGATGAGGGAACAAAACCCGAACTACTGGTCCGAATAGCACAGCAACCCTTTCAAAACTTAAAATAATATGGAAAGACAAAGGCTTAGCCCTCGGCACCAAAATACGCTCCCTGGTCATGGCCACATTTCTATATGCTTGTGAGTCTTGGACGCTGACTGCAGAGCTAGAGAGGAGGATCCTAGCAATGGAATTGAGATGCTACAGAAGGATCCTAGGCATCATATTTGAAGATCACATCACAAACCAAGAGATTAGAGACAGGGTTACTGCAGCGATTGGACCCCGATGACCTGCTAACTACTGTGAAAAAACGCAAGGTTAAAATCTATGGCCATATTACAATGTCTTCAGGGCTCGCAAAGACCTTCCTCCAGGGAACAGTAACAGGAAAAGAAGAAGAGGCAGACAGAGAAAGCGGTGGGAAAGAGGTTCTAAACAGGGCAAATGGATAGAGAGGAATGGAAAAAGATGGTCTACAAGTCTTGCTTGGTGCCGCAAGGGTCAACAGACTAAGGGATAGGTAACAGGTAACTAGATCAATGTAAATCTAGACCTAATTACAGATTTAGACTACTGACTAGATCTAGATGTACTAAAAGCAGAAATTTTTGCCATCTTATAAAGAGATTTGTTGATCTCCTTTCTTATCCTTTATGGAATCTAAATTTTAAAGAAGGGGCAAAATTGGCTGTTTTAGCTTTGAATAGATCTAGTATTTAGAGGGCGCGGTGGCTGAGCGGTAAAGTGCTTGGCTTCTGTACTGGAGGTCCCGGGTTCAAATCCTGGTGAAGGCTGGGATTTTTATTTCGTGATTTTCGGGCGCCCTTGAGTCCCCCCAGGTCTAATGGGTACCTGACATTAGTTGGGGAAAAGTAAAGGCGGTTGGTCGTTGTACTGGCCACATGACACCCTCGTTAACCGTGGGCCACAGAATCAGATGACCTTTACATCATCTGCCCTATAGACCACTAGGTCTGCAAGGGGAACTTTACTTTTTTTACTTTAGATCTAGTGTTTCACATTCATGATAAAGCCTACAATTCCATGGAATTGAAAAATACCTTAGATAGGCCTAATGCACTATGTACATTAAAAATCAACTGTTAATGAATCTGCCTACAGATCTAGAGCTATTCTCTATTCTAGATCAAATTTTTGTAGACCACCAAATTTCAGGACACAGTTCTTTTTAGATGAAACTGAAAAGGGAAGAGGTTTTAAAAGACTAAGCTTAGGCCTAATCTCTCTCTTAGAATGATAAAGGGTATCAAACTATTGTTTTCTGACTTGTTTCCTGACATATCTGAGCCAGATCGAAAGCTACTGCTATAGTCACTAGCAACTAGCTAGGTTCCATTACTTATGAAGGCCTAAATTCAAAGAATGAAATCAGGGGCACTCATGGCTGAGTGTGTTTGCAAAAGAAAAGATTTAATTATGCTGACAAAAATTATTAAATTCTTGATTCCTTGCTCCCTCCATCAACACATCTGTTTGTTTTATAATAAAACTGTTGAACAAATAAAAAACCAGGATTAATAGCTTTTTCTTATAACAACTAATATCAGGTGGCCGAGCCTTGCTCGGTTAAATAATTTATAACTAAGAAAGGTAATATACTACTGCTACTGGTGCTACAGCCCATGGAAAGATATGGCCTGCTCTTACACATCCCTCCATTCATATATCTCCTGGGCCTTTCGTCACCACGCCCTAACGGTAACCCCAAGTTTAGATATCTTGTTCAGTGTGAGAAAGTAAGGAGCAGTAGAGCAGCTGTGTAATCACCATTTCCTTTGTTTTGGTACGGGACATTAGACCATGAACACATGGTCATAATTATACCAGCAAAATTATAATTATAATAAGGCTTGACATCAAATCCGAAGATTAATGAGGAACCTACACCGCTCTACGCAATTAAAATGTAAACAATTTATTAAGCACTTAAAACGCAATAACTAATCATACATCGGTACATTTAATTTCATTACTTTCCTTCCATAGTTCTATAATAAATCAATCTTCAATAAGATGGTGCGCAAATGTTTAATTATGTCCTTTGATACTTTAAAACTCGTTCTTGTTTGCATTGTAAGCCTAGTGACGTAAGCAGCGTTTTTCCCGTTTACGTCATGGAAAACTTTCATTCATAAATTTTCCATTTCATTCATAAATTATTCTGACCAAAATAAAATTGAGACATTTTCATATCGAAATAACGGTCGAACTCGAGTTTTCCCGATGTGGCCAATGAGTTCAGATTTTTTTTCTCACTAATACGCACATACCTTGAAATTTTAAAGAAAATCGTTAGAGCCGTTTTCGAAATAAAATTTATAAATAAATAAATAAATAAATAAATATATATATATATACAAGAATTGCTCGCTTAAGAGTATAGGATTCAGCAGACTCTATAGGGCAGCTTTTATATTAGAAACAAGTTCTTTAAAATGTTTGTTTTTAGTGATTGTAGAGGATACCAAAGCTTTCATTGCTAGAATCTTAATTCTTTCAAAATGTGATAAAATATTTTCAGTGTCTGCAAACCTCGTAAAGAAATTGTCTATAAACAAAACTACTTTATAAAATTAGATGTCACTGATCTAGCTAAGCAAGCCATTACATCTAGTTTAAGTCACTTTAAATTGTTAAAAAAATTCCCATTCTTTTCTCTATGATCAATAGTCATGTAAAGTAGGCCTAGATAATCTAGATAGAGGTCTAGAAGGCCGTAGGACATAATCATCTTCTTTTTTTATGTAATGTCTGTATTATTTAAGTAGTATATACTCTAGATCTAAATCTTATTATAGTCTACATCTAGATAATCCCATTTGAACTCATGGAAGTCTGAAGGCAGGGTTCAAATTAGAAACATCTAGGGGCTATCGTAACAACAGTACAAAAAGCACATAGGCCAAGTGCATAGAAGTCTAGTAATACTAAGATAGCCCTGAGCATAATGATATTCTCAACGCTGATACTTTTCAAATGCTGGCAAACAGTCATTGAAGTCTAGACACTCTAAATCTAGATTATCTAGATCAAAAGTATTCAAATTAAAGAATTTAGATATCTTATCTACAATAGATCTATCTAGAATGATTCAAATACTCTAGACTTTCTAGATCTAGATTAGATAAAACAAGATTTTGTTAAAACTAGAATTTTAACTGGATCAATAGAAAGGATGTGCAAATGTTCAAAACAAATCAAATCCTATTTTGCATTTCTTCAAAAATGGAAAAATAATAAAAATAAGCTTTTTTTTTTCATTAAAAAACATTTTAACAAAAATTAATTTTTTTTTACAAAAAAAAAAAAAAATAAAGGATTTTTTTGGTTAGAAAAATGGATCAGATGAAATTTTCAGAAAATTCCCATCACTGTATGGAAACAGTTTTGTCCAGAATTGCATGTTTGAAGAGCCACGGTCACTGCTGATACTGGCCAAAAAGGAAGACCTTCTCAGCAGCACAACATTGATTCACATTATGAAGGTCTGAACTTTACAAACAGGAAAGTTAACACTGTTAGCTCAATTTCATAAGAACACAACATTTCGATATGAAAAATGTGATATTTCCCTACATGGGAAATTCTCTGCTGTAAATCATACAATCACACTGTAATAATTTAATGTTATAGTAGTAGATTTACCTTGTATTCCAATTTTGGAATATTTTTCTCAGTCAATAATGAAATACAGTTGTTTTTTTCTTCAAATTCTTGCGTCTTATATTTTCTACATAACATATGTGAATTTCATGAAAAAAAATCTAAAAAATTGTAACTTTCGGCAGTGGCGTCACTAGGTAGGTGCGGGGGGTGCGGTCTGCACTGGGTGACACCCATCAGGGGGTGACACCCAAGTGGAAAAGAATTGTACTTTAGAAAAAACTGACAATTTTGACGCAAATAAGTGATTATAGCTAGAAAAAAAAATTGATCTATAAATTTAAATTTACATTATTTTTGTAAGGCCTACAAATGTCCAAAATGCTAGTGTTAAAAACTGGGACGCAAAGGTTGTCTTTTGCAAAGGACAACAAGTCGGTTGTATTTGCATTACAATTCTTTTATACTTTATTATTATTGAAGTAAAAACGGCATTATTGCCAACATTAAAAAAAAAATCATTCCCTATTAACTAGAAGATTGTTTCAATTTTTTTTTAACAAGATTTTTCAATGCGTCTTCAACAGCGCAATTAGAAAGTCTTATAACTTCTTATGGCAGAACTGATAAATTTCTCTCAACTGATGTAGGCCTACAACCGTACTATCGACGTATGTGAACAAAACAGGCCTCCTATAAGCCCTCTTGCTAAACATGAATATGTTCAAATGACGATCAAGCTCGTTATAAACTTGCATTTTATAATTAAGTGTTTCTCAAACGGGGTGGCGAAGCATTTCAATGTTTTACAAAGATAAAATTAATTTTTTTTTGTAGTAATTAATCAACTTCCTAATATTAACCCAGTCTGTCTTTCTTATTTTGAAGGAAAGGCGCCTTGCAAAGCTTACAGCACTGCCCTTAGATCTTTTCACTAGGAAGGGGCGGGATGACTTATTCCTCTCTTACGCTATTTCCAGCAAGAAATTTATCGAGTCTACAAAATTCAACTACAAATCAACATTTACAAAACCAAATGCTCAACGAACTAGATTCTAAAATATTTTGGATGGGAATAAAAGTTTGAATAAGGTAAGCATAATGTTAAACAGTTTCTGTAATGTGTTAAAGTCTTAGAAAAACAGGTTCAGTTAATGTAAAGTCTGTTTCTCAGTTTAATAAACTTACATTGAAATATATTTAGTAATCATGTCACAATCAATCACAAGTTAAATAGAATAGATACTTATTTTACAATTGTGTAACAATATTGAGAAATGTTTGGAGACTGGGTAGGGGGTGACACCCTGAGCCTACCGCACCAGGTGACACCCATCCTAGTGACGCCTCTGACTTTCAGTATAAATGGTTCAAGATAGCATATAACTTACTTTCGCTTGGATTTTTTCACATGTGTGATTTGCCAAAGTGCTCTGACAGCACAAGCAGCACTATCACGAACAGTTCTGATAAGAGCTAATGTTGCTTGATTGTTATTTTCTCTCACAAGACTATTTACTTTATAAGCACTTCTAGCTTGACACCACTGACGGCGTAATCTTGTTTTCAGTAAAGAAATTTTGGTAGGTCTCATTCCCATTGGCACATCATTTTCTAGTCTGTGACAAAATAGGGGGGGGAAAAAGTTAAGTAAATAAACATAAGAGAATCCTTGGGACTTGTATCAAAGTAAAGTGTAGATCATGTGTATGTGATTCCTAACATTTTTAATGCTGCAAGATTTTAGACATAGATCATCTAAAAAAATAAGAAATTAAATTTGACAAGCACTTAAATAGTTTAATATTACATATAAAGCAGTGTTATAGTTTAGTTAAAGATGTTTTTCTTGCTTGATGTAGACACAATATAAATTATAAATAAATATAATGAAGAAATATTTTAAAATCATTTTCTACAGCACCTGAAGTATAGAACTAGGATTTAAAATAGATAGTATGATTTTATTAGTATGATTTTATTATTTTCTTTCAATCATATATTATAAACTTCTCATTAAAAAGGACCTGCCTAATGTTATTTGATGTTTCAAAAAAAAAAAAGGGAGCAAATATTTTAGTCAGAATGGTAGTTTGTTTGCTAACTTGCCCAATCCTACTAATTATGGATTCAATTGTACAACTAGAAGCTACTAAATGCATTTTAAAAAAAAATTATTTATCACCCTTGATTTTAAGAATACATGATTTGATTAGTAGCACAAAATCATTTTAAACTATGTAAAATTATATAACATATATACACACATTATTTCCCATTCTATACACAAGAAAAAAAATAAAACTGATTGTAAGCTTCTTGTGATTGGTTCATATAATAAAATCGTTATATTTAAATGTGATGGAAAATCAACATTCATAGACTGGTGACAATGAAAATAAAAAACACTTTTAACTAAACATACTCATCACTGTCTACATCTTCATCAGAAGAGGCAGAGAAAACATCTCTTTGCCATGGTAACATATCACTGTCTTCATCCTCACTTTCTTCATCTGAACTAAATAAATCTGAAACAATAAACTTGTTATTTGAAAGAATTCACTACTAAAACAGAAATAATACAAATAGAAGTACACAAGAAAAACATTTTGAAAATAATTTGAAAAAAACAACAAAGATTTTGTTAAGTACCATTGTATAAATTAGTTTGAATCAGTCATGTAATTAAATTTGTAAAAGATCTAGACTAACAATAATTAATCTCTGCAATTAGAAATATTTTTATTTCCTTCTTTAATCTTTCTCAATGCGTTATGATCCATCACTTGTATGCATGGACCGGTTGAGATGGGGAAAGGAGGGCTATTTGGATGAAGATTACTGTAATAGCTATTAAAATGTATTTTTGTATTTTATAGTTTTAAATAGCTAGGATTTGAATTGGAACTCAAGCCAATACATTAACCTTAGTGAAGCGAATGCTTATGAAAAATTGAAAATTTCATGTCTATTTATTGTTACTTTCAAACTTTTAAGCAATGACCTATTTGTCTACACAAAGTATAAAGGGGACTAATTCGACTCATAGGAGGCGTGGTGGCTGAGTAATAAAGTGACTGGCTTCCAAATCACGGGTCCCAAGTTTGAATCCTACGATTTTTAATTTCAGGATCTTTAGGGAGCCTCTTAGTCTACCTAGCTCTATGGGTACCTGACATTAGTTAAGGAAAAATAAAGGTATTTGGTCACATGACACCCTCTTTAACCATAGGCCAGAGAAACAGATTGACCCTTACATCATATTTCCTAAGGTCTGAAAGGGGCACTTTTACTTACTTTTAAATTCAATTTATACCACTAAATCTGTCAAGTACAATTTCTTTTCCTTGTTCAATACCAAACAAAATAATTAATTAACTGATCGGTTAATTTTTACTAAGCTTACATCAACTCACTCTGTCTGTCTGGTAAAAAGTGTGTACATATTATTTCTCCTACACCCATACTCAGATACTTACTTATTCATTGACATAGACAAGACTTAGAAACCAATTAGACAATTAATTGCTGGTAATTATTTTTTTTAAATAGCAACAAGGGAAACCAACTCTTCAGTATTCACATATAATATATGGCTCAATTTGTTGGGTTTAGTCTCCTTAAATAATTGCTAAAGCTATTTCTCCATCACACTTTCTCCAATCAAGTTAATACTTTAAACAATTATTTATGGAACCGAACAAAAAATGAATCATTAAACAAAATTAATTATTGGCCATTATCATTTTGTTTAATATTGAAATAAGGGAAATAGCTTGAACATTATTAGTAGATATAGTTTTAAGGCCTAGTTTTTCCCTAAGATAGTTTTTTTTTTTTTCTTTTTTTTTTTTTAAAAAAAAAAAAGGATTTTTAATATTTTGCTTGTTTTTTCTAATGATTTTGTCAGGTACAAGAAATAATTGTGTAAAATTTTAACTTGATCTAAGATCTGGTGTGGGAGAAATAATGTGTATAAAAATTGTACCAGACAGTATAAAAATTGTACCAGAGTGAGTTGATATAAAAATATTACAATGAAAGAAATTTGTGTAGAATATATTTGTAAAATTGTCTCAATAATTGGAAACTACCAAATACTATCACTATAATAAAACCCAGTAGTTTCTCAAAGGCTTCACTGTTAAAAGTTTCCCCAGGCATTGACATTCAAATGTTTTTACTAATTTGAAAGACTGTTAAAAAGGAAAATATGCTTCACAGGTGAGGCTGCAGCAATACAAAGTAGAGGCAATGTGTTATAAATATGTCCTACTTTTTTAACCTGGCATTGACCACATATTTCCAGATGTGGAATACCAGCATATCAGTTACAACCTGCCTTGTTCATTTCTGTCACCGATTGAACTCATAATAGTGATCTCAGGTCCAAATTGTCTTTTTCTTTAAATAATGTTTATTTGCCAAACTATTAGCCACATTGTATACTATCATTTTAGTTGTGAAAGCAAAGCACAAGGTCATCTACCATTGCTATTTCCTCTCCTACTTATCCCAACAATGATCCACTGCTAGAAAAAAAAAAGGTGAAAACTTTGGCTTGGTTATGGCTGTTTGCATAAGTTTTTAGACATGAGCTGTGTTGTGCAAACTTTTTATAAAAATTTACATTTCACATCAAAACTATGAAATTAAATAGCATCTATAGGCAAATAGGGCTCAACTTTTTTTTTTTTACAAATTTACCAAATACAATTTAAAGAAATTGAATTTTTGAAAATAAAGTTTAAAAAAAATAATAATTTTAGATATACTTTAATTTAAGCAGTCCAAGTTTTTTTTTTTTTTTTAGAAAAAGGGGAATAACAATATTTATAATGGAATAAAAATTTATTGTATAATAGGTACAAAGTAAAGTTTCCCAAATTGTGTTCAGTGGAACACTAAGATTCCCCAAGGCCTGAATAGGTGCTCCACGAACCATTGGAATATTTAACTAGTAGTTTTACACATGAACTAATGAATGTTATATAAAAACAACAATGGAACATTTTTTACCCAGTCCTCACCTTCTCCCCAAGAAAGAATCCTGGTTAAACAAATGTATAGATCTTCTAGACTTAAAAGATGATGCACAAAATTTTTCTGAACATTATTTTATTAAACTCTTCAATAAATGCATTAACTCTTTCTCTCCGTAATTATTTACCACATTATGGTGAAATCAACGTTGGTATCGTCAGTTAGGAGAGAAAGAGTTAATACCCCAATACAAGTAATATGTTCAAGATAAATATTTCCTGTTCTCTAGCCAAATTTAATTACAAATTTTTTCTTTAAAAAAAAAAACACAACTTTTTTCCCAGTGTGGCTAACAAGATAGTAATTCTTTTCCCAATGATATACATCAACTCAAAATTTCTAGGAAAATCTTTAAAGCCATTTTTCAGATTCATGTCCACCAGTGTTTTAGTATTTTTTTAATCCACTCAGTTTCCATGAAGATATGAGTTGAATAGTAGTCTTGTAAAAATGATCTTATTAGCTTTTCTAGGTATCGATAACAATTTAATCTATAACAACATCACTATAATCTTTGAACTGATCAAAATTCTGACTCTAATTTTCAATCAAATCTACCAATAAATGATTGCTGGTCGAGTTAGTGCATAATATTTTAAAAGATATTAGAATTAAGCTTAGCAATACCAAGCTTGAAATCAATAACTTGTGCTCTTAAAGGACACAAGGCAATAAATTTTTTAAAGCATATTGTTTTCATATGTTCATAACAATAATAATAATTTTTTAAATAAATACGAGTAGAGTAAATGGATTGGTATTGATAGTAAGCCAACATACTTGTTTGATAAACAAAGACTGGCTCTCTTTAAAGAACATAACATTAAACAGCTTTAGGAAATCAAACAAATAAATAAGGTTGCATTCTTGGTTTATGATTTTGATTGTTAGATTACACCTAGAGTGGAAGATTGTGAGATTATAAAAAAAAAAGAGTCGGCTGTATGTGTGTTTTCTGTTGCCGCTGAGGAGTCTACCGACATATCTGATACCACTCAAAATCTTGGTAATTATTCGCAATAGAAAAACAAAAGTTTTGAAATCAGAGACTTAGTAGGTATTTGGAGCATGCATGGGATCGCCAGTGGCAAAGCACTGACAAAAAAGTTTCAAACATCACAAAGAATCGTGGGAGTGACTACTGATGGTACCACAACTATAGTTGACAGCAAAAGTTTTTAGAAGTCAAATCTCGTTGAATTATTCACCAACAAAATCTATGTGGCAAAATGTCTGGACCATATCTGATGATCGTGTTCAGATTGAACAATATTCGTCATTACTAAAATCCATCTGCGGCCAATGTGTCAAGTGCCCAGACATAGCTACAACTGAAACTGATAGACTTACAAACTAGACATCCTTGCTTGATAAATTTCAAGTGATGGTGTGATGCAGACTACTGATTTCTACTATGTGTTTCTTGCATAAAGTTTTCTAAATCTCCGAAAAAAAAGTGTTATGGATGATCACAATAATTACAAGTACTTTTTAGTGGGAACAAACTTTTTCAGTGATGAATCGTGCATAACCGATGATACGCAATTGTATCGTCTCATGGACGAGCATCTAGAATTCTAGATTCAGTTCGTCAACTTGGCGTCTCAACTATGCAGCCGGATATTTAAAAGTGGTTTAGGATAAACTTCTCATGAATTAATGTAATTACTAGATTCACTGGTTTCAAATAAAAATTGTTGTATTGTTGATAATGATAATTGTTTTACAAATTATTGTATAATTCCCTTTTTCCAATTTTTCTTCATGTGGACTGCGACACGTGTCGGACATTAAAATGGCCCGCCGCCCGATAGAGGTTGAGCATCACCGGTATAGACTATGACTATAGACAATATACCCAATATTATTTGTCAATATTCGCCTTAAGCTTACATTTTGTTGTTTAGCTGCGCTTTCTACATTAAATTATTGATACTTATAATAAAAATTTTTAAAAATTACTTTTACTATAAATTTGAACTCACCTATCCAAAATTATTTAAAAAGCAATTGTAAAAAGACTAAGATAAAACAATATGATATTAAAAATGTTCAAAATAAATTAAATATATACTTACTTGGTCCTATTAAAAAATGGTTGCTAGTTTTCCTTTTCGCATAAAATGAATAAAAATTGACTGCTAAATCACTTTTTAGTTTCTGTTTGGCTGCTTTTTCAGTAAGTACTCCAGTAAGTTTATTCAGTTTTACATACGGAACTGAAACTTTACTGACCACAGGTGAAGTTGTAATTGTAGCAGGCTTTGATGTTGAATTAGTTACACTGACAGCAGTAGCCTTTTGTAGTGCTGCTGGTGGTACATATGGTGGTGGTGGAGGTAAACTTAAGTGAGCAGCTAATGTATTTGGAGAGGGAAGCATGAGTGCTGGATCAATGTTCATTTTGGTGTTCATATTTAATAGAGACAAAATATCCACATTTGGAGGGAGTAGTGAAGACATGTGGTTGCTCTGTTTCAGTCCAGGTAAATGGACTTCAGGTCCAGACTGGGAAGTTGAAAAAGGATAACTAGGAGCACTAGTGGAGGGAAATGAAGGAGGAGATGTTAAATAGGATGATGCTAATGATGTGCTTTGCAAATTACTTTGATGGCTTTGCAATGGATTTAATGTCAAAGATGATAATGATGAAGGTCCTGAAGGTCCAACTTGTAAAATGGATGCCTGTCTAGAACAATGTGTTGAGTTAAAAGATTCTAAAACATTATTTAAATTTGCCTGCTGACTAAAGGCACTCACAGGGGGATCTATAGAAATTGATGATGCTCCAGGATATGGAGGAGGAAGTCGAGGTGGTGTATGGGATGCCATGTGTCTTTCAGGCTCAAGAATGTTTGAGTTTTGAAATCCTAAATTATCTTGTGCTGCTAGTGTGGCTAGCAAGGAAGTATCAACTTGAGGTAGTGGAGGTATATCCTGGACAGTCAAATTTTGATCATATCTGGGAAGATTTAAATTCCCTGTATAATTTGATGTGGAAGCTTGTGGACTAAATGTATGAGATGAAGCAGGACTAAAACCAGATCCTGGACTAGGACTATGTTCAAAGCCAAAATTTTGCTCTGGACTTGATAACTGCAAGGGACTGGAGTTAGAATCTGTGTGGCCATGTTCTTGAGATTTTCTAAGTTTTTCATTTATTTTGTTTTGAGCTATTTTAGTTTGCAATTTGTTCATAGTTCGAGAGCTTTTTGCACGACTTTTTGGTGTTAATTTTGGCTCAGGCTTGGCTCTCATTTTTTCTAGCTTTTCTGCCAGTTCAGGATAATATTTTGCAATCATAGATCCACCTGTCATTAGCCCACTGGAACTGCTGATATCGTTGGGAGAACGAACAAACCCCTGACCAGATTGAAGAGATTTACCCAATATACTGTCAGATGATAGAACATTATTGCCAATGGGTAAAATTAATTTGTTTTCAGTAGGGGCTGTATCAGAAAATGCATATGGGTCATCTGGATCATCAGAGTTTGAATGTTGTATAGATATGGCAGAGAAATTATTATCTTTAGTACTTGAGAAGATAAACTTGTTTTTCACAGCACTACTTAGGATTAGCGGAGCTTTTATTTCAGAGTTAATAGAAGATTTCTCTTTCTTTTTTCTTTCTTTCTTGGGCAGAATTCCCAATACTTGCATATGATTGTTACAATATCTGAAAGAACAAGTAAATAGTAATGGATTTTTTTTTTAAATAAAAGAACTAACATATATAAATATATTCTGGGAAATAAGTTGAGTTGAAAAATCCAATATATACACACACACACACATATATATCTATATATATATCTATATATATCTATATATATATCTATATCTATCTATCTATCTATCTATATATATATATATATATATATATATATATATATATAGGAACACATATATTATATATATTATATATCTATGTATCTATATATATATATATAAACACACATATACTTGAATGTAAGGTGTATGTAAGGCTTTAATAGAAATCAAACCTGTTCAACCAATCTTGTTGAAACTTAGCATGAATGCTCTTTAGATTATGTCCCTCCCACAACCAGAGGACCTTAAAATTAAGAAAAGATGTTCCAATCTATACACTACAATACACTTTGCTTGATTTAGATCAAAGTAGCCATCTTGCAAAAGATTTTCACAATTGTTCCATTCATAAATATCTTTAGTCAAGCAGTGATACAAATCATATTAGCTTGTAAGGTTAAAAACAACAAAAAAGTATTAGGTACCTATTATTCAATGTTTACCATTAATAACTACTTTATTTAATACAATTCACCTTCAAATGTTTTTTTTTAACATTAGAACTATACATTTGCTTTAATTATGAGTCTTCATTTTGAGATTTAGTTATTGACTATTGTTTAATAAATTATTTTTTTGTTACATTTTTATTTAAGAAAATTTACCTTCAAATGAGTGTTTTAAAAACATTTTATAACAACACATATGTATTTCTCACAATTGTAAGGAACACACAAATTATTGCTTGCTGCAGTTGTGGCCCAGTGCTTGATTGGCTCAGTATAATAGTGCATATTTGTATTTCAATCAACAGTATTATGTTTTTGTCCTTTTATTTCTACCATACATTGTTATTATTAGCTGTGTTGCTATCATTTACTAACCAGACCATTAAGGAGATATTTTTTCTAATATACTGTGTAGTACCTCGATTCACATTGACAGAATAAAGGTGAGGGGGTGGGATTATATAGTGTATAAGTACTTGAATAAATAAATATACACTAGTTCCCATTCAGCAGGCAGATTCTTAGTTGTTGTGAGAGGTTCAGGAATATATTCATATTTTCATTTTTACATTATATTATGTTTCTTTTACGTGAATCCTAGTTATTTTTGTTTAATCTTTTAGTAGTTTTAGTTATAGCAGCATGGTGATTTCTTATCATAATGTATAATTTATAAAAATGTTTCTCTGTAAAAAAATTAAATGTTTGACCTTCTTTCTTCATGTTTGGGAATAGCTTGAGTGCACATCTGATTACTTGACTTAGCAACATAAGCACATCTTTTAAAAGGAGCACTTGGATCCTCTAATATATGTCTAATACAGAAGCCATATCCATTCAGTCGCCTTTGATTGCAGAGCTTGCCACTGAAAGAGCAAAGGAGCTTACTGTCTGCACTAGAGTAGTGAATATTTTTTCCTTCGTACATTGTACGTGATGCTCCAGTACAATCATACCCTAAAATATCTCATGTTCTGAAAAAATAAAAAAGATATATGCTATAAAGATTAATACTTTCAATATGCAGACGTTGTTGCAAAATTTTTACCACTGTAGATCTATAATCTTCTGGTACTATTTTATTTTTATTTTATATTACCATACTATTTAAAACATAACAATAATATAAATATATTGATACTGTTAAGAATCATACTGTCAAGTGCGTAAATTTGTATATATACCAGGTAGCAAAATTACTTAAGGTAAGGTTGCGCTGTATATAAAACTG
>JADKLZ010001913.1:15019017-15046859 GCA_021533235.1 Biomphalaria straminea
TATATATATATATATATATATATATATATATATATATATATATATATTGTTATAACTCCAGTGGCGGACTGAATGGTTAATGTGTGAGACCCACTGACACACAGACTAAGGCGGGCCACAGGTCAACGGCTGTCCCTGATGTGACCTGTGTTTGTGCTCATGTGTTCTAGAGCTTGTACAGACAAGAGCAGGGTGTTAGAGAGATAGAGTGCAGTCCAGCAGAGAGAAGCAGTTAGAACGGTGTGTGTATAAGAAGTCTTTGAAAATGTAGCTGTACAAGAGACTCTTGTGTTAGACAGTTCCATTGTGTTAAGCATTTGTTAGTGGAGCCAATTATGTTTATTGGCTGTGATTGTAGTGTTTGTCATTAAACCGCCACTGTGTTATTGAAGCTCTTGTTGTTAAGTTCTTGTGTTAGATGTGTTGTTTTGAGTAGCAGTGTTTGCAGAAGGCCTGATAAGTGAAGTTCGTAACAATATTTTTAACACCTAATTCCATAGTAGAGAACATTTTTATTGTACAACACTAACAAAATTGGCAAATTTTTGACTATGCTAACTTAAAACTAATAGTGTAGTATATTTTTCTTAATTGTGTATTCATTTAATCATGAGGTAATTTAATTTAATTGATATGCTTTTAAAATCTGTGGTAGACGTGAAGATAAAAAAAAATAAATATCAATGACTGGTCAGTGACGATTTTTGTTTTTCCCATTTAAAAGGGGAGGATTCCCTGTCCAATAAAGTTTTATTACTTCCAGATTCTAGAGGCACCACTCTGTCTAGTACTCTGTTAGATGTTAACTCGAGTATCCAGCTAAATTGGAAGATAGAAGGGAATATAGATGAAATTATTAAGAGGATTGATCATAGCGGAATGATGGAATAATATGTACCTTAACAGCTGGACCAGATAAAAGCAGGATAACAGGGGACATGGCTGCATATAAAATAACATAGTGAAGGCATAAAGGGTACCTATAAATAAGTGAGGGTCCAGTTAATTTAAATAGTTTATGTCAATTTAATTTTTTTTTAACTTGTATTTTGCTTTAGAAATATTAACAGTCAAACTCAATTTAAGCATAATCTTGTGCTCAGCTAGCAACAAGAATGCAAAAAAGAGAAAGCTTAAATGTATAAATCCCCTGTATCAACGGTATGTATTTTCAATTTATAAAAAAATTAAACACACGAACAGAATTTAATGACATTAACGATGCTAGATCTATATCAGTGGCATAGCTAGAGTATTTGATTCCCGGTGCTGCAGTTGCTCATGATGCCCCCCCCCCTAAAAAAAATATGTTATAAAACAGTGAAAAATTTCTGATTTCTAAATAATGTGTAGTCATTCTTTAAGCAATGCTATTTCAAAATAAAATTGATTTTACAAAATAATATACAAGTGAATCTCACATGCTTTGTTGCTAGCAAACTATCAATAATTTTATCAAAATCAGGTTTTTCCACTAGGTCTTGTTCAATAGATGAAATTGCCAAATTAATAATTGTAAATACCTAAAGGCACCAGGAAAATTTTGTTTTTGTCTATGTCAATAAAGGCGACTAAAATTATATTTATCAGCCATTTCATGACGGTGTTCTTATGGGCTATTTATTTCATGAACAATATGGTTCAATGAAGATATTTCCATCAGAAGCTTTCTTGTGTGTTGATAGAAAATCTATCTTTCTCTTTTTCGCCTGGCAACTTTTTCTTGTGGCCAATATGTCTTTGAGGTTCTGCATGACAATGCACCATACAATTTTGATCCAGCTAGTAGTCGTCAATTGTAATGCAGCAAAAAATAATCGAGAAATATTTTTATTTTAAAACTTTATGTACGATTTTTGTTTTCGTGATCAATAATATAATAAAAAAAAAAGATTTGTATTTTTGGGGACATGTACGCATTCGATCTCTCCGGAATGGATGGTACTTGGATAGTAATTTCATTGGAAGAAATTTCTTTGATTTTGTCCTGCCAATTCTTATTCAACTTTTAGCGGTGCCAGAGAATTAAGAGATTCTGCTTTATAATGTCCAAGATTCTCTTGCTGATTTAAAAGTTCCGTTCAAGCAAGCAATGTCTGAGAGGTTAAAACCGCTTGGCTACGGATCAGCCACTTAAAAGGGGGCTTGAGTTCCAATTCTGACTCTAGCAGCGTTGTATTTGCTGTGCACCTAAAGGCACCATGGAAAACCTTCTTCCAGATACCCCCTTCCCCCATTGGTCCACAAAAAAGATTGGACCACTAACAGTGCTGTAAGCATAAAAGATGCAGTATAGAAAAGCAATAAAAAAAAAGCGATCACTGAATGTGAGCTCTGGTAGTTTCAAATTTCAACTCTAACTTCCACCATTCAATGAACCCATCATTGGATTGAAATGCAGATCTAATATTTGATCTTGTTGAGAAGAGTATGTAAGATAAAAAAAATACAATTTTGGCATCCACTTTCAGAAAACTTTCTCGCCATTTGGCATTTCCCTTAAGAATCAAACATTTGAAAGCTTTTTTGTCTTCCCATTTGCTGATTTTTTAATGTTACAGTATTAAACACAAATTAATTAGTAATTAAGAAAAAACACCATTATAAACGTATTCTTAACCAGTGCATTGAACAATGAAGCAACATCATGTAGGGCTTGAAAAAAAAAAGTGAAGTGCATGGCCTTCAGAGATTTAAAAAAAACATTGATAAAATTTGATTCAAGCTGGTCTACATCTTACATTTAATTTAATTTAAACAACAATATAAGACATATAACAAATTACCAAAATAAAAAAAGAAAATACATGTCTTTGTTTATGTAAGTACAATGTGTAGTTTTTACTGAGAAAGTTTGCCCTCAGTTTGTAAGTCATAAGCCATAGAATGATTCAACATCTAGATTTAAATGGACATCATTCACCAATCGTAAATAAACACATTTAGCCACGTCATAATATTGATAAAACAGTGAAAAATATGTATCACGTGACAGCCTTTAATTTATATAGAAAGAACATATAATAGAGAATCATGTGGCTAAATGTTGTTTGTTTACGATTGGTGAATGAGGTCCATTCTATGTTTAGAATAAGAATGGATCTAGACTCTAGATTAGATTTTATATAGACTAATTTAGAGAGATTAGTCTAGATTAACCAAGACTAAGATTATGATTAATCATTAGGTCTAGAGCAGGCATGTCAAACTTAGTGATTGTGGGCCACATGCGGCCCCCGATAACTTTACATGCGGCCCGCTTTGCCACATCATGAATTATCAAAATAATGATAAATTATTAAGCGTTTAACAGTCACCACTACTTTTCAGCAAAATATTTACTGCAAAATAAAAAATAAAAAAATAAAATCGAAACAATCAATATTGTTGAACTTGTTGACTATTCTTTAATGATCAGATTTTTTAAAGCAAATAATTTCTTGAAAATTTCATCTACTTATGTCTTATTAACTTCGAATTATCTTTCAAAGTTATCTTGAAGTGTTGATTTGTTAACTTTTGAATTATTAATTACAATTACTATTAATTGTTAATAATCATATTATAAATAAGCCAATATGTAAGATTTAGACTTACATTTGTCACAAATCATTTTAGTGAAGGTGATTCTATTAAGGAGTGTGTCGTTAAAGATGCCAAATTAATTTGTCCAGAAAAGGTGAAAGCATTCAAAGAAATAACAGTAACAAGGAACATACTGGCAGATAATATAAATGACATACATGTCAGTCAGCTTCTGTAAACAATTAAAGAACAAAATAGCTGATTTTGAATTCTTTTAATTGGCTCTCGATGAGTCAACTGATGTAACAGTGTAGAACAGTTGGCTATATTCATAAGGGCTTCTGACAGGAGTTATGATATACATGAGGAACTACTTGAGCCCTTTGCAATGCATAACACCACAACAAGCAAGGATGTTTTTTGAGAAATTACAGTGAGATGATATTGCAGTGCTACTTACCTTTGGTAAAACTAGCTAGCTTCTATTAGCAATGGATGGCACACCAACCATGATTAGGGTTAGAAATGGTGTTGGTGCAAAGCTGTTTGCAAAAGAGAGACTGATGAAAATTTTTAATTTGCTCATCTTAATTCTGTTTTAGAGAGGAATGGAGAAAGATGGTCTTCAAGTATTGCTTGGTGCCCCAACGGTCCACCAGACTAAGGGATAGGTAACAGGTAACATCTTCATTCACCAAGATGCATTATGTGCAAAGCAATTACAGTTCTAACACGTACTAAGACCAGTTTTGTTGCTATCAATTTATTTGTAACCGTGGCTTAAACTAAATCATTGCCAATTTGATTGTGTTCTCAACTACACTAAAGTCCTCTGGCTCTCCTGTCATAAAGTATTGAAGAGATTTTTGGCACTGTGTGAGGAAATGGTATTGTTTCTGAACATGAAAGGTGAACCTGTTGAACATTTTCAAACTGACAAAAATGGGTTCAGGATTTGATATTTGCAGTTGATCTCACTGGTCACCTGCAAGACTTGAATTTTCAAATTCAAAGTAAAGACAAAACTGTCAAAACTGCGTGTGATGATGTGAAGTGCTTTCAAGTAAAGTTACGACTGTGGACAAACCAAACATTAAGAGAAAACCTTGTTCACTTCTCAACTAAAAAGATTAAATACAGCTGCGATAATTGATAAATATGTTCAACACCTGGAATCGTTATTAGATGCTGTTAATTACCGTTTTTGTGACTTCGTTTCTTAGGAGCAAGAAGTTTCGTTGTTTGTATCTTCATTTTCATGTGCCACTAGAGCTGATAGAATTGCAGTCAGATTCTTAGTTGAAAAGTTATTTATCTGAACGGTGCGTTGAATTTTGGAAATTTGCAGACTGAATTCTTTTATGTTTGCAGTTCTTTTTCATAATGAAAGCTACAAAAACACCTCAACGTTCGAGATTATCTAAATCTGATCAAAATTTGTCATCAAAATTTGTCATCAGTATAATTCAGTGATGAAAGTGTCAATGGAAAACAAACTTCAACTTGACTCTAATAAACTTGTATCCCAGAAAAGATGCCAAGCATCAGGACAACAAAAATAAAGCTTAATCATAGTCACTTTTAATGAACAAAATATTAATGATAACAACTTAGGGACACGTATTATTAGATCTATATATTCTATTGTACTATTGTTTGCAATTTACATGAAACTAGTAGGCTAGGTTTTCCAACTGATTTGTAGATGCTGCCTTTCAGGTCTTAGTAAGTTTGTTATGTGGCCCCTACATCTTTAATTGAGTTGGACATGCCTGGTCTAGACTTAAGAGTCTGTATGAGTGGAGATCTAGACTAGATCTACATGTAATAATTGTAATTGTAAGAGTTAAGTCAACTTAAGACAGTTAAGAGTAAGTTAACTTAAGACGTTAAGTGTAAGTTTGTAAGATGTGGAGTTTAGATCTAGATTTATTCTAGATCTAGAATCTAGATCTTAGACACGTATATTTAATTTGGTCTACTCATCTAGAGTCTAGACTATCTAGATCTAGATAATTTTGAATAATGAATTAAAATAAATTAAAATTCAAATATGAAAGTCTTAAAAAAGTGTAAACATTCGTAACATTGTCGATAACTGGTACGCTTCTGTTTTCACACAAAAATAACAAATATTCGAGTCACGAGTGGTATTTTAAAATGGGCTATTTTTTTTTTTACTGTTCTAAATATGCATTTAAAAAAAAAACAATCAGTTGTTATGGAATTGTGAAGTTATTACCTCATAGTTTAATTTTCTTTTACATTACTTAGATAAAAATATTCATGAAATTAACACTTCCGCGATTTCTTTTCATAGCGGAAGTGCGATAACCAAGTTTTCATTGCTATGACAGTTTCTTAAGAAATTCGTGTCAGAGATGTAATTTATTAAAGAAATGCAATCAATCTTACCATGAATATATATGAAAAATATGAAAGATAAATAGAAAGTAATTTAAATAGTATATCTAAAAGCTTAAAGAAGTGAATCAAAATGGCGGCCAGAATTTGCGTGTAAATTTATTCCCCTTCTCGTCTTGCCATAGGGGGTTCTTAAGGAGAGGTTCGGTCGCAATACAAACTTGACTCTGTTTTGACTATCTATGTTGGGACTATCATATTATGGGGAATACTGGAATAATATGCGTCTAATGTATTTATTTCAAACAACTTAAGAACTTAACAGTGTTAATAATTAACAAAAGCTCTTGTTTAAGTGGTGTGCGCACTTATTTAAGTATCCTTCCGCTAAAATAAATAGGTTGTATATTACTAGATTTAGCAGTTCTATTTAACCTTGAGTTATAATAGCATTGAATTTTCAAAACATTATTGAATTACTGACTAGTGTGAAAGATTACTAAAAGTCTCTCATCAGATATTTTAGTGTTTTAACTTTCAGGAGCTACCAACCGCAAGTAGTGCCGGAGACTTGCGTCGCCTTGTCACTAGTCCCAGACTCACGCGCCGTTGTTGCTAAATATAGTAACATACATTGTTGATAATCTGTTAGACATAGACTCGATATAGATCTAAATATTCGAATTATTTATACTATTTTGACAGACGACGAGCACATTATATACAATGGAGGTAGATCTTATTGTAACATAATGCTTCAAATGAACTTTTGTACGAAGAAAGATACGATTGTTGAATTTGTTGGCCTAGCAAAAGATTTCCTCCCTAAACAATACTGATATTGGGCCACACTGGGCATGTTTATAGGGGACTTTGCCATGTAGGACACACATGACTTGTTGAAATATTGTGATTTCTTATGCTAACTTTACCGTCCACTTTGTGTAGAATCGAACAATTTTTCAAAACGCTACGACAAATCAAAACCGTGTTGTGGTCAATTCTGACAGCATGATAAGGCGTTATTATAATCGCCAGTTTGGCCATAGCAACGAAATTGTAGTTATCGACAATTTCGGCTCCTATGTTGATGGTCGCAATTTTTCTTTCTTTCTTACAAATCAACTCACTCCGTATGTCTGTCTGGTTAGAATCTTTTACAAGTTATTTCTTCCTATTCTCGGATCAGTTTGAAACATTGCACAATTATTTATTGTCGATGAAATCACACAAATAAACAAAAATTAACCAATCAGTCGTAATCAATTAATTTAGTTTTATAAAGAAAATATAATAAGAATCGCAGTGTGGCTTTAGGGCCTGTAGATCCACAACAGATATGATCTTCTCCCTGCTGCAGCTACAGTAGAAAGCAGAGAAAAAAAAGGCAGTCCATCTTTATAGCTTTTATCGACTTGACCAAGGCGTTTGACCTTGTCAGCAGAACCGGCTGTCCAAACAAGCTACGGAAACGAGTGTCAGATTTTCATGAAAATATGCAAGGCACGGTAAAGTTTGACAGTTCCGCCTCTAAGCCATTCTCCATCAAGAGCGGAGTAATACAATAAGGATGTGTTCTGGCTCCAACACTATTCAGCATCTTCTTTTCAGTTGTAGGCCTACTCACCAGCGCTTTTAAATCCCTGGAAGACGGAGTATACATCCATAGTAGATCTGATGGAAATTTAAGCTATTTAACCTGACACGCCTTAAAGCCAAAACAAAGAGACGACGTATATCTTGATTAGGGAACTGCTGTTCGCCGATGATGCCTCACTCATATCCCATTCACAAGAAGGATTGCAGAGGCTTGTCAAGAGTTTAACATTACAATATGCCTTTCCAAGGCTGAAATCCTGGCACAAGATGTCGCAGAAACACCAGTGATAGGCCTATATATTGGAAATCACACACTTACTGCGGGGCAGGAATTCACATATTTGGAAACAAAAATAGCCAGCAACCTAAGTCTAGACATTGAACTAACAAAAAGAATAGGAAAGGCTTCTGCGGCAATGGCAAAACTCACCAAGAGTAGGAGAGTAGGCCTATATGGGAAAATACCAAATTGACCACGGCAACAAAAATCCTGGTCTACAATGCCTGCGTTCTGAGCACACTTCTCCATGGCAGTGAGAGTTGGGCAACTTACATGCGTCAAGAACACAGATTAAATAGCTTCCACCTACGCTGCCTGCAACGCATAATGGGCCTCTCCTGGAAGGATCGTGTCACCAACCAGTAAGTTTTGACACGGGCCAACATGCACAGCGTCTATGCTCTCCTTCAACAGAGACTACGCTGGATTGGTCATGTCACTCGCATGACAGATGGAAGAATCCCTAAAGACATCCTATACGCTGAGCTTGCAGAGGGAGCCAGACCCAAGGGCCGCTCAAGACTAACCTACAGAGATGTCTGCAAGCGAGACACGAGAGCCACGGGCATCGGCCAAAGTATGTGGGAGGAGATAGCCCAATACCAGACAGCATGGAGACAAGACTGTACGTGCTGGTACGAACTTCGCCGAATGGAAAAGAAATGAAGCAACGTCAGCCAAGAGAAAGAAAAATAAATCTGCCCTGTTGGCTAGCCCTAGGACAGATGAATATACATGCACAAACTGTTGCAAAATCTGTCGCTCGAGATTTGGCTTGATCGGTCACTCCAGATTCTGCCCCATCTCAATAAGACGTAACCAAAGCTAGTGAATAATCTGGACGCATCCATTGTCTTCCGGACAGAAGGAGCCATATTTATTCAGCAAAGGGAGGTAAACCTTAATTGTTTAGATGTGTAGAGAATTAAGTCGTTCGCTACTAATTTTGAACTAACAAAATACATTTAAATAAAACCTATTTTTAAAAGAACTTGAATAGCTCAGTGGCTAAACACGTCGGCCTTTCATCATGGAGAATCGAGACCTCGACTTCAGACTTGATTTTATTTTTTTTTTGTATACCGTATTTTTTTATGCTTTTGAAAAGGCAGCACGAAAAAAACTTCTCCGAAATACCCCCTCCCCACTTTAAAAAAAAATATGCATATAGTCATGCACATTAACCAATAGCAGTAGGAAAGCAGGAGCATTTGTACAAATTTGTCCTAGCATATGGAACAAGGAATGTGTCTTTATCTTTGTGTCTTTCTGAGTATTTTATTAAATTTTGTATTTGAAGATAAATGTTCAGTGTTTTATGTATAATTGCTCCTTTACTTTTGAGTAAATATCCTAAAGGCTTTCTAAATTTAGTGATTTTACGTATTATTCTAGTCACATGTGAATATTCGTTTGTTATGTATCTCACTGCTCTATTTTGTGTCTGTTCCAGTTTCTTAATGTTTTCTTGAGTTGATGGGTCCCAAACAGAGGATGCATATTCCATTATTGGCCTAACCAAGGTTAAATAACATTTTAATTTTATTCTTATTTGATTTATAGAAATTTCTTTTAATAAACCCCAATGCTTAGATTTTATGATAGTTTCATCAATATGAGTATTGTATTCCATGACAGTTATTCATTTATTATAACACCTAATTTTGCGTTTGTAGTCTGTGTTACTGGTTTACCATGAATAAAATAAGTGGAATTTATTTGTTTTACTTTTTTTGTTACTGGTACTCTTAATAACTGAGTTTTCTGGGTGGAAAGACATTCTCCAATTTGATTCCCATTTCTGTAATTCATCTAATTCTCTTAGTAAAATTTTTGCATCTTGTGTTGTTTTTATTGTTCTATATATTATGCAATCTTCTGCAAATAAATCTGACTTTTAGAGAAAATAGATTGAAAATACAAGAAAAACCTTTAAATCAAGTTAATATCTACAAGTTGAGGAAGCTCTTTTTCTTGCTTATTTATATTTTAGCCTTGAAAGTCTAAGAGAATATCTTATTGCAGCACCATTTTAAATTCTTTGGACTCCCAGACTATCAAAAGTCAAATACCCGGTACAGTAGAAAAGTTAAGGAGACTTGATTACTGATTGCAGAACACATAATTACATGTAGGACTAATTCATTTCATTTACAAAGAAATTATGTACAGGTATGTCACTTTAAGATACCCAGTATGTCATCATTTTAAAATACCTGTACCATTAAGTTTATAATATAATTTTTATTTAAAATACTGTACCGGTACTATTAAACAATGTTTGATCTCTGCACCACTTGATTTTGTTTACACTGGCAAAATAATTGTTTTGCAAAATATAAATCTAGTGCCAATAATCTTAATTGTGCTATACCTGTATTAAAAATGTAGATTTTATGAATACAACAAGCTTTAAGAATGTAAGTTGTCTACACAAAATATCCCACATGTTAGTATGTTGAGTTCTCATTACAATCATAGATTTCCTTTTACATTCATTTATTTGATGACATTCTCACAAGGTATACCTCCACTACATGAACCCACTTAGTCAAATGAAGACCCCTGAAAAGAGTTCACATGTGAAGTTGTTGTTTTTTACAAGTAGTAAATACCAGTTTATAAAAAACTTTTTAACACATACAGATATGGATACATTAACAATCTGAAGTGTTATTTAATGACTTTCTTAGGGGTATTAGTATTGAAAAAGTTAATTTCAAAATCAGTTGACTTTGTAAAAAAAAGTTTTTTTGTTCTGTATTTAACTTAACTGCAATGTTTCAGCATTATCAATAGTTGTGTAACATGGCTTAACAATACAAAAGCAATGGTAAGACAAAACAAGCAACTAATAACTTTTGAACCTTTAAATTTTAATAACCTTAAATGCTGTTTCAATAGTTGAACTTATTTTTAACAAAAAGTTTCAACCATACACAGAATTATTACAAATACCATACTTTTTTTACAATGGACATTGAGAAAACAAATTACATTGCCCAAAAAACAGGCTTTAAACAAAATTCGCACAACATAAATATGTAAATATTAATATCCACATTGAGTAAAAATGTACTCAACATGATAACTTGAAAAAGGAAAGACTGCGGTAATATTTCACAAAAATTGTGCCATCTAGTTTATAAATAAAAAATATAACATTTATTATGGTATAATTATTATTATGTAAATAAAAATGAAAGCTAATGAAAATATAAGGGATGCATGATTTCAGGTTATGTTTCTCCAATAAGAGCTAAGGTAAATATTTCTTTTTATCCATTTTATACAGCCATTTAATTCATTAAACTACTAAACGACAAATTCAATATTCTGCACCAATGTTTGCTACATAGATTCCACAAATTCTTTCCCTTTTCAATACCAGGTAGGCAACATAAAAAAAAGGGGGGTGATGTTTCCTGTATCAGTGCCTAAATACTGGTTGGTTAAACAATTTTAGAGTTTATACAATACTAACCTTGGACAATAGATTTTATCAAGTAAATAAAGATCTTTAAAATTTTGTTAATGAACACTTAGAAGGTAATTATTCCATTGCAGTATTGTATTTTTAATGGTATAATAGGGAAAACAATGCATTGTACAATTCAATAATAATATAAAACATTTGACAACTAAAAGAAGCTTAAGTGAACACAAGGGTTCATGATGAAAAAAAAAAAAAAATATTATTTAGACATTTTGTTTTAATTCTGCATATACACAAGTTTCTTGGTTGCAGAGTTCCTTCAATCTTAAGAAGAATATGATAACATTTGGAGCCCTGGTCCTTTTATTAGATCATTTCCTTTTTTTTTTTTTTTTTTTTTGTTAAATACAAAAAGGTTTATAACCCATGAAATTGTAAACTGGTATCAATTTTATCTGACTATGTCCTTTTAAGTTTACAAGAGATCTAAAAAAATTTTTTCATAAGGTATCAGTACTTTTCATCTGTGTTTGTTAAGATGCAATCTTTAAGTATTTGAAGTGAAAATTTTAGATCGAAATTTGGAAAAAATTTTTTTCAACTTTTAGTCTCGTTAACAAGAATTTACTATGGTATGCATAAACAGAACATATAAATATAGCTATTTACAAAGAAATTATTAATACACAGAATTTTCTTTAACAAACAATCAAGTACTGATAGCTGTAAATAAAATGTTATAATTCGTACAAACACAAGCAAAAAATTATGAAAAAAAAAATTTAATAAGAAAATCAAAACAATGTAAAAAATAAATATTCTTGCAGAAAGTCTACCATGTTTATGTAATTTAATATTTTGTTGACTAGTTAGCCATGTCTAACTATGCCATATAATACTAAGTGTGTACATTAATTGCTTACAATAATTAAGTGACACAAACGTAAACTCACTAGATCTAGATCTACTCAAATCTACTATGACAAAATCATTATTGAATAAATAATTCTTTTAATAAATAGCTTGACAAAATTTAAGCTTCATAAGTTACATTATTTAACATAGTTCTATTATTTAAAAAAATGTTTAGTTAATTGCAGAATATTTTTAATGGCCATGGAAAGGAAAGTGTCACTACCGGTATTACTGAAATACTGCATAAGAGATCTAAAATAATTTACTGATTTATACAAGATATGCACTTCAGTTGTATATTTCAATTCACACTATAGTAGTAGTATAGTTACACTTTCTAAAAAAATAAATGGAATTTTTAGCCTGAATACAATTGGGTCAGGAAGCATTGTCAGCACTAACAGTACATTCTTTTAAGGATGTTTGATTGTCAACATTTAAATCCACAAATTCTTCATTGCTGCTTGACAAAGAGTTTGTATCCGAACAACTGACAGAATCATAAGCACAGTCCTTTTCAATGTACATTGCTTTGATAGCAACATCATCTTGCTTTAACTGCTCTGCTTGAGCAACCTTTTTTTGTAATAATGCTACTTTTTCCTCTAGGTTAATATAATGTTTTACAAGCTCTTCCTTAGGTAAACTTTGCAAGCTTTCAGCATGCACAGTTGTGTATATGTCAGAAAACTCTTTGTCTTTTCTTTCCAAGTTAATACAATCAATACCAACATCAGCTGGAGTAGAAGGCACTGAGTGTAACATCATACTTTGTGGAGAACGCTGATTCAAAAGAGAACTGCTAGGAGTTTTGTTGATTATTCCAGATGGTGAAGAAATATTATGTTCATCCATTAGAAACTGAGTGGAGTTAAATGGTGCAACTGGAAAAGTCATGTATTGCTGATTAACTCCATCTCGCCTAACAACTGCAGCAGCATTCTCTTTTTCTTGCAATTCTTGAGATTTACGTTTAAGTTTTATCTCATCAGCTGGAGGGTAAGGTTGATATTGGAAACTCTTATGTTTGTGCCTACTACCTCCTTTGTGTCTTCGACTTCCATGACTACCATGGCGACGTTTTCTTTTTGTCCGGTGGGCAGAACTTAGTGGAGCACTACCTGAACCGGAGTCTGTTCGACCGATGCCATCAGCGTCATCCGCTTCATAAGATCTGTCGCTTCCACTTGAAGAATCTTCGCAGTCGCCGGAATCAACGTCCGATTTCTCTATCTTTTGTACTTGTGCTAAAATGCCTAGATCTACATCCATTAAAGATTCAGCCATTGAATATGTCACTGATGACACGCTCACAAGTTCCTCCGTCGAAATGTTTACTGTGATTAATGAATACTAAATTGTAATGACGATGACACAAATAAACAACAAAATAGCAGTCGACTGGCTCTGTTTGCATCATACGTTTGTATATTTTCGCCAGCCCGAGAACGTAGGACTGATGTTAGGCTGATCAGAACACGGAAATAAATAGCATTAGGGTTAGGATGTGCTTCCGCCCAGAAGTAGTTACACGATTGAGAATTTCTAATAATTGTTAGGTCTAGAAACAAATATTTACACACAAAAGTACATACCACTTATTTTTTGTAACCAATTCATTACATTTACAGCAAAATTACTTCTTAAAAATATATAATCCTAAAAAAAACAACAACAATTGTCATAATATTTATAGCGGATTGATTTGGTACGCACAAGGGAAGCTACTTTAAAAATGTAGATTACAGATTATAAAAAAAAACAACAGTAAAGCACACACACACACACACGCATCTAGACTAGATAGAATTGATTGATCTATATAAAATGTTGATTTATTTTTTATAACGACAAAATAGTACTATAAAATATAAATCAATTAGACTAATAATTAATTATATTCTTTAGAATATTATTACTAATAATTATCATCTTGTTTAACTTTTTAACTGGGCTATTTATATACACACTAACACAGGGTAGATCTAGACCAGTGATTCCAAACACGGTCAATAATATTAGACCCTAAGGGCCAAGGGGTCTACGAAGACTTCCGAGGGGTCTACGAAACTAAAAAAAAAAAAAAAAATTGGGGGTCTATGAGATGTCCACGCGGGTCTACGATAATAGATTTCATTTAAGCAGGTCGTGACCTAAAATTTTACATCCCATTAATGTAGGCCTATAGTTCTTCACACTAATTAATTTGTGGTATATAATGTGTACCTAAGCTAATCATTTAAATATCGTTCCTTATATTCAGATGAAAAATGGTTGTATTTAATTTGAATAATTATTTAAGTAATTTAATTTTGTCTACATGTAATTATGTTTAGCAAAAAGAAATGTAGCCTAAACAGTATTGCGTTGATTATTTAAAAGTGTTCATATTATATATAATTGAAATCCTTCCTTATCAAACATGACAATTGTCTTTTTTATGACGAAATGAAACTAATTACGCTGGAGGATCATCTAAGACAAATGTCACCCTGATAAAAAGATTGGAAAAACTTTTCAAACATTCAAAGTAGGGACCTGCGAATATTCGATATTCGATTCGAATTCGAATATAAAAAGAATATTCGAATTCGATTCGAAATAATTTTTAAATTTTCGAATCTTCGAATATTTTCCAAAAAAAAGTAATACTTTTTTGTGGACAATTCAAGCTCGGTTTTGGTGTGTACTTTGGTGTCTAAAATGTTACTTAACTGGTTTATAAAGCAGCTTCTGAAACCAGTATCAGCTGAAAGTTCTACAGTTACTCAAACAAGATTTTTCTTGCTTTCGATTCGGAATTTCCGAAAATACTTTATATTTGTTCTTAAACACATTTTCTGAATATTTTATTCATTGAACAATCTTGGATCATACTGGGCCAACTTCGGATCAAACACACGACACGAGTTCCGGTACTCTTTTCCCCAATTTTTTTTTTTTTGAGGAATTTATAATTTAATTTTAGAAGCAACAACAGTTTTGAGTGCTGATTCCAATGTCAGCATAAGTTTGATCTATCCTTGCATTTTTACATTGAAGGAAGAGTTAGTGTCCAAATCACCAACAGGTCTCCAACAATTTCGAGATGAGCTATTGAAACAACTTGGAGCAAGATTTGATTTGACAATGGATCATCTCCTGGCAGCCACATTCATTGATCCAAGATTTAAACACTACTTATTTTCCGAAGCTGAAACTAAAAAAAAACTGTCTTATTTGTAGAGACAATATTGGCAAACTCTGACGGAAGCAAAATTGGCAAAACTTCTGATGAATTGCCACGTGAAAGTCTTGTTCAAGACAGGAATAGAGGAAGCCTTATGGATTCAATGTTCAAGAAAGTGCATGATGCTCAAGGAGATACCAGGATCAACAAAATTTCCACCATTTCTGAGCAAATTATAATAAGGATGAAGTCAGTTTGTATTCAAAGCAAGCAGTTGTAGATCGAAACAGTGATCCTCTTCAGTTTTGGAAAGAAAGTATTAATATTTTTTCCACTTTTGGCCAGAGCAGCTAGGAATTTGCTTGCAATTCAGGCAACAAATTGTTCTTCAGAAAGATTTAATTCAGTTGGAGGACAAATTATTTCTGACCATCATCACAATCTCTCGGAAAATAATGCTGAAACTTTTATTTGGGCCAAAATAAATAAAGATCTATTTTTTTAAAAGGCCTGCTTTCAATTTAATTATTGCTAACTTTTTGTGTTTCAGTATTAAATAAATATAATATAATAAAAATTTTGAATTTGAAGTTTTATTTTACACTTGTTGGTTGTCAAGTTTTTTCAAGAATATTCGATTCGAATTCGATTCAAAATTCGAATATTTTGTGATATTCGATTCGATATTCGATTCGAAAAAAATTTCCTGATTCGCAGGTCCCTAATTCAAAGATAAGGTTCAGTTTCAGAAGAGACCCATTAAATATATCTTCGACATCATATAGAGAATATGGTGGTTTGTGGACGTCTTACAATAGGCCTATCTGTTTACTTATAGCAGTGATGCCCAAAATACGGCCCGCAACGTGGTTCCATTCCATCCGGTCAACCGAAACGGCGGCACAAAGTGTAGAAAAACCCTCCTCACTTTTCTTTGGTGTATTGTTACCATGACCTTTAACAATTGTGAGTTAATGAAATGGGATTCTGAATGGATTTATCATGTGGGACATGATAATACGCCAGTATAAATTTGTTTTATAAAGGGCATTCGTGGTGTGAGACGCAAATAAAAGATTGTTAAACTATGCCTAGAGATTAGAAGATAGAAGGGAATATTTAACAAAAAGAAACAAGAAAATAAGTTGTTGGTAAAGTTGTTAGAAAAGCTAGCTGCAATGTTGGTCACATTTTAAGTAGAGAAATGAAGCCGTTTTCTGACGCTTAAACAAAGATAAACTTTAAATATTCTCTTAATTAATGTAATCACTAGTCCCACGGATTTCTAATCAAATTATTTCACGTTAATTTCATTTAATTTTTCTAACCGTTTTGTTGATGTGGCCCGTGACACGAGTGTCGGAAATTTAAATGGCCCGTAGGTCGAATTAGGTTGAGCATCAATGACTTAAAGCAAAATAAGGTGGTAGTGCTGCGCTTGGCTTCCGAACCTGGGGTCCTGGGTTCGAATCTCCGTTGATTATGAATTTCAGGATTTTTAGGGCTCCCCTGAGTCCACACAACTCAAATGAGTATCCTGACTTAAATTAGGAAAAGTAAAGGCGGTTGGTCGTTGTGCTGGCCACATGACATCCTGCTTGTTAACCGTTGGCCATAATCACAAGGTCTGAACTTTACTTTTTTATGACAAAATGCGGCAAACAGTAAAGCTAAAAGCTTGATTTAACCAGCCGTTGTAGTTTTAAAAACTGTTTTATACAAACCTACATCTGATATTAAATCGTAAACAAACAACACTTATCTAACAACGTGGTTAAATGTTGTTTGTTTACGATTGGTGAATGATGTCCATTGCTTTAAGCAACACTACAGTTCAAGGACACGTCGGTGTCTTCTTATGTAATTCTTTGCAAACGACATAATAACAGTTTGGGATCAGCGGTGTCACAGGCTCTGACAGGGTATAGAGATGTGTGCTGCAAGCATTAGGGTAAATAAAATAAGAGGGGATACGGCCAGAGTATTATGTGAGCATTACGATTTGAAGGATTTAAAAAGTCCTGGTCAAAACTTTCACAGAGCGTATGAAATGTTTCAAATAATGAAAAGCAGAAGAATAGTCAGATAGTGTAAATAAGATTAGTTGTTAAAGCAAAGAGTCGGTGGAAGAGAATAAAAGTGGTACTGGAATTGATATATACGGGCAGGTCCAAGTTATAAGCAAGAACACAAATGGAAGGGGTCCATGTGAAAATATACAATATATAGCCGGGACCAAATCAACGGGCGTATCAGTGGGTCAACAAAATATACAATATATAGCCGAGACCAGATCAACGGGCGTATCAGTGGATCAACAAAATGAATGTAGTGTGGGGAATTGTGCATTCAATTTGGGCCTTCGAAAAATGCATGTATTCTCTCTAGGGCTAAAAGAATTGTTTGTGGTGTCTTAATTAATACCACCCATTGCTCAGCGCCTTATGATTAAATGATTAAAAAAACAAACATATATAGGTGCTATATATAGAATTCAAAAGCTGAAAAGTGTGTGGTGAAGGGTCGATCAATCGGAGGATGCTAAAATGTTGCGGCTTGTCATCGTAGTAAAAAAAAAAGGCCGAAAATGTGAAAGCGTGTGCCGAATTGGTTATAGTCGAATAGCAACATAGGGTATACTTAATATTGAGAAGCCGAAAAACAAGGTTACAAAGACAGTTTGTGTGGAAACACAAACTCAAAATCGGCCCCCGTTGTCCACCCAGGCAGGCTTCAATATTTTCAGAAGAAACATCCGAATGAAATTATATCAAAGACAAATGACAGATAAGAATGAAGAAAGATGGTTGACAGATCTTATGTACTGCCCCAGCGGTCCAGCAGATCAAAGCATATATGAAAGTTTATATTGTAGAAACATTTTTGCGACAAAGTAATTACCTGGTATGCAGATACAAAAACACGGAAGAAAATGCAGTATATAACATTATTAATTATCTTAAAATACGTCCAACTTATAATGCATATGTTTAATATATTTTTTCTCTTTAAAAATTAGTAAACATTGTTTGTGTGTAAATATAGTACTTTCTATAACATAGGCCTAAGTTACATAACTTAACATTTACAATATGAAAAACAAGATTTTTGACAATAAAATCTACAACCCTTTGCATATTGTGTTAAATATAAGATAAATGATCGTCTCCCCTATGGAGATTTGTTACTAAGATAGTTAATACACTAGTTTGAAACACAAAAAAAAACGTATTACAAAATACATTTTATAACATTATTAATTGTCTTAAATTAGGTCTACTTTGTAATAGGGTTTTTCTCTTTAAAAAACTGCTTGCATAAGTGATTTAAAAAAAATAGATTTTGAGCTTTTAGAAAAGAAAAAAGTAACCGTTGCATCAGAACTTTGAATGATCTAAATTATTGTGATGTCTGATTTTCATTTTCTCTTCTACTTTCTGAGATCTAAACGGGACGGACGGACGGACAGACAGACGGACGGACGGACAGGCCACACAAAACCAAAAGCGTCTTTTTCCCTTTCGGGGGCGGCAGCTAATAAGATATTGTACGTATGGCTAATTTTTTGTGTGTGTGCGAGAGATCGTTGGGGGGGGGGGGCGGATAAGTAAAGTGATACTTGAATTCACAGGCAAAAGGCATATGAGCGTATGTGTGATGGTGAGGGGGTGTTGTAAAACAGGTCTTTCCAAATCAAGTAAAATGTCCATGTCGGAGTAATAACGATGCACAGAAAGAAAAGTATACAAAATGTCGAGTCCAGAAAAAGAATAAGAGAGAGACCGGGCTGTTAAATGTTGTAACAAATACTCTAATTCACTGGCTAAGAAGTATTAAGTATGTCGGGGGGGGGGTCGTTAAAATGTGGCCAGTATATTTAAAAAAAAAGATGTAACGGCTAGAATAAACAATATAAAGATTGGGAACAAATCAACGGGTGTAGCCAAGATTTTTATTTCGGGTTGGGGAGGGGATTTCCCACAACACTCACACACCATATATGTGTGTATTAATTAATTAATCTTTATTTCATTCAGACCCTCCTTTCATTCTTTCGGAAGACGTTTAGAATAGGTTCTTATTGGAGCTAGTGAAAAGACTGTAGATACCCCGTCCCAGCCAGCAGAGAAGTCTGGGGGAGCGCTGGGAAATCCCTCAGCGGGGTTCAGGGCGGAGCCCCGTCGACAAGCATTATTTCCGGTATTTAAAAAAAAGCATATTCTGAGATAGCTACAGTGCATTCTCCAACTATTAAAAATTTTAGTTCAAAAACTAAATCTGATATTCACTGCACTTTATTAATGGAGCCCAGCGACTGATAGAAATTTGTAACCCCTCTTGGCTACACCCATGTATTTGATGACTGTAGCTTGCTACATATTTTATATCGAAAAGGAAAGTTTTATCGTCAAAACCATCTGTTGGGAATTTTTAACCTTAAAAATCTCTGGATTTTTTTTAAACAAACTGAAAACCCCCTTAGCTACGTTTATATGTGACCTAGGCGTTTGCTTTAGAATAATATTGAACAGTGTTTTTTAACCTCAAATATATTAATAGAGGGTTTTAAACTTAAATTAAAGCCCTCTGGAGGGGGGATTTAAACTCTTTGCTACGTAGTTTGCATTAATTTTATATCGAAGAAGTGGTTTTATCTTTAAACCCTGCTGAATGGGTTTTAAATTCAAAACCCTCTGGAAGGGATTTTAACTTAAAACTCTCTGGAGATGGGTTTTTAAACACAAAACTCCTCTTGGCTACGCTAGTATCTGGTGAATATAGTATGCTTTTATAGTCTTCTATTGAAGAGGGGGTTTAATATTAAAAACATTTCGGATTGCGTTTTGAGCTCAAAATCTACCTTGGCTACGCTCACGGTATTTGGTGACTGTCGTTTGTTTTATTTTTTGTTTTATAGAAGTTTTAAATTACGCTTTAACCTCAAACCATCTGCCGCCGAGGACAAACGCAGACGACGAAAAGAAAATCTAAACCGACCACCTGCGGACAATGGTTTTGCTTGCCCTGGATGTGGCAAAATATGTAGATCACAGCTGGGACTGCACAGCCACGGGAAACACTGTATTCCTCACTAATCTTCGGACTCGAAGACAAGCCTATTATTATTATTAACCTCAAACCACACGCTGGAAGTCACTGAAAAATCAAACCCCCATTGGCTGTGATGGGGCAAGTGATGTTTTAACATTAAAATCTCACCTAAAGTAAACAAAATCCTGCCTGGTCGTGAGGTTTGCTCGCTGGACTGTCGTTCAGATTTATCGATGGTCCAGGGTTCAAACCCTGCCCGCTCCGTCGTCCTGCGGGAGGTTTGGACTAGGAAGTACCGTAATTATCTTCAACTCTGAAGGAACATTCGAAACATGTAAAACATTTTTAAATCAAAGCAAAAAATCAGTCATAAAATTCTTTTTTTTTTTGGAGGGGGGAGGGTACCTGTCAATGAGAGAGGCTCATAGATTTGAAACAGACTATGACGCAGTAAAACAAAACGCGCACAAATTTAAAAGTCTATTACATGGATAACGATGGAAATACATAAAAAGAACGTAATTATCTGTCTTATAAAGTAACGTCTGTAATTACAAGATACATAAATAAGACACAAAGATAGAGGCCCATTTCTTATTCCACATGCTAGGACAACTCTCTACAGGTGCTTCTTCTTGCTTAGTAGTACTATTACAGCCAGAAAAAAAAAAACATAGACTTTGTAGATATAAGTCAGTAATTTTATACAGACATATTATATCTTTCTATGGCATCTTACAATCTTATTGTACCATGAAGGCCGATTTATTATTACTTTAGATACATAATAAGTTGTCACTAAAAAAACATCCATATCCAGAATGTTCTAAAGCCCGTGACATCTTGCGTTTTTTGGTCTACTTCTTGTCCTGGCCAACAGTTCACGTGTGTTGAGCTGTAAACAAGTAAAATACTCGGCACTGGAAACAATTTAACCCACTACACACTTGTGCTCTACTTTTCTCCAGTGTAGCCCACTGAGCTCTTTTATAGATCCCTGTGCCACATCAATCCAGCCTTCAGTATATAAAGTAACTATGACGTACACATACTGTTCTGTTTGGGCTGCTGTGAAACTCACTAGAGGCAAACATGTGTATACGAAGAGGCGTTTTATTGTGTCAACATAGTTTATTTTCATTCTGAGCTGAGAAGTGCTGTCATACTAAGTCCGCCATACTAAGTCATAGAATTTGAAAGCCTATTTTAGCTAGTCGTGATGCAATATGTCTCTACACTGAGCGCTACACACCAAAACGTAGATCTAGAACCAAAACTTTTGACTATCGTTGACGTGACGATTGTTAGCCAATGTTTTGGGATAACACAAATGGCAGAATTTAAGTCATTGGTTAATATGCATGACTGAATGCATGACGCGTAGGACGTAATCATCTTCTTTTTTTTGAAGTAACTTCTGTATTAGATCTATATAAGAGAAGATAATAAGGGAGTAATAAAGATGTGTGGGTACAAACGTAACACGTGTGTTCATTGATCGTTGTTTACAGCAGAAGTTACGCACTAAAACTCATGTCCAGGTTTAGTCAACACAAATGTCAATGCAATCCAGTGAGAAGTTGAGAAGTCATGGGTGCCTATGTAGGTTCAGGTGTCTTCAGTGGCGTACCGAGGGTGCCAGGCGCCCGGGGCGGCATAGTCTGTTGGCGCACACCCCCCTATTAGTATGCGTAATCTATATTTGCATAAAAACAATCACCAATCAATAAATTAATTTTTTTAAATTGTAAACAAAGTTAATGAACAATCTGAAGCAACATTAGCCATTTCTTATAGAACTACTTTTCGTGATTCTGCACTAGCAAAGTTGTCAATGACATCATCAAAATTAATTGGTTCGACCAGCTCCTTTTCTATGCTTAGCAATGCCAAGTCTGACAGACGCTCCTGACCCATTGAAACTCTCAAATAAGTTAAAATGATTTAGCAACTGACACAGAGATTGTCAGCATAATTTGCAAAGCAATTCGCAAGTTTGGAAATATGTCATTGCCATATGTAATAATAAATGAAAGTAATTCTAATGGGCTGCTTGGGGTAGCATCTGGCCGGGTTTTCAGCAACATACTGCAGTTACTGATTTCTACGAACAGTTCATTTCCATCGATATCAGTTTTATAAAAGTCAGCCAGCGTAGCACAGTGCTGTTGAACATCATCAGAGGTATCATTAGCAAACAATTTGCTGATGTCGAATAGAAATCCAAACTTTTCATCTAACGTTTTCAGACGACCAAATCGTGTTGTCATCTCCAGGATTAGTCTATCAATAACTGATTTCATAATGCGAGTTATTTCTTCAACCGCCCCGAGTCCTGCATCACGAACATTTTCACCAGGCATCTGTTTTCGACGTTTAATTCTTCCTTCTATCCTAATTCCCAATTTTTCACACAGAACTTTAGCTGCATTGACTGCAGTGATGCAAACATCTTCTCGAATGCTACTTAGCAGTTGCTGCAGTCCTTCTAAATCCAGTGCTGCGTCATGGAAATTCATTAATGGATCTTGCAGTCGTTTTTGAATCCGGTCATTTTTGACAAAACTGCATGCCAGAAATCAAGTAGAGTGATGAAATTGAAATTCATCACATTTTGAAGCAAACTGTATGCATCATTCTGAGTCTCACTAGTTTGAGTACCATCTTCATACAGGTTTTCTAACAGCTGTAAAAATCCATCAAATTGTTCGTGGATTGCATTCACCGCATCTTGTCTTGCACTCCAGCGTGTTGGACATTCTCTCTTCAAAGTAATCCCAAGCAATTCTTTCATTTTCTCCCATCGAACAGTTAAAGCACTGAAAAAAAAAACGTAAATTTTCTCAACTGTACCAAAAAATGTAACAACAACTGGATCCTGTTTTGCAGCATGTAATCCAGCTAAATTCAAGCTATGGTTGTTACAATTAACAAACGATGCTTGAGGATTTCGAAAGGCAATTCTTTGTTGGAGTCCGGACAGTTCTCCTGCCATTATAGTTGCGTTATCATAACACTTGAGATCGACAGTCATCTATAGAAAGGTTGTCTGCTTGCAACTGTTCAACAATAACATTTTCTAGTGTTGCTGCATCTTTTGCATGAAGCTGAATAAAACCCCTAGTTTATATTACCTGTTACCTATCCCTTAGTCTGGTGGACCGTTGGGGCACCAAGCAAGACTTGTGGACCATCTTTCTCCATTCCTCTCTATCCTTTGCCCTGATTAAAACCTCGTTCAATGGTAGGCCTGTCCATTCTTTGATGTTGTCTTCCCACCGCTTTTTCTGTCTGCCTCTTTTTCTTTTTCCTGGTACTGTTCCCTGGAGGAAGGTCTTTGCGAGTCCCGAAGATCTTGTTACATGGCCATACATTTTGAGCTTTCGTTTCTTCACAGTATTTAGCAGGTCATCATGGGGTCCGATCGCTGCCGTAACCCTGTCTCTAATCTCTTGATTTGTGATGCGGTCTTTAAATGTGATGCCTAGGATCCTTCTGTAGCATCTCATTTCCATTGCTAGGATCCTCCTCTCTAGCTCTGCAGTCAGCGTCCAAGACTCACAAGCATATAGAAATGTGGCCATGACCAGGGAGCGCATCAGTCTGATTTTGGTGCCGAGGGCTAAGCCTTTGTCTTTCCATATCAACTTGAGTTTAGAAAGGGCCGCTGTGGACTGTGCTATTCGGACCATTAGTTCGGGCTTTGTTCCCTCATCCGAGACAATAGCTCCGAGGTATTTAAAGCTGCTAACGCTAGTTAGCTTTTCGCCTCCAATACTGATGGCCTTTGTAAAGCCCTGTTGACTATTGGTCATGATTTGGTTTTTTTCTGCATTTATTTGCATGCCATAAGCTGCTGAAGTCTTGTCAATGCGCATCACTAGGTCGGCTAGTTCGTCTTCTGTCCCTGCTAGGCCATCAATGTCATCTGCGAAGCGCAAGTTTGTAATTTTTCTTCCTTCAATGCTTACAGTACCTTCAAATCCTTCGAGAGCATCTTCCATTATTCTTTCAAGGAAGATATTGAAGAGTGTTGGTGAAAGGAGGTTTATAGTTTATATAGAGCGTGTAATACCCATTTTGGTACCCCCTACCCTCCGGCGCCCGGGGCGGATGCCCCTCCCGCCCCCCTTTCGGTACGCCACTGTGTGTCTTCTCAAAGTGATCATAACCCAGTCAAGGGAAACAGACAGTGCTGGAAATCGGGTGTTTTCATATATGCCAGTATTTCTCAAAATGTTGGGTGTGACTTGATAAAGGAGGGGGTTAGGCTAGAGCGTTTTTTGTTTTTATTTTTCTTTTTGTCGTGGAAAAAAAATATTTCTACTGTATCTGAATTGTAGTTATAGTTTATATTTACGTTATCCAATTAAAAGACACATTATTAAAATGTTAATAACATTATATTATTAATGAAGTGAGGTAATGTCATCTGCAACATGATCGATTCAAAACGCTCTTTGGCCAATGCGTTTATAGAGTCTACCCGTCTTTCTTACGTCGTAACGGTAAAAAGACGTGCCATACCTACTATTGATGACGTGCACATAAGAGGCCTTCTACAAGATGTAGATCTTACGACAATCGATCCCATTATAAACGTAATTGTTTGTATGTAAAATGTTTACATGTTTCAGATGTTCCTACAGAGTTGAAGGTGATTTACTTTCCAGTCCAAACCTCCTGCAGGACGACGACGGAGGATAGCAGCGAGCAGGGTATGAACCCGGGACCATCGACAAGTCCAAACGACAGTCTAGAGCGCATACACCGCCCTGCATCGAATGTCTCTCACACTTCATCGTGAAGTCCCATCTCTTCTTTAACTTGTTTAGAGAAATAGCCTGTTGTAGAAGCCAGGAGAATGAATTGATGAAGCTTAGAATGCAGGAAACTCTATGTGCCCGGGATCCTCCGAAAAAGGGGAGGGGGTCACTTGTAAAGGTTTTAGAAATACACAATTTCACTCTGAAAAAAAAATGTTGACAACAAATCTAAAACCGTTGCATAAATGTGTTAAAAATATGGTAAATGGGTTGTCTCCCTTGCTAAATAGCCTCCTGTGTTTGTTACTATTAATAGAGAATAGTTGTAGAAATGATGTATTCTTATGAAAAAAAATGCTTGCATCATGGGCGTAGGCGGGGGGGGGGGGGGTTCAAGATTTTGATTTTAACCCACGCTCCGAAATTTGCGATAAACTCCCTCTTCAATAAAATAAAAAAAGAAAATTACGCACTCAAAATGCTATGAGCATAGCCAAATGGGTTTTGAGTTTAAACCCCCATTCAGCGGGGTTTGAAGCTAAAAAAGACCTCTAAAATATAAAAAAAGCAAATTACACAAGCAAAATGCAATGAGCGTAGCCAAAGGGGGTTTGAGTTTAAACCTCCTCCTCAGGATGGCTTTTTAAAAAAGTTTAAACCTCCTCCAGAAGGTTTTGAGTTTAAAACCCTCCGTAGGCCCTACATAGCCTTTTTAGGTGGAAAACCTCTCTCTTCAATATTTTTCTAAGGCAAACTACAGTCAACAAATTCTATGATCGTAGCTAAATGTGGTTTTGAATTTAAAAAAACAACAACAACTCCACAGAGATTTAAAACCCCCAATGATGATTTTGACGATATAACTTCCCTTTTCGATGTAAAATCTAAAGCAAACTACAGTCACCTAATTCCAAGAGCGTAGAGTCACATTTCTGCCAGTGGCTGGTCTCCATTAAAGTGCAGTGACTAGTCTTCTGCCGAAATTGAAAACACTAAATGTGGCTCAACAACGATGGCTTAGACAGATTTTAGGAGTCAGTTATAGAGATCGGGTCTAAATCCAGGAAATCCTATGCCGAACTGGGAGTCGACCCTGTAGTAAGGTTGTGACAGGGCGTCGCATGAGGTATTGCGGGACAAATTCTCCCACAATCTCGACTTCCACAAGACATTCTGTATACGTGATCTAACAGAAGGCGGGATAGCCGCTGATCGTCCTTCTGTAGCATTTTACGTCTCGAGAGTCGATCTTTTCTTCTGCAACTTCTTGTGTAGTTAAAGAGGCCGATCCTTGATACAGCAGCTGCTGTCACAAGTTGGGCATCTGTAATCACTAGGCGCCGTTGCATTTTCACCGTTCTGCTGCTGTTGTGTATGGCATCTGCAATCCGAGACCCTTCCATTATGCTCTCTCTCTCCATGTTGATCTATCTAGTATTACTTTTCACAGCTGCTAGTGTCAATTTTGAAGAGCTTCATGTCGCTATTGCTTAGAATAGAATTGCATAGGCTTTAGTATTGTTAGTCGGCAATATGTTATCCCACACTGGATAGATCCACATGTAGAGATGGAGATTGAGAATAAAGATTGCAGATGCCATACACATCAGCAGTAGAAAGATGAAAGTGCAACAGCCCCTGGTGATTTGAGATGCCCAACCTGTGAACGCAGCTGTGTGTCAAGGATAAGCCCCTCTAGTCACACAAGAATTGGCGAAGCGATAAGATGATGTCTCGAGACGTAAAATGCCACAGAGAGAGAGAGAGAGAGAGAGAGAGAGAGAGAGAGACTTTGCAGAGTATTTTTTGAACCAGTATTCATTTAATTTATATGTTTATGTTATTTGAGTTGAGTTTGAGTTCTTAGTCTATAATAGCGGTTAATTGCCATGCATATAAGCCAAATTATTTATCTAGTGTGTAAAATTTGATGCCAAAAATTAAATCAACTTCGAATTCATTTCGCAAGACGTAAAAAGAAAATAAATACAAAATGGTTCATGATGCAAGATGTTTGCTTTACAAGACTGAAGTAAATAGATGCGTTTTCACAAGCTGGCTAAGCGTTCTCGCATGTGAGCGTGTGTTATCCTCCGGCTGACAAAGTGCCGCGTACGAGATGTTTACAAACACACTGGGTCATATTGCGTTGACCTTGCTACATCAAAAGATGGCAACACGCCCTTTGCATCCACTAACGCCTTTTCCATCTAATATGACCTAAATATTAATAATTGTATTAATTGCCCTATTTTTATTAGTGCTTGAAGAATGTGGTTATAAGATAACCCCTACGTTTTTTTTTTTTAAATTGCAGGAACGGTTTGCTTTTCGTTACTTTCAAAAATATCTTATCTATAACAGTATTTGGATATTGAGATATTCCTTTCCTTGTTGAGAATGAAAGAAAGCCTAACGTTTGGTCAACTTCTATGCAAGCTGGTGCCCCATTATCTAGATTATTCTATATCTATGTTGGACGAAAATGAAATCCCCCCCCCCCCCCCAAAAAAAACCCCCCCCCCGGGGGTGGGGGGGGGGGGGGTTAACTCAAAACCCCATTGGATGCGCTGCGGCAAGTAATTGTTTAGTATTAAAATCTCACATAAAATAAACAAAACAAAAACAAAAAATTAGTCACTAAATTCCGATTTCCCCCCCCCCCCCCAACCCCCGGGGGGGGGTTTCATTTCGGGGGGGGGGGGGGGATTTCATTTTCGTCCAACATAGATATAG
>JADKLZ010001913.1:15056306-15128436 GCA_021533235.1 Biomphalaria straminea
TGGTGAGGTGCAGGAGACTGTCTATGGTGAGGTGCAGGAGACTATGGTGAGGTGCAGATGAATGAATGTCTATGGTGAGGTGCAGGAGACTGTCTATGGTGAGGTGCAGTAGACGGGGCATGATCTTTTACACGAAAACCGATTATTCGATATTTTGGGTTTAAAAGTTGAATCAATACAAGTGGAAATTTTAAGTTTGATGCCCTGCCTTTTACAAGACATAAGAAAAGTTTATCTGTAAGGGAAGTACTAAGTTTTATAAGGACAGTTTGTGTGGAAACACAAACTTAAAATCGGCCCCCGAAGTGGTCCACCCAGGCAGGTTTCAATATTTTCAGAAAGAACATCCGAATGAAATTATATCAAAGATAAATATTGCTTCCATAAGTGATTTTTAAAAATTAGATTTTGAGCTTTTAGAAAAGAAAAAAAGTAGCCGTTGCATCAGAACTTTGAATGATCTAAAATATTGTGATGTCCGATTTTCATTTTCTCTTCTACTTTCTGAGATCTTAACGGGACGGACGGACGGACAGACTGACAGGCCACACAAAACTAATAGCGTCTTTTTCCCTTTCGGGGGCCGCTAAAAAGTCACATAAATAGGCAATAGAAAAAAAGCTGGAGCAGGGCGGCCTTAGGCGTAGGCAAGCTAGGCAGCCACCTACAAAAAAGGTTTAAACTGTTGTTTTTTTTTTAGCAAATATTTATCTGCGCATTGTTATTTTTACTTACAATTTATAAAAATTATCTATCTGATACATATAAATAGGTATTTAAATATAGTATATATATATATTATTATAGCTTTTATATAGCACTACTTTTCATGCTTATAGCACGCTCAGAGCGCTTTGGTCCAATCTCATTTGTGGACCAGTGGGGGGAGGGGGTATCTAGGAGTTGGTTTTCCGTGCTGCCTTTAGGATAGAGACCAGACAGTTTAGTGATATTGACGTCTTGTTTAGTTGATTGCTTCCTCAACGTTAGATAAGTTAACACACAGCGCTCTCTCCGCTTGAGAGTGGTAATATCAGCCTGACCTGTTCAATAGCAGTGGTATATAAAAAAAATGGCCTGTGCGACTGCTCAGGAACCCTGCTTACTGACCCACTATCCACCAGGACTGTTAGGGACAAGGACAACACACGTGTCTTAGTCCCGCGGTTTGTGATTGCACTGACACACTATTTCCCCACATCCATCTTTTCGTTCTTTCTGTACTGCTTTTTTTTTTCTCTTGCTTTCTCTTGCAAGTGTAAACTCGAATCTATTTTTACAATACGAATCAAGAAACGCTAGCTTCTAAATGTATGCGTTGCTTTTTGCATACTATAGTTTTGATTTAAAAAAAAATAAATTATTTAAAAAAAAAAACAATACAATTCCCGGTGTTGTGAAGATAACGTTTCTGGGTCGCCATTGTTGAGATTTTAGAAGAATATATTTGCATTAGACATTGGACTATGTAAAGCAAGTTTACAGTGGCAGAGTTAAATATAGCAGAGAATAGATGATGTCACAACTCACAAACTAGTATGTGCCAGGAATGAGGTTATTTCTGTATGGTATTGATTTAGTTTTAGGTTATAAGCCACCACCTGACGTCTCCCATACAGCTGCTACGCTGAACAGTAATGCTTTTAGCCTCATCTTTAGAATCACTTTCAACATGGGGCTACTGCACTGTTTTGTTTGTTTTTGTTTTGTTTCTTTCTGAATATAGTTGATTATTACTGTTTTAAATGCGGACTTCTATGAAACAAAAGCACTACCAGGGCAGTTTTTTTTTTTTTGAAACAGGTTGTTAATAATCGAACCGAGCGTTCTAATAGGGTCAATGGGTATGCTAATGCGATGACAGTTTTTAGTGTACTAAATTTGTGAAACGATTTAGTGTCGTGCTAGCACGCTGATGCTCCTACTCAGATGTGTTTATTTATCGAGGCAGTGAAAGTGGTGAATTAGGGAATACTCTAATTCGAATTCCATGAAAGTTAAATTGTGACTTCGAGATACATCAAACACCATGGCGGTGATTATTTATAATAGAATATTAACTCTACACATCAGTGTTGAAATAACTATTCAGGCCCAGCTTTATATTTGTGTTGAATACAGTGGCGTAGCTAGGGTGGGGGAGAATTTGAAAATCGCCCCGACCCCCACCTGAGTGTGTCCCCAAATTAGTGTTTTTGACATTAAATATTTAAAATTACGCAAATGCAGGGGCCCCCAAAGAGGTTAAGTCCCCCCCCCGACACCCAAATGATGGAAAATTTCAAGCTACGGCGGTCATAAGGGATTCCTGAATCGACAAATAACTGAAATTCATATAGGCCTAGCTCGTAATGTCTGTTATAGAAACAGGGTTAGATAGTCCTCACGAGTCATCGAGTGGTCTATGTTTCAAATCCGATCCAAGTTTCGCATTTATTTCCTCTAATAGTTTTATTTGAGCCGCTGCGTGGTCCCCAGTAACTGGAGGAAAGTTTAAATTGCCTATATGCCAAAGGTCTAGTTCACTTTATTGTTACAATCCATTTGGCAAGTAGTTAATACGTCCTTGTATTCGATTTAAATCTCTACTTTCACTGTATTACCTAAGAGAAATCTTGGATAAGATGTAAAGGAATAACAGAATTTATTTTTCATTAACAACAGAAAAAAAACATTTAAAAAAATTAAATAGGAAGTATAAAAATATTGCACACACTATTGCAAACAAAAAATCTAATTTCATTTCAATAGTAGATTCACAAAAGCCAATTTTAACTTCACACGAAGCTTGAAACTTATTGACAAATGGATATAGTGGCGTAACTAGGGCTGGTATCACCCGGTGCGGTAATTTTTAAGCTTAGGGTGTCACCACCCTCTCATGGAAACAAATAATCTCCCCCTAAAAAACAGTTATTGTTTTGTTTTCTTTATGATGAATAATAAAAATTGATTGGCTACACCCGAAAATGGCTTTCGATTCTATTTTAAAATGTCGTTTTTTTTTTTTTTTTACATTTTACCAAAAGTAACAATATGATTTCAAATGTAGCCTACAATTATTTAAGAAACATTGAGTTTACATTTTTTATTAGAGATTATTTAAGAGCATCTTATAGAAAAGGTTTTAAATTACAAATAGTGTTTTTCAGCTGCTTCCGAAAAGGCAAATCCAATACCGAACAGGTTTACGTCCTTCGAAACATCGCCGAGGATGTTGATCAGTTTTGTAGATTGAAAAAAAAAAAAAAAAGAAGTTTAATAGTTCTGGAAAAAAGCACGAGAAATAGGCATCTCGCAACAATTTGTCAGCATTCAGTCACAAAGCAAAGCTAGCTTTTTTGTCACAAGAGACGCTGGAACTCTTCAACACCGAGACGGATATGAGTAATAGGGTTTATCTTATCCTCATTTCTCTTTCTTGTAGACATCGACGATGTTATAAAAATACATTCGGGTTCCCATGGCGTATACGAAACCGAATTGGATTTTGCAGACGACATATAGTATTACTTTGAAATACAATTAAATGTATACACGATAAGACGGATAAAGACGCCCTCAAAGTTATACATATTGGGTGCAGGCTAACCCCTCGAGATAATGTTACCAATAGAGATATCTTTTCACCGTCTAAGGAGAGTGGCGACTGAACGTCGGTGGACATTTGTGAGACATATCATTAGACAAGACGAAATACGGTACGTTTACCAAAGTCAGCCTTAACATGAAAGCCGATACCACATGCCTTTTTCTTTAAGTAAGGACAAGTGATAATTTAAAAAGACCAATATTGATGTGTGAATTGTTTTTTAAGTTTCCAAAATAACGTCTTTTCCCCTTTCAAAAGCAGCATGTCTACAGATGACCTCGCACTGAAGATTTTGAAGAACATCAACATTTCGACTACAAGAAGCTCTCGATAAACTTAAGGAGTGGTCTAAAGACTGGGGCATGACCATCCACACCAAAAAGACAACATACACCATCTTCTCACTATCAACAAAACAGCAAACAATAAAATTAACACTAGATAAGGAAACTCTAGAAAACAAAAATGACAATCCTTGATATCTTTGAGTCACATATGACACAAGACTAACTGAAAAAAAAACAAAAAGAAAAAATACAAAGTAAAGACATCCAAAGATCATCATTTATAAATAAAAAAATGCTGGCAGCGATTGGGAAGCTAATCACAACATTCTAAAAAAAGACATAGCCTACACCAGACCCACTCTAAGATACGGTGCCACAACTTGGGGCTCAGCAACCAAAATCAACTTACAGAAAAAAGACAAGGTACAAAATATACGCCTTAGGATTATGACAGGAGCTATAAAAACAACACCAAAGAAGTCATAAAAAGAGAACAAGTAATCTACTATGTATATTCACCTGTCACTAAATAGCAGGGCCAGACTTAACCATTGTGGGGCCCTATGCGAAACGGATTTCTGAACATGTAAACTTGTAAAAGAAGCAAACAATACAAAGTTGATAGACTGATGCTATCAGAGAAACTGATAGAGATCTTTTGTGACCTTGCTGTAGATCTAGAAATAACTACAAAGGATGAAGATTCAATACAAAAAAAAAAAATCTATTTATTGTTTGATCCTTACAGCTAAACATGTGAGTGTCATTCTATCACAAGGTAATTCAAAAAAAAATAAATGTTTATATATATATATATAAGATAAGATAACTTTAATGGTCCATACAAATGAAAATTCATTTTGACTGCAGTTGTCCACATCAGCATGACCTACATAACAATAAAAACATAATTGCATAAATAAAAATGTCTGTCAATCTAAATCTGATACTCTAAATAAAATTTGTACAATTAGATCATGGGACAATACATTTGGATAAAATTATTTCAATGTTTTTTTCAAAACTTTAAAAACAAAAACAAAAATTTAAGAATTATTTGGTCAGAATGTTAATTACTTTGAAAACAAAAGAAGCCAAAAATAATAATAAAAAAATTCAATATTTTTAAAGTCAAATCTTAAGGCATGCTAAAAAAAAATGACACTAATGAGGCAGTAAGACATTCAAATGTCCAGGATGGACTTGAAATAAAGAAATGCACTAATATTTTGGCAGGAAAGTAAGTATAACAACTACAATGTAACGGTGAATGGCTGAACTTGTAAAAATATGTAATGCTCAAGTGGGCGGTGTATAGTGTTCTTTTTCCTGTGAACAGCAAGATAGTGCAAATCCCATGACAAGACAGCCATGGCTAGACAGCCATGACTAGACAGCCATGAGCAGGTTTGAAAAGAAAGAGTTAAAAGTTTTAAGTGACACTCACTTTATTCATAATGCTCAAAAGTTGATAAAAAAGAAAAGTAGTTTGACAGAGCTATGATACAATTAATTGTTAAGAATATTTTTTCGTTGCCTTAACCCTTAGGAACTTGTTGTCTTAAAATTAGTAAAACCAGTGGGCATAATATAAATGTTATAAACAATAAAATGATAAGAGTAGTCATTACAGTTTTATTTTCTGTGGATACATCTACAAAAGTCTGTTTGTAACTCTTGAAGTAAATTGTGGGATATGACAAGTACATAATCATATTTAAATTGTATTGATTTTGATGGACGGATAAATCTTCAAAACTGAGCAATATAATCACAAACATTTAAATGTAACCAATAAAACCTCAAATACACACCAGTGTACATCAATTATGTATGACAGAAGTATTTAGCATTCAAATTGTGTGGTGGTGCCATTTTCAATGTAATATTTTAGACATTTTAGAAATTCATGCCAAATGTTCAACATCAAAGTTTAAAGACACACACACACACACATATATATATATATATATAATTTAACTAAATTAAACAAAAGACATTTGACTGAATTATAAATATATTTCATTTGCTGCATGTTTCACTGAGTTCTATTTGGAACTAAATTTCACATTGAACAAAGCAAAGAAAAGTATTAGTCATCTTCCACTCTTTCATATCTGTAATGAAACAATTAGAAAATAAAATAATAAAACAATATTTGATGGCTATGAATTTATTTATGCAATAAAAGTAATAATTAATTATCTGGTTCTAAGATTGCTTACTTCATAAGCCTTAGTCGTAATTCTTTCATTTGGTCATTTTTCTTTTGCAGCATATGTTTGAGATTTTTAAATGGGACAGTTTGACTCACCTTCTTTTCTAATTCCTAGAGAAGCAAAGAAATTCAATGGACTTTTATTACAAACAGATTTAGTCAATGAACTAAACAACATACAATTTAGTATTTAAGGTAAAGAACTGTAAAGCCATTGCATCACCTACAGTTGAAATGCAAATTGAAAACTATTGCAGACTGCAAAAGATAACTTAAATAGATCTTCACTAGAATCAATGACTTTATCAGATGTGAAAATATCTCAGGTTCTACATAGTCACATAAAATAATGTACTCTCCCTATTCTAATATTCAAATTCAAGGCACAGCAATAGATGACATAGGGCAATAAGGTAGCAAGCTATAGAGTTAGAAAGTAAAGCCTAATGAAAAATGAATAGGCCAGAAACTTTTTTGCCAAACAATGAAGCTAAACCTGTATCCCTTGTCAAAAGTTGACCAAAACTATCAAGCTGGCACATTAAGCTACAAAACAGGTTGGTATTGAAACATTCTACAGATAATGTTAATGGTCTTCTCAAAGCTGTTTCAAATGGTGCCTTAATACACCAGACACACCAAATTAAACCTAAACTGCTTATTTTTTAAGGGTGTCAAGTACTGACAACATAGATAAAGCCTTCTACTTAGTAGAGTTGACTAGTCCTAAATATTGAATAAATGTTGCATGTAAGTAGAAATGACTGAAACAGGCTTCTTCACATTTTTAGCATTTTCTTTTCTTCTAAAGAAGTAAAAACTTTTGTATCACGATGTCAATACTTAAGTGACATATTGACTAAATATTTATTGCAGCATAAAAAAAAAATGTAATTTCTATATGACGTGATTTATTTTCACATAAATTTGATGAGAAAGCAATTTGATAACAAGTAGTATGTGTAAAAAAAAAAACAACTGAACTATTTCCAAAGAACACTAATCATTGTTTCACTTTAAAAAGCACATTTGTGAGGATGATTCTCAGAATGGTCATTTGTATGATATAACAAGTGTTTTTGTGACATTTATACTTGAAATACAAACACATTTTTTAAAATAAACTTTCAGCTAAAGATTATATGAAGTTTTCTCAAAAGAACCAACATTTTTGTGAGGCCTCTGTTTAACTTTTTTGAACCATCATGCCAAATCAGAAAACAAACCTATTTTATTACCTACTACTGGCTACTTTGCTCCTGAAAATGGAATGCCATAAAAAAAAATTGAGACAAAATTGAGATTAAGAAATTTTGATAGAAATTCTTTTTTCAACCAGTACCTTTTTTTCCATTCCGGTATGCCATTACTTTTAAATTGGCTGATCATATTTGCTATTTGAAGTATTTGATAAAAATTCTAGTGCTAAGTGCTAAGAAACAGTGTTTAGACTTTATCAAAGAAGAAACAGCAAAGCATCTCAATTACTAATGGGAGAATTGTATCCTGTTCAGTTGATTGCAAAATGATACTATTTGATCTAATTTTCTTTAGTAGAGCACAAAAAAACAACCATTAAGATGCCTTTTGTATATTGTTTTGTATGAAAACTGTTAGTTTTAACATATAATTAAATGTAATATTAAGGAAGTTGACTGGCCTTTTCTGCTAATTCCAACATTTCTCGTATTCTAAGAAGTTCATGCTTAGTGTCAGCTATTTCTTGATCAGACTTTTTAGCAGACTTTTTGTGTTCCTGAAAAAAAAAAAAAAGAGACTATTATCATTATAACTATTTAATGTTTCATTTTATGTATTATTATGAATTGTAACAATAGATTTCAAATTTAAATATTCAATTCAACAATAAAATTCTTTATAAAGTGTTACTATCAAATATAGTGTTTTAAATGTAATAGAAAATATTCATTTTGTATATTAATAAATTATGAGTTAAACTATACACTCAAACATCATGCCTTAGTAACATACATTACTACCGACAAACACCAGTTTTTTTTAAAGTCATGTTTCTTTTGACATCAAGCATTTTATAATGCTTTTTGATAGTATGTTTTGAGCTGGACATGTCAGTAGAACAATGATCATGAACTATTAAGTTCAACAATATATGTATGATAATTATTTCATTGAGGTGGACTGAGGTACAGTTTAAAAGTTCAACCCCTATCAGGTTTAAAAGCTGATTGGTTTATTGTCTAAAGGTTTAAAAGCTGATCGGTTTATGTCTAACCACCAAACTCTTTGATTAGCTGTAGCTTTTTTTTTTACTTCTTAAAACAATTTTTAGTTTTTAAAATAATAATAATAAGAGCTATCGAGCCTACCATAGTATGATATAGTGTCATGTCAATAGCATTACAAGCAGCAGTTTCTTAAACTTTCCTATAAGAAAAGCTTGTGAGCATGTAACCCTATTTTTTTTCTGAGAATTTTTTAAAGAAAAGTGCCCATACACACAGTGTATAAGCACTCCATCAGGGAAACTGAGTATTTTTTTTTAGCTTTTTAACATTCTTAAGTCTAAAGTTATTAAAAGTATATATATTTTTGTAAACCACACATAATGTTTTATTTTTAAAGCTGTTTATTAGTGGCCCCTGAAAGGAGAATAGCCACTATCATTTTTGTGTGGTCTGTCTGTTCATCTGTCCTGTTTAGATCACAAAAAATAGAAAGATTTTGAAAATCCAACAACATGATATTTTAGATCTTTCAAAGTTCAGATGTAACGACTACTTATTTTCTTTCTGAAAATAAATCATTTATTTTTTTTTTAATTAACTATGCAAGCACTTAAAAAAAAAATAATTAAAATACACCACTTTTAAATGAATAACATTAGGAGAGGTAAGTTTTTTAAAAAAGGTCACAGACTTCTTCATTAATAGCTCTGGCTTCTTTCATTGATTTGCAAAATTGGTACAAAAAATTTGCATCTACTCTCACAATGGAAAAAATATTAATTAGCTTTGTCTTTTTATATGTCTTTGTAATTTGTTTATTTATTACTATTAGATCTAAATTTTTTTTTAGTTATCCCTCTTTGCTTAGGGATGTTAATGATTTTTTAAACTGTAAATAAGGTCAGGTTCCGCAAGGTTGTCATTGCCGGAAGTGGTAATGGATGTAAGCACTCCACTACCTATAAAATGCTTCCTAATGGCATGCGTCTCAAATAGCCTCTGACAACCAGTCCAATTCCCGGCCTTCACGTGTGGCTCAGATATTGAGTCCGGCGGAACTGTTCTTACTAACAGGAGAAGGGGCACAGGCGAGTAACTGGCGCCTTAACCAGTAAGCTTCGGGCAGGAGGGGCTCGTTAGCCATGGCTGGCTACCCACCTAGGAGAAGGAAAACTCTGAATTCAAACCTCTGCTGCCTTGCAGCTATAGCAATCAAGGGAAAGGCTTCGGGAGTCAACCCTGAGGAAAAATCAGGAGCTGGCGACCCTAAGGCAGTTTGCAGCACCCAGTGCTACACTCTGGCAGAACCTGCGACGCTGCTGACCCCAAACTGTATCGGCACTGCCGTTCCTTTGGATACATCAGCTGCGTGGAGAGGGGGGAACTGATGTGACGACGACATCGTTCCGACCACAGCTTATGCCCAGGCATTCATCTCATGGAAATGAGATGATCCATAGTCGCTTCGCGACTGACGGTGGCCATAGAGAGAAATAAGGTCAACCGGGTTAAATTAAAACAACAACAATGACAATACATTGTGTTATAGTGTGATATGGAAGTACTTATGTCAAAAATGTCAAGACTGACCTGATCTAACTGTAACTGTAGTTCTTCCATTTGTCTGTTCATTTTGGCAATTTCTTCTTGAGTTGCACCCTGCCCATAATAAAAAGGTTAAAAAAAAAAACCTAGTTTAATTAAAATAACATTCAAACTATTGTACTTAAAATAAGATGCAATAGCAGGTGCAAGATATAGGAAGGAAACAGCTGATGAAAAAAAAAAAACCCAGAAAAAAGGGATTGGTGAGAAAAGCAGATTAAAGTGCCTATCCAGATTTCTGAATAAAAGAAATAATTTTTCTCTCTCAAGGCTTTCAAAAATTTATTGCATTTCACCAAAAAAGTAGTAATTTGTTCAAGTCTAATACAATTTATTAAAAACTAAATTACAGTGTTAAGTGGAAATTTGCGAGCTGTTTTTGATAAAAAATCGTGGATGATTTTGCTGAAATCTAGCTGCTGGAGTAAATAACTTTCAATACTTAGTGTAAGGTTAACTTCAAAAGTCAGTTTTGATCCATAGTCATTCTGAGCCTATTCTATATAATTATCATTTTTGAAATCGAGCAATCTCCAGAGCAATTTGAGACCATCAAAACCAAGTACATTTTTAGTGTAATTTTAATATTCTGGAAGATAGCTCTGACATCAAATTAAATTTTGGGAATTCCTTGCTACAAGCAGACACTTCTTAACCATGACAGTGTTGCCAACCAAAAGTATTTTCAGTTTAAAAAAAAAAAGTTTATACAACACAAAACCAACAACTTAAAAGTTGCTGATCAATCGAAATTAGTATATTTTTATTATCTCTATTGTGGGAGCTCTCTTTTGTGGAGGCCCCAGGCAGTAGCCTTGCCTTTGCTTCCCTGATGTGGTCCTGTTTAAGCGAGATGAGACATCCTGTGGTTTACTTTGTACAGTTCTACACTGACATTGAAAGCCTGTATATATTTGTTTTAAAATTAAGTTTATTTGGTTCATAAGCTTGTAATATAAACTAATTTTAACCTATTCCTAAAAGAAGCTTGTATTCAAATGTGTATGGGTAAGTAGGATAACCTCAATGGAAATACATCCCCTACACTTCAACGCAGAGCCCAAGAAAGATTGATTTACTGAAAATGAAGCCAAGCAGAATACATCCATTGAAAGATAATTCCTAATAAACAAATTGTATTATTATGAATTGCTTCACAAGACAGGTTGATACAAATGTTTTTTACGTTATCAGAAATGGATGATCAATAAGAAATGGAATAAAAATAAAAGAAGACATGCATCATTAAAAAAAAAAGAAACAGCCAAGAAAGTTTCAAGATAGTAATGGACACAACTTTCTAGGACTGTGCAGTGACATTCAGTGAGTAGACACATACAAGGACATATGTATCACTTTACATTTTTATTTATTTTTTAACATTTAAAATCATACTTTTACCCTTGAGCTTTTCTCACTTAGTTCAGCTTGTAGGCGTTCCAAATCTGATGCCAATGATTTGGTTTTTTGATAGTTATTAGTAAACTGTGAAAATAAAATATTACACAATTTCATACTTGCTTGACACTTTAAAGTAGCAATCTAGAAACTAATAAAGCTGTCTCAAGGCTACATTATGTTTGTTAACAGCACTCTATTAATTAAATTATTATTATTATGTCTCCAAACTTTAAGTAGAAAGCTAATAAAGCCATAATCAGAATGTCTCCATTCTCCAAACTTTAAAGTAGCAATATAGAAGCTGATAAAAGCTGCAATCAAAATGTCCTCAAACTTTGAATTAGCAAGACAATAGGTAAAAGATCTGAAATCAAAATGTTCTCAAACTTAGCATAAGCCAGTAGAGCTATAACCAAAATGTCCTTCAAACAGTGAATTAGTAGCTAAATTAAAGGGAAAAAACAACAACACATGTTTGATCATGAAGTAATAGATAGGCCTATATGTGCAATTAAAAGTTAAACTCTAAAGAATTTGCTATTTGTAATTACTTGATCTATTGAATAAATATATTACAATTTCTTCACACTTTGTTATAAAAAGTAGCCTTTCTGTTTTTAAAGGTTCAGATTTAACAGTGGTTAAATTCTCATAAATTTTGTAAAATATTTCAGGTTTGAAGTTGCTTGTTAACAATTATATTTTATTGTTTTTCATGCATATAATTTAGCATGCAGGTTTATAACTCATAAGAAACTCAGCAATATAAAAGTATTGAGCCAATCTATTTTGTAAAGACTAACTATCTAAATAAATGCTCAAGAACTGATCTTTAACTTTGTCACTCATAGGAGAGCTTATGTTTCCAAAAACAAAACTAGCACTAACTTTGACAACTCACATCTTTGTCAAACTTTGAAAGTTTTTGCAACAGCATTTCATTCTCTGACTGCAGTTCATCAATTTTCTAAAAGAATAAAAAAGGGAAACATTATTTTAGTGATTTAAATTTTAAACATAAATAAATTGTAAAAATTAAAGAGATTTTGGTGTTACTAAACTAAGTCAAAAAATACCAAATTTAAAAGTTGTGTCAAGCCTGTATCATTAATAGGCATAAGTTTTTTGGCCACAAATTCTTTTTCTTTTTTGGCCCCAGAAAATTCTCGTTCCTCAAATTCTCTGATCTGTTCTAAAAGTTCCCTAATAAAAAGAAAAAAAATTGAGTAATGGTTTAAAAACAAAAAAAAATAAATTATGTTTTATTGCACAAATATTATAAAATAGGCATCTATAATTTAATGATCCAACATTTATTAACTGTTACCTGTTAATACACTTAGTAAATGTTAGTAAGTTGCTAAAAACAATTATTTCTAAACAATTAAACATAGTATTTCTACCTGTTTTCTAACTCCGATATATCTGTAGAAAGTTTAAGGTGCCATTTTTCTGCTTGCATGCACATCTGCCGGGACATAAGTACATTTGTGTGTGCGGTGTTGATCAACTCTGATTCTACTTCAGAACGAACAATTTCAAGAAGTCCATTCAACATGTCTGTTACTTCATCAATAGTAAATGTTTCATCTGTCAATCTTAATAATAACAAATAGATAAATAACCATCTTTCATAATAGACATCACATAATTGTAATAATAAGCTCTTTTTTATGTTAAAGGTGAGCACAATTTAGAGACTCCCATCGAGCGCTTCACCAGGTGGTGGATAGGGGAATGCCCTCCCCTCTGTTTATAAATGTATAATTAGGAAAACAAAAAAAAATAATAAAAAAACGTCATAACACCAGTAGCCATAAGTGAAACCTGGACACTGACAAAAACAACAGAAAATCTGCCAATAATAATCTTCAGAAAAATTTATGGTGAGATATACTCAGAGATATATACCTGCATTTAAGTCCCTATTCCCCTGAGCTCCAATACATTGAAGTCCTTACCTGCTATCTTTCAATTCCTCAAAACAAACATCAACAGCTCTTAATCTCTGGGCTCGTTGGTATCTTGCAAAGCGTATGTAGTTAATGATTTGAGTTTCATGATGCTCATTTACACCAAGTGCAGACTATTGAAATAATGTTTAAAATTAACATGAAATATTTATGAAGACAACATGCAGAGGAAAAATACTGAGCTTTGGAGTTTTGTTGGTGATGCACTAAATGCTTTAGACAAATATTAGATGCTCAGTTTGTTTCAAAAGATTCCAGGTGTGTTTGTCTTTCAACTTGATATATTTTATTATTTATATTTTTTTGAGTGCAGAACAGCTCCAGCGCTTTTTTGTTCATTTGATTCAGAAATGTAAGATTTGTCAGACTATTATTGTCTTAGTCAGGCAGTAAAATTGTTAGTATTTATTAATTAAAAGTAGATATTTGAACTATTAGAAGTTGGAGGGAGAGAGGTGGATGAAGAGAGAGGCGTGGAGATGGAGAGAGAGAGAGAGAGAAAGTTGAAATAAGGAGGAATACATTTTTAAATGACCAGTATCTTAAACAATGGAGAGCTAGCATGGAAGTCACTGGGACAAAACCAGTGAGTAACAAAACAGTCCAGAACGATTACAGCTAGAAAGCCATCCTATTTAAAGTAAGAAGTCAGAAATAGTTTATATACTGTAGCCCCGCTAATACAGTTCTTACTGCAATCCTACCTTATCGTGGTCCTGATAAACCTGAATTCAAAAGAATATATAAACTGAAAAATAATTTAGTTTCAAAATTTTCTATCATTGCACTAATGGAAGCAAGACAATAAATGACGCCACAGAATGTAAATTTCCATCTAAGAGAAAAAAACAACAAAAATGAGGTAGAAGTATCACTTAATTATTATTATGGTATGAGTATGAATTAGTTTTTTGTTTCATAGAAAGGGAAAGTTTTGACTTATAGAGACAATAATGCGACTAGTAAAAACTAGACTAGTTTTTTAGGAAGAATATAGTGAAATGTAAACAGAATACATTCGATGGTTCTTTTAGTTATTATCAAATTTCTAGTTCTACATTTGCTATCAGCATCAACTAGTTTATATTGTTGGCCTTTCATCTGTGTTATTTGATTTCATTATGCGAATGTTACCTCTGCTTGACTTATCTGCATAAGACACAGTGTGGAAGTGCCTAAATATATATCATTTTGAGTTTAATCTATAAGATTAGGAACCTTTCTTTTAAAAATAGTAAATATAGGAATTAGGTTTAGTGTTACGATTTAGTGTTAGGTTTAGAGCTAGGTCTAAGTTTAGTGTCAATCTAGTTGCTGCATTAAAACAGAAGAATGAACAACCGATTCTTTTAGCATCAAGACAGGTGTGAGACAGGGGTGTAAATTATCTCCCTTCCTCTTTGCCATTGACTACATAATGAGGAAAGCAATGAACCAGACTGCCTTTAGTATTCCATGGCGTGAACAAAACCGAATGACGGACTTGGACTTTGCCGATGATGTTTCACTACTTGGGGCTACAAATAAATGCATACAAGAAATGATGGAGAGCCTAGATAGAGAGGCACCCAAAATTGGCCTCCACATAAATTTGGATAAGACTAAAATTTTGTGAGTGGGATTATAAGGCAAAGGGTGCCCCTGTCAGACTTGGCGAGTCAAAGCTTGTAGAGTTGGACAAGTTCACGAATCTTGGCAGCATCATAACAAATGATGGGGATGCCAATTGATGTAGCGTGATGAATAGGAAAGGTAGGGAGCATTTTTCAAAGGCTGCAGTCTATTTGGCCAAGCCAAGCTATTGGACTCGAGACAAAAATACACCTTCTCAACACAATCGTCATCCCAACAGCAACATACGCATGTGAGACATTGAAGTCATCTGTCAAAATTGAGAAAAGACTAAATGTGGCTCAACAAAAATGGTTGACATGGATTTTGATAGTCAGTTACACAAATAGAGTCTCAAACAAGGAAATTCTATGCTGAACTGGGAGTCAAACACATAGTGAGGCTGTGACAGAGTGTCGCATGAGGTTTGCGGGACATGCTTTTAGACAAAATGAACTATGCATACTAAGATTTGCGATGACATGTAGGTCAATACGAGAAAAATTGCAAACAGGGACGTCCACATATAACTTTGCACCACACCTTCATAGAGGACCTCAGAACAGTGGACATCAGGTGGGAGGAGGATTCAGACAATTCAGACATTGCCAGTGACAGATCTTTGTGGAGACAGCTTGCCAACCAATGCGCCAAAAGGTGCAGAAAGACCTAAAGCTAAGTCTAACTCTAAGTAAGTCCTCTCAAGTATATTTAGATTTTAGTTTTGTTCATTGTTCTGTTGTCACAGATTAATAAACTACTGTAGACTTTACAAATTAACAATAAATAATATAACGAGACTGTCTTCATTAAGGTAAACATATAGAGAACTCTTTTATTTCCGCTCTATCTTTTACGTTCACTCAATAACATAAACAATAAACAATGACGTAATATATTTTATATTAGCACATCCTTCCTTTTAAAGTTCTTAATAGAGCCTACTGATATCTAGAAGGAATCTTAACAACTCGGCCACTTCTGGTTGTTTTGACTGGCACGACAAGTTCTCTAGACGTTGGTCCATAACTGTCTGTTTCGGTTGTTCTAACAGTTTGTTGTTCATTGTCTTCGTCAGTATCATAGTACCCAGAGATGTTTTCATCAAAACTCTTGTTTAAAAACCGTTGGTTTCTTCTGTAGGTTTTTCAATCATTTGTCTTTATGATATAAGATCTGGGTGATGGATGTTTCTTAATGACGACAGCTTTCTGCCATGTTTGTCCTAGACGCACTCTCACCTTCTCTCCAACAGAATAATCTTTAGGCAGTCTTGCTTTTGCATCGTATTTTACTTTGCTTTTCATCTGTCGTTCGTTGAGTAATCTCTCTGCATTTTCAGCTATCGATGGTTCAAATAGTTTGGGATCAGTTGGAATTATGTCCCTGAGTCGAGATATGGATCTTTCCCACTTTTGTATGCTTTGTTGAATATCTGCTTTACGATACCAACATACACCTCACTTTGACCATTTGATTGAGGGTACCTGGGACTTGATGTAGTTATCTTGAAATTCCATTCAGAAGCAAACTCTCTATATTGATAACTGTTGAATGGCATATTGTCGCTCACTATTTCTTCTGGTATGCCATGTTTAGCGAAAATTCCTTTTAGTGCCCTGATAACACATTCTGCTGTTTTGTTCTCCAGTCGTTTTATTTCAGGGTATTTTGAGAAATAGTCCACAACTAGCAAATAATCATTGTTTCGCCATTCAAACAAATCTGTCGCAACCTTTTTCCATGGTCTGTCTGGTACAGCATGAGGTAACAATTTTTCCTTTACATTGTTTCTTTTGAACAATTTAACATCAGCTTCAGTTTTGCGACGAATTTCTTTTATCTTCTGATTACTTCCGGGAAACTTTCCTGTTGCGCCATAATTTTTCTTAATCATGTCCTCATCTGGTCTCGATTTCTCTTGAGCACATAATAGTTTATCATCTTCATGCAATTGAGAACCTGACTTTGGTCTGCAAGTTGTTGTTAGTTGATTTCTCGGCATCAACTCTCGTGGTACTTCATTTTGTCGCTTGACATCATGTACTTCGACGTTTTTCTTTGCTTTGATTAGTCTTAAAGAAATAGATGTCTTCATACCAAGAACTGGGTTTATTTCTTTCTTGATCACATACAGATCATCTTTGACTTCCACATCGTCGACTTTAAATGTGACCGATGCAACTTCCTTCAGTTCTAGTGCTTCATCCCCTAATGCTCGTAGGGTAGTATTTGACTGTTTTAACTGACTATCAGTTTCTAAAGTCTTCCACGTTGACTCTGATATTACATTAGCTTGTGCTCCTGTGTCAATCTTCATTTTGACTATCTTTCCCATAATATTGACATCAACCATCCAAACTCTGACATTGTTGTCAGTTCCAATTGCCTCAAACCAAAACTCATTTGCTTGGCTTGCTTGACTTTCATCTTCCAGTAAATCAACAGCCTTGAAATATTTCGAACGACATTTTGCAGCGAAATGATTTCTCTTTTTACATTTTCGGCATGTCTGTCCGAATGCTGGGCAATTGTGTTTTCCATGCGATCTACCACAAGATCTGCAATCTTTAATGGTACTTGTTCCATGGTTCCTTGCCATACTCTCGTGTGAGTTTTTAACTGGCATTCTATCTTCTGTCCTCTTTACTTTACTAGCAGCATCTATTTGTAGTCCTTTCATATCCACTTTCATATCCACCATTTGGTTCTGTGTATGCTCGTCAGCACGAATGATGCTTGCTGCTTTTTCTAAAGTTAAGTCTACGTCTCTCAGAAGTCTCTCTCTCACTCGATCCGACTGTATGCCACATACCAATCGATCTCTGATGAGTTCCTCACGAAGGTTGTCAAACTTACATTCTTTGGACAAATTCTTTAAATCTGTATAGTACTGTTTAAACGTTTCACTGTCCTTCTGACTTCTTGTGAAGAATTTAAATCTGTCATAAACAGTGTTGGACTTAGGCATAAAATGATTCTGAAACCTTTCAATGAGTTTGTCTACAGTCTCATCTTCAATTACTTCAAAAGTATTGTAGATGTCTCGAGCGGGTTCACCGATCAGGTGTAGCAGTAAAGCTTTCTTTACTGGTTCGGGCTTTGTGTTCCTTTCAGTGGCGACCATAAACAGTTCAAAACTTTGTCTCCATTTTTTCCATCTTTCAGATAGATTGCCGTCTAGTGACAACGGTTTAGGAGGATCGAATAATTCCATTATTCGTAGAGCATATAGATTCTAGATTCTATGTCTAGATGTCTAGATCTAAAACAATTCAATAACGTTGAATATGAACTAGTCTAGTGATATGATACCACGGCCACTTGGTACAAATACAGTGTACTTAAAAGCAATTTAGAAACGAATACCTTCCAGATCTGTCACAAGATCTGACACAAGATCACAAGATCTGACCCTTCTGACACCAGATAACAAGATCTGACCCTTCTGGCACCAGATCACAAGATCTGACCCTTCTGACACCATGTTCTGTTGTCACAGATTAATAAACTACAGTAGACTTTACAATTTAACAATAAATAATATAACGAGACTGTCTTCATTAAGGTAGACATATAGAGAACTCTTGGCAATATCAGCATTAAGATGTCGATATTTACATACGGCCGCCATGCTGGAATGATGATAGCAACGGCTCCTAGGCAGCCAATTGTTGCCAGAAATTTTTGGAACCAAAATTAAATAAATAAAACGAGTTCTCTTTTGCTGCCAACTAGATCTATTACATAAATAAAATCTTAATAGTTTAAACAGCGTTATTGGTTGTAGACTTATTTATTTAATAGAAAATAGATGTAGGGCCTACATTTCACTAGTGTAAAGTATTTCTCAATGTTTTATTTTTTTATGTGCTGGTGTAGATTGAGTTAATTAAGGATGCAATGTTTTTGTGTTCTATTATTAATATTACAAATTTTAATAAAATATTAAAAATTTGTATTAGTATTTTTTTTTGTTTTTCTTATGGATATTCATTTTTTTTTTAATTTGTTGATGCTTTATTTCATTATGTGTGTTTGGTCTGATTATACAAATGTGTGTGTGTGGTGTGTTTTATAGAGTACCGGTACAGTATAATAACGTCAATAAATAAATAGGCCTATAATATATGTTATTATATGTGTATGTGTGCGTGCTCGGGCGTGTGTTTTATATGAAATTATTGAGAGTTTAAAAAAAAATACTTAGCCTACTAGGTATCTTATTAATGGTAAAACAATAATTGAGACATTAATTCTACCACTCCCTCCTTTCTCATACTAGACAAGGGACAAGACTAAGGTAGACCTACCAGTACCAGCATTTCAGTACATTTTAGTTTTGAAAACGATTTTAAGGCGGTAGAGGAGACAAGTGCACGCTGATACAGTACCACTAAAGCTTAAAATCCGTGAATGTGCACATTACTTAGCTAATCTTTGTTTTTTGGTAGGACAAAGTTGGCGCATAAGCTAACATTAGAGTGGCATAAGAGAATAATTCATTTGGTTAATTGGCTTGACCACATAACAGACGTTGAAATCCTTGAGTTGTTACAGATAAACAGTATCCATGCCACAGCAACTATTGCGTGTGTGTGGGGGGGTGTCAACACAAACGTTACAAAGACAAAGTTCTTTCAAGGAGTGTGAGGGAAACGCTATAGCTTTAGGTCCTTTCTTATTGCTTGAGGTCGTGAGTGTCGTGTTTCACGATATAATGCAAGGGCTTGACAATCAACAAATAATGTAGATCTAAGATTTTAAAAAAGGAAGGTGAGAAAAGAAGCAGTCATATCTGCAGCAGACCCAAGAAAACCATGCGATCTAAGTGGTCGGCTTTTTTAAAGAAAAAAAATTGGACTCCATAGCCACTTTCAAATTCATAGAAAATTGCCATCTCCAGCTACGAAGAAGGAGCTATACATTTAATCTAGCTGATCTGCTCATTAATTGATTGGCTACCGGTTACGTTAATCGACATTTTGCCTCTAGATATAGGCCTATTGTTATTATAGGTTTAGGTACCATTAAGGTTAGGGTTAGGATAGAGTTAGGTTTATCTAGACATGCAAGCTCCTGCAAATAACTATAAAATAATAATTTAATTTATTACGCGCCGTTAACAATGCACTATAAATCCTTGCAGAGCTCACTATTTTGTGTGTCCAAGGAGTTGAGTCAAAGATAATTACAACATTACGTAGTACCTGGATCATGGTAGTTGGAGATAAATACGAAATTAGTCGTATTCTAATTCTGTTCTAAAGTTGCTGCTCGGCGATCTGGAAGTACAGCAAGAAAACAGCGCCCACGTTTTCTTTCTACTTCGTCAAATACCCATATTGTTCATATCTCACAGCCATCAAAGACATAACTTACAAGGCGTCCCATTTTTGACCACTGGGGCAATACACCACAGGTGCGTTTTGTAAGTCACAGTCATACGATACTACACACACGCACACATATCACCATTAACAAGAAAGGGGGGGGGGGAGTTATGTGGAAAATGAAAGAATGTCAAGAAGAGGGGAGGGAAGAGAAAGTGGGGAAAGAAAACTATGTCTTAATAGTAAAAAAAAAGGGGGGTGGGGTGGAGGACAGAAGCTAGCTAAGATGTCCAGGATGACATCACATCTAGACGATGGCGTTTTCGGCTAGCGGCTCATGGATGTCTCTCTTTGCTTTACCAGAGATAAGGGGAGGGAAGGTAAAGGTCCTCTTCGACCCGAGGTTGAGTCTGTCTTGGTCAGATAAAAGGAAAAGTGTGTGTGTGTGTGTATAGGAGGTGGACTGGGTCACACATTCAGCTTTGCTAATAGGCTCTGCTATTAGGATATGTTGTAATACTAAAATGTGATTTTATTCTTTCTGGTGTCTGGAAATGTTGAGCTCCCTTTAATTTAGGCACCAGGAAATTAAGGAACCAGGAAATCGGGCACTCTTTGACAAGGCGGAAAATCAGGCACTCTTCAATAGAGATTTAAATTTATAGATAATTGATTTTTAGCTCATATTTTATTCCGAAAATACCAACGGATGGCTGCCTGGTCGAGCGGTTTGCACGCTGGACTGTCGTATCGATTTACCGATGGTCCCGGGTTCAAACCCTGCCCGCTCCCATCCCCCGTCGTCCTGCGGGAGGTTTGGACTAGGAAATAACTATCTTCAACTCTGAAGGAATTTCCGAAACATGTAAAACATTTTACAAAACATTTTACAAACAAAACCAACTTTCAATAGAATGTTCATGATTTAAAAGAAAAGCTGACAAAACGAAGAAAAAAAAATCAAAAGCATGCGGGGGGGGGGGGGGGGTCCATTATATAATTTAGGCCTACACATCAAAGGATTCTGGGGAGGGGAGGTAGAGATGATTTCCCGCTTACTGCTACACATCCACAATCAACCCTTTAGATTAATTGTTAATATTATTTTTAAACACAATATTACATATAATGTCGATACCCCTCTCTAATGTAAAATTCAGCCAATCATAAATCATTAGTAAAAGTCAAGTTTGAGGGCAGGGTAGTGAATTTTACTATTTCAGCGCTCCCCCCCCCCCAACATCTTCAACTATAAAGCAAAAGATTTTGATGACAGCTACAGAGTCGGATCGGGTGTGTTGACGATAAATATAATCGCCTTCTCCCCATCTACCTCAACCCTTAAGATATAATGCTTGTGGAAAAGGAACCCCTCCCCCCACTGGTCCACAAATGAGATTGGACCAATGCGTTCTGAGCATGCTATAAGCATGAAAGTAGCGCTATATAAAAGCTATAGTAAAAAAAAATACTGTTCAATATTTATATACAGATAAAAAATTAAGACAAAACAGGATTTTTTTTATTTATCGGAAACATAGGACATAGAGAACAACTGAAGTGAAAACAAAAAAAAAAGTACAAACCTTCATCAACAGATGCCTGATAAATATCCTAAAAATACACTGGTACGACAAAGTAGAAAACAAAAAAGACAAAGTAGATAAGTCGGACGAAAAAAATTGAGTTGCAGAAATTAGAGAGAAAATGGAGATGCCTTGGTCACAAGAGAAATTGCTGGTGGAGATCTAAGGACTGGTTTTGACAGTAGAAGTTCCCCGTAAGCACTGATAGTTACTGTCATTGGCCTACAGCCGACAGTAGTAGCTGTTTGATTGCGCAACGCATTTGGCCCCTATTACAGTAAGACCTGGACATCATCATTCTCTGGTCAATCTTGTTCCCCACCCCCGACCCCCCTCCTGGCCCCCTCCCCTTCTCAGCCTGCTCCTGCAGTTTCACTCTACTCCCTTACCCACCTCCTAGCCCGCTCCCGCAATTTCGCCCCACCCCGTCCCCCCTCCTAGCCCGCTCCCGCAATTTCGCCCCACCCCGTCCCACCCCCCTCCTAGCCCGCTCCCATAGTTTCACCCATTTCTTGAACAAGCCAGTCAGCTAGCTTCAGTGACCTTGGTTAGACAGACACAGACAATCATTTTTCCTGTATTTTTATTAAATGTATAAATATTTATTTATGATTTTTTTTCTATAAGGACATCAGTTGTTTATTGCATGTATCCCCCAGCACATTCTAGATACAATACAACAAGTCTCATAACACACATTACACTATACGGTATTTCGGCTTTTAAATCTCATAGCAAACAGCATTACGCTAGATTTAACTAGATTAGTCCACTAGATTTAGGCTTAGATCCATTTATTTCAACATTCATTTCAGATGTATGAAAAATATTAGAAGTTGTCAGCACCTTAAATCTTCATCAAAACATATAAAATATATCTTTCTTTCTCTATACAATAATTCTAGGTCTAAATCTATTTAAATTTAAATTCAATTTTTATAACATAAAATTGGTGCCTAGATTTATGCTTTATCGTGTTATTGATGATAATTTAATTTGAGAATAATAATATATTACTCCCCCACCCCATTCCTTTTTAAAAGTACTACTTCTATTAATATTCCTATTATTTCTATTGGTTTTATTTCTCTCTCTAGTAATCCGCTTTAAGCTGTCGATATTTATATAGGTCTGTGAGTCTGCTATACAACGCTATTAATTCTATTATTTCTATATGTTTTTATTTCCTCTCTCTTCGAATATGGTTTCAGCTGTCGATATTAAAAATCCACTAGGTTATCTCCCCCTGGAAATATTTTTTTCAGCATCGCTTCAGTGCTGAGAGATCGCAAAAAATCTGGCCAGTGGTTGCCAGGGCTGCCTAGAGACGTAAATACGACACCTAAATGCTGAAATTACCGAACTCTTTTATTTCCGCTCTATCTTTTACGTTCACTCAATAACATAAACAATAAACAATGACGTAATATATTTTATAATTTAGCACATTCATAAAGAAGTTATAATCCAATTTACATATTAAGACATATTTCAAGTTTATATTGAATTATATTAACTTTAATATAATGACTTTGTCTTTATAAGTCTAATAACTAAATTATCTAAATAATAAATTTAAATAAGCTTAAAAAGTTTAAACTTTTATTTAAAGAATATCATTATTGACATTAATCATAAAAATATTTATATAAATATAATTATATTAATAAAATAATTAAAAATTAATTATAATAATTAATATTAATATATTTTGAATTATTTGAGTAAAAATTGAGTTTGACTCATGAGAAAAAAGTATGTAATAATGACTAATATAAAACAAACCATTCTAAATTCAGAGACAAATATATTTAAATATATAACATTTAATTAGGCTATTAACCACAGAGAGTTTACTAATTTTAGACTCTGAATTTAATCTAGATTAGAATTGATACGGAAGATATGTTCTATTTCTCTTCAGTTTACGGATGCGATGTTGTTATCAAATCGAGGCTATTTATTCAGAGGTGAATATAATGTCTTCCTCACATGTCCTAAAATGTGCTGAAATTAAATTAAAAAAAAATAAAATCTTTAATAATCATATTTTTTTAGATCTAGTTTCAGTTCCAGATCTAGATCTAGATACTAAATTTTTAATTTTGATTGTAGATCTATAGATCTTTAATAAAACAAGCTTTATTTTTGTTTTTTGTATGCCAGTTTGACTGTCTTAGCAATAGTCTCAATAGAATAAATAACAATTATTTATAGTAAATATAGTTAATACAGTAGTAGATCTACTGTTGTACAATCAAAAACTATTTCTGTTTACTGATTCTAATTGAACTTTTGTTGAAGTTAAATGTGTTGATCATTTTGTAAATAAGAACGTTAAAAAAAATTCATTTTCATAAAATTATTTTCGTATCATACTTTTTTTTTTAGCAGACCTACAATAAGTACAACTATGTCATTATGTGGATTACGCGTTAAGAAATCTCTAGATATTTGCAAAATGTAATAAATGATTTGGATGTTCCGTCTGAGTTGAAGATAATTTAGATTGAAATCTTGATACTTTATATAGATCTAGATCTACACTGTATGCGTAAAATATACACGCAAGAATCTATTTCGCTAGTAGTTTTAATTAGATGATTCCTTTATTTTTAATAAACATCTTACTGGTTAAAACAATTAACAGTGAAAAACAATTGGTCATAAAAATTCATTCATATTTTTCATTTAAACCTCCAAATTGGTTAACTTCCTGACTTTGCTTATCTTGTCTTACGTCATATTGTATTAATGTCGATCCTGTCTTTCAAAATGGACACCGGAGGTAAGTCAACATGTGTACACTTGCGAAGTTTTAAATGAATTTGATCTATTCTAGTTTTAGATACTAAATCTTAATTCTTCATCCATTTGCTTCTGTAATTTAATTGAACCTAGTTGAATATAATTGTATGACGTTCAGATAAAGATCTAGAACCAGATCTTTCTGAGTCTTTTCACTGTGACTGTCCGACAGTCACAAATCACAATCATTGAATCAATGTCAGTGTGCTGTTCAAGAATCAAGTGTTTGTTTTTAATTCTTGTGATTTCAAACTAATCACAGTACTTTGAGTAATATTAATATAGACTATAGTAAATAATAAAATAATAATTATAATATTAAATTAATAATTTCTAATAGATCTAGATTATATAGAATAATATAGATCTAGATAGTAGATTCTAGACTAGAAGTCCAATTGTTTATAATTTTAATTTATTTAATAGAGTAAATGATAATCACCAATCGCGCACAAGACCTCTTTAGCATGCTTCAGTCATTGAAGCAAAGATTTATGATACATGCTGTTTTCAAAGAATGTTCTTCTGTTAAGTGCTGCTTAGTTTAGATTTGACAGACACAAACAATCTTGTACCTCCAGGAAAAGTTTTCATTGGCACAAGCCAAACTTCTGACAGTCTTGTCAACCAGGGTCTGAAGCTGAGTAGCAGATTCAGCAACAATGACTGATTCATCATTATAGAGGCGTTCCCTGAATGGTACCAATCTGACTTTGGTTTTTGCGCTCAATCTTGATTCACTGAGTGACTGACCACTTCTGCTAAGTTTAAGACATTTGTCTAACAACATCTAATCTTTTAACCTATCAAACATCTGTCAGAAAAAAAAAAGGAATCTTCAGTTGTTTTTTTCACCAGACATTAATCACTATCATTGTTCATCCATCCTACACATTTATCTATCCACCTACTTCACATTTATCTATCCATCTACTTTACATGAATCCACCAATCCATCCCACTAGGTCAGTTCATCCCACACAAATCCTATCATATTGACACACAGATTTATAAATCACACACTTAATATTTATATTTGATATATAAATTTGGAGACATACTACTAGTCATGCTTCTACACAAAGATGATGTACAAATTTACAGCATATAAATTATAATCATACTACTAGTCATGCTTCTACACAAAGATGATGTACAAATTTACAGCATATAATCCGAAGCCAGCTAAATACAATTATATGCATAACTGTCCTACAAAACTCATTGTAATCTATACTTTTTTTTTCTTTTGTCTTTAGAGCCTTCTCAAGAGGATTCAGTCCAAAAGCCTTCCACAGGCCCTAAAGGTAAGATCAGTAAAACAAATATGTAAATAATTCCTCCCCTCTCCCACTGATAATCTGAGAACTTGTCTGATTTTTAAAAGCTTGTATTACTCAGTATATGAACCTTAAGACCTGTTTGACTGATTCTTTTTTATTATCACTTCTAATTAACTTTTTTATTATATTTTTCTATAACTTCATCAATCAAATCTACAACTTGCTCTTAAACATGTCATATATTCATGCGTTCTATATATGGGCTCAAATATATTTTTCTATAATTTTTGTGATCACAATCACTTTCATTGCATTATTAAAATATTTCATGATATTAATTACATTATTCAGTGTTATTATTCATTTGATTCTGATTACGTTTAGGCTCAGCTCCATCACATTTCAAGATTTTACTCCTTTAAATGTAAATTTTATGGGTTTTAGCTTACACCAAAACAATAGTGTCTTGAAAAAACTTTTTGTCAGTTTCCTTCAAATGATGATAAATTTCATTCAAGGCATAGTTCAGCTGACTCAATGTGATTGAATGAATATTACCTGAAAAGACACTACTAAATTTTGCTCTTGGTTAAATGACTGATCAGACTGTACTGAATGTACTTTTTTTATGCATTTAAAGCTTAAAAATTATGGTAATTTATTTATTTTTTATAAGTTTATAAATATAATTATTTGAAAATTAATAAAAAAAATGCTATCAAAATTTTATTTGTTCTATGCTCTATATATACTATATATACAATACTCTATTAACACTGTAAATATTTATTAGTTTTGTTTGCATTTTTATATTGTCTAACAATATTTGTTCCTTTTAGTACTGTATAACACTTCCATAAAAAAAAGACATAGAAACACTTTCAAAGACAACCATACAAATAAAAAAAAAGATAATTTCCTTTTAAGTTTAAATAAAAAAATGTTGTTTATTACCAACTACTATCTGTAGAAAGCTTAGTTAGTTAATTTAGTCCACTAAAGAAATTACTTCAACATGGTAATTTCTTAGATGTGTTTTTTTCATAAAAATGTGTGGGATAGCTATTTCTTCATATTCAGAGACCCCTAAAACAGATAATGGTTTAGAGTGTGAACAGCAATAGTTTCACCATAAAGTTAATAAATATCTCACAAAGTTCTAATTGAATGTCACAATTTTCGTTTCATTTAGAAATGGTAAATGTATATATATATTTTTGATATTGGAAAGGTGGTAGTGTAATAAAAAATTGTAAAAAAAAAATGTGTGATAAAGTACACAAAATGGCATCTTTTTTTTTTTTTTTTTTTAAATTATGTCTATGTTAGTATTTCTTAGATATTGCTCTAAAAAGTGCATCAAGAAGTGCAAAACCACTATCAATTGTAAACAAAGTCAAACAAAAAATGTATACAGTCTTTGTTTTTCTTTCACACTAAAAATCTAACTTGAGTAAAATAGGACTAGGTTTCCCAAGTGAAGCTTGGACTGGGCCTGACAAAAAAGGACATATTTTAAAAATACAAATTAATTATTGTAATGGGAATTGCAGCACTACATTGTACTAATATTTTATCTTTTGGACTGGGCCTGACAAAAAAGGACATATTTTAAAAATACAAATTAATTATTGTAATGGGAATTGCAGCACTACATTGTACTAATATTTTATCTTTGTTTGTGGTGCTGCACAGGACACTGAACAAGTTTATATCTAGGTTTATTGTAGATTTAAACCTACTCAATATTTAAATGTGTATGTAAATTAAATCTGCTTCTAAATCTTTTTCTTAATGCATTGAAAATCAGTAAGATGCTCCCTGCATCTTTTAGTTTTTAGTCTTTGATTAGGTCCTGTTAAGGTAACTATGTCTACAGTATTTTTAAAAGATAGCTGAAAATTTGTAGCATGGAGTGAAAAAAAAAGTCTCTTGTGGTATAATAAACATGTAATAATAATTATAAATGCCTAAATTATTATTGCAGCTGATAATAATAATATCATGTGTGTGTGTGTGTGTGTATAGATACAAGTTTAATTGGTTCCAGACCTGAGCTCTTAAGTCGATCTACTTGTATCTCAAACAAATATTTCCCATATAAAATAAACCAATTAATTGGTTCTAACCCTATATAATATAAAGTCCCAAAGTTACCTAAATGCTGAAAAAGACATTATGAATGAATAAATGTAGATAAAACGTGTATACATAAACAAACAAAAATAATGAAATGAAAAATACAGAACGGTATCAAGAAAATGTATGTAAAGCAATGGTAAATGGATGGCTGACAACTGCGGCTAACCCAGTGCGGGTGAGGAGGATGGAGCTAGGGGGAGGGTGAGTTGACTGAACTAAGGCTATGTAAACAGCAATTCAGATAATTCATTAGCAACACTGCTTCATTTTGATGGATATCTTCTTTGCATCATTTGACTTTGCACTTACATTAATTTTCTTGGGTCCCGAGTTGCACAATAATAATTCTGATTAAAATCACTAAACTTGCTAGCTACAACACTCACACTACTGAGACGAGCCTTTGTTGAGCGCTGTGGTACATGCAAATGATGGAGATCATGGTGTACCCACACTCTGCTGTTTTTGTCCAAGTGTTGGCTGAGGCAACTTGTCCCCATTTTCCAGCGCTGGTAATTATGGTTCCTATAACGAGAGAGAAAGGAATATCCCATTTCACACGATCGTCGTCAGTACATTTTAGCTATTAAGCTCAACTCGTAACTCGAATTGTCGCTTGTAAAATCAACAGAAAATTTGCTCTTGGCTCTGCTCGTATCTCAAATTACTTGTATGCAGAGTGTCTCATAACTCGAGGTTCCACTCATATATAAATATAGTTGTTATATAGTTATAGTTACATAGTTTTAGTTGTAATATAAAGCAAGTATAGCATAATTTTTATTATCTCATTTAAAAAACATATATACCAGAAGTGTTACAGATGCTACAGTGCCCCCTTTTTTTTTAAACTGGGACCAAACTTTAATTTCTTTATCTACATTAATACAAATAAAACAATCAAATTATGTTAAAAAAAACAGCAACAATAAGTTTAGTTTAAACAATTAAAGTTAGTTGTAGTTAAATCATCAATAATGTCCCAGTGATGCACCTGAAATGCAAAAGTGGGTACCTTCTTAACCAGCACTGCTTTGAAAAAAGTACATTTTCAAATTCATATTTTATTTGTGAATTCTGAAAGTACAGTGTCTAAAGAAGTGAATTCAGTTGAAATGAAAACTTATTGTAGCTCATTGTGGCACTTTTTGAACCTAGGGCTGGAGTAATGGAATATGGGCCCCTGGAGAACACTCTGTGGCAATTTTTTTTTTAGCAACTCAGTAGTACTGGCTCAGTATTCAGCATGCATTTGTAGCTTTAGTGTAGTCAGTAGTATTTTTTCCCCTGGACATGGTCGGTCCTAACGATTGCGGGGCCCTATGCGAAACTGATTGCGCAGGGCCTAATCTGGGTGGGAATAAGGATAATAAATGAGAATGGACCTCATTCACCAATCGTAAACAAAGAACATTTAGCCACATGATTCAAAATATTTTTATACAAATTATGTAATCCATAAAGGCTGTCAAGCTGACAATGCCTTTTTTTTAATCGCCATTTAACTTTTACTGTTGATACGTATTAAAAATTAATATCTACTAGTTCCCACTACTATTAAATAATGTATTTTATGTATGAAACAGGTAAAAAGAAAAAGAAGGAAGGAAAAAAGACTCTCACACTTGATCAGTTTCTAGCTACTGATGATGGGTACTCAGAGCCTAAAAGCCAGAACTGGGCTATTCTTTCAGAGAATCCAGATGGTAAAAAACATTTACTTCCTTATTTACTAAAAAATATCATTTCCATTGATTTGAATATTTATATTAATATTTTGATGAAGTTTACAATGTATTCAAAATAATTTAAAGCTGTACACATTAACATTTTAAAAAGTTGTGTAGTGACTATTAGGAAACCAGAACAACCCTCGTAAGAGACATGCTCTTCGCAGACGACGCAGCAGTTGTGGCACACTCACAAGAGGAACTTCGATTACTAATGTCCCGCTTCTCTCAGGCCTGTAAAGAATATGGCTTAACTATCAGCACAAAGAAAACAAATGTTATGGGACCCCCTGCTACAGCACCACCCTCATAGATGATAACAAGCTGGATGCCGTAAATGAATTCTGCTATCTGGGATCCACAATTCAAAACGACCTTACTCTAGATGAGGAGATAAAAAACGTATAGGGAAGGCTGCATCGACCTTCGCTAGACTTAGGTCAAGAGTTTGGGAAAACCATTAGCTAACTACAGCGACCAAAATGGAAGTCTACAAGGCATGCGTTATGAATCATGGACCACTTACACAAAGCAAGAGCGAAGACTGAACTCATTCCATTTGCGATGTCTTTGTAGGATCTTGAAAATCACATGGAGAGAAAAAGTGTGCAATACAGAGATCCTTGCACAAACAGGTATTCCCAGCATCTTTACAGCCCTCAGACAATGCCGCCTGCGCTGGCTTGGACATGTTCGCCAGATGGAGGACAATCGTATACCGAAAGTCATCCTCTACAGACAATTTGCGACTGGCTCAAGAAAAACTGGTCGCCCCCACCTCCGTTACATAGATGTAATAAAACGTGACCTCAAATCAGTGAACATCAATACTGACCAGTGGTAAGACATAGCTCTGGACCGCGCCAGATGGAGAGAGACAGTGACCAAGAAAGCTATGGACAGCGAAAGAGCATGGGCCTCAGCTCTGGAAGAAAAGCGGACAACGCGGAAAATGGCCAGCTCCTCTACCACTGTAGCGAAGACCCCCTTTACCTGCGATATATGTGGACGGGAGTGTCTCTCCAAAATAGGGCTCCACAGCCACACGAAGTGTGCGAGATGAACCATAGTCGTTCTATGACTGAAGGAGGCCAATGATTAGGCAACATTTTTAAAATTTAAGAATAGTTTATACATTTCACCTGGAAAAAAAAAATACATTAATAAACTAAAAGATTATATTATGACTTTCAGAAGACTATGAAAGCTGTGTCAAGTTTGATCGTTCCACTTTGCCTACAGCCCCCAAGGCAGCAATGGGGCCTAAAGTTGACATCTCTCAAATCCCTAATAGTGGACCTTTTTCTGCCTATGTTGGTAATATTTCCTATGATGCCAAAGAAAGTGACTTGGAGCAGCTTTTTTCCAAATTAGATGTAAGTAAACATGTCTTGGTGCTTATTTCATAACACATTGATCATGCCTTTATGTAAGTGATGATACAAAAATCAAGGCATAGTTCAACTGAATTTTATGTTGTTATTGATACTCTGATGAAGGCTTAGACTTAAATCTTTTTTTTTTTTTTATGAATCTCAAGCTAATGTCTTAAATTTTACAAAGCTAACTCATTTTCTAGGTAGCAACTGTAAGAATCATATGTGATGGAGGACGCCCACGAGGGTATGCTTATGTTGATTTCAAGACAAAGGAGTCTTTACTGGAAGCTCTTACTTACAATGATAAGGTAACTTGTTAAAAGTTAAAAATAAATGCTCTGCAACTGGAATGTTTGTTCACTTTCCTTTTAACTCTTTGACTCTGGAACAAGGCACTGGACGTTGGTTTTACTCTGCAAAAAAGGTCGGATCAACGCTAAAATCATCAGTGATTTAAATTTTTTTTATTCTATTTCTCTGGTTCATGTTTTTTATTGCTTAATTTTTTATCTAGAATAGTTTCACTTTGCTAAACATCCAGTATTTCCTTCATTCAACATGTTTTGTATGAAGGTTTTAAAGAGACATTTTTTCTGTGTGCATGTTTTTTTTTTAACATGGAGCCTCAACCAGGGCCATCTAAACCTAGTAGATCTAAATATTTCTTTGATGAGGAAGTATAATAATTTAGATGACAGTTATTTTGTTTTATCTGAGGGTGATATTGATTCTAAATTTAATGATATAGTTCTAGTAAATTAATTTATAGTAATGATGAAGTTTATCAGCTGATGAAGCAGCCCAACCCCCAGCTAAAGTTCAATGTAGATCTAGAACTAATTTAGCTGTCTTTACATCATCTAGATCTAAATCTAATCAAATAGAGGTAGTTAGTCTAGATCTAGGCACAGAAACAGAACAATTTCAGATTTGTTTCAGCAAGAAATGTGGGTGTCAACCTGGACTTAGTAAGCAACTAATGAGCTGGAATGTTTATTTTTATTGACAATGACATTGTTGATAGTGTTGTCAGCACAATAAATAACTATGCTTACTAAAGGATTAAATTGAACACCCCTGCTAGAATAAGATTCATTTTCAGAGAATGGAGACCTATAACTATAAAGAAAGACAGTATGTAAACACTGTACGTCAGGGAGAACTGTTTATGTTTGCCGCTGGATAGAATAGAACATTCATATTACTGCTGCCATGAATATCACAGTAGAAGGAATATATATAGATATATACTAATTACATGAAGAACTTTAGAAAATACAATATATATTTATATATGCTGTACAGTTGGACTAGTTTTAGGGTAAAGTTTTTTAGTTCCAAGTGTGTAGCTTTTTGGATTATTAGTTTTTTTTATTGCTGTTTCTTCTATGGTGTTCTGTAAATAAATGGATAAAAATGAGAAAAAAAGTTCTTGGGATTCAATTCAGACAATAAATTTCTTATTACATGCACTTGGATGGATGTTTTCAATGTCAGTTGGTGAGTTTATAATTTTTGTACTCAAAACCCTAAATTACAACAACATGAGTTGCAAACAATAAAAATTAAGAAATAGAAAGAGCATGCATTTCTCTATAATTCTATATCAATTTTATTATTTTCCAATAATAAAAAAAAACTTATACTAGATCGGAGCGAAGTAGCGCACTCCGAAATGGCGGAAAAATTAATTCTGTCCGTGCATGGAAAATAATTTCAGAGTCAAAGAGTTAACGTGTCCCAATGACCATTGAAAAAAAATTATCTGTCTGAATGTTCCACAATGGTAGTTTTTACCATCTGGGTTTTACCAAATACATGGTGCACACCTTCAGGATTATACCACTTTCTGTAAGCGCCTAAGGGTTGCACTAATCAAATAGAATTTCTTCATACAGGGTTCGTAGCGCTCCTAAAAACTCCTAAAATCTCCTAAAAAATGAAAAGTCTCCTAAAATCCTAAAATTCTCCTAAAAATTGCCAGAATCCTCCTAAAATTTTGTCCTCGCTCCTAAAATTTTTACCCAATATTTTTTTTAAACATAATTTTGCTTATTTCTTGCTAAAAAATGTGGGGGAAAACAACGGCGTAACTAGATCTAGGCATTTTGATCGCGTGATGTTGCGGGCTGGCTGTGTTAATGAGCTGACCAGTGACGCGTCTTATACATCGCCTTTCACCCAAGCGCGACCTGTGATTGAAGATGGCCTTGGCTTTAGCAAGCATTTCGCCTTGCACCTTGATCTAGTCTGTAGACGTAGTGACTATTGTCTATAATTAGAACATAACCAGTCTAATTTGACCATAACCAGTCTAATTTGTAGGCTACACGCTCCGGGCCCTCCCTCACCTAAATCTTGTAAGAGTTAGCGTAGAAAGTCCCTAAATCATCTAGATCTAGAATAATCTAGATTTAGATCTTAAGTTAGCCTTGAATTTTAGTCAATTATTGATCTCAATACATCGATATCTAAGTCTAATCTAGTCTAATGTCTAGATTACTCTAGAAAAACGCTAGTTTCTAGATTTACGCTAAATCACTAGATCTAGAATCTGGTGGAGATAATTCGCATACAGCGGTGATAAGCCAGCAAATTTTAGTGACTTAGATCTAGACTATTCTAGATTATTAAATCTACGGTATATTCAGTGAAGATAATTCGCGCAACGTCGTGAAAAGTCTGCGAATTTAGTGACTTAGATCTACAGTTAAGATTTACAGTATATTCAGTGATAATTCGCACACAGCCGCGAAAAGTCCGCGAATTTTAGTGGCTTAGATCTAGAGTCTAGGTTTACGCTAGATTCAGTGAAGATAATTCGCACACAGATGTGAAAAGTCCGCGAATTTTAGTTGGGATCTATAAAGACTAGATCTACGATAGATTCAGTGAAGATAATTTGCACACAGCCGTGAAAAGTTCGCGAATTTTTGTGACAGATCTACATCTACTGTAGATTTAGTGAAAATATTTCGCATACAGCTGTGAAAAGACCGTACCGTAGAGTTATTTTGGTTGTAAAAATTGTGCTTGAAAAAAAAAGAAAGGTTAATGGTAGGCTAGTAATAGGACTAAACCCCCTTCCCACCCCCCAATCCAAAAGCCATTATTTAGTAATAAAATGTTAACTAAACATACAAATAGGCCTGTATATTACAGGCCCTGTTTATAAGGACAATTTAGGCGCAATTAATAAACAAGATAAAACATTATTACCTTAAATGCACATAACTGTAGTATCTATAATAAGATACACAATGGAACTAAAAATGTACATTTTCAACACAGAGAAGGCATTAAGGCATCTCTAAGAATGTTTTTTATGAAAACAAAATGGAATAGCAATCATTCTTTACTAATGTTCTTTACCTTTGTTCTTTACTAATTGTTTGGGAAAAATAAATGGGCTTTTTAGGTTTCAGGATGACAGTCAAGTTGTTACTTGTTTAAAAAAATAACTTTCATTACATTTTCTGTAAACATACCACAGCCGATAACATTGTTTCTGTTCTGGGTCTGATGTTGGCAAGATATTTTTTTTATTTTCGTAATCAAGTACAATAATTGATTTGATAAATGCATATGTTCTACAATGTAACACTCAAATGGTCAGGACACACGCACATGCATATTGGGCCTATATATATATATACATACATCATACATTTTATCCTTAAAAAACCTCCTAAAATCTCCTAAAATTTTGTCACAGAAAAGTGCTACTAACCCTGTTCATATTCTTATTCTGTAACTGCCACAAAGCTATGTTAAGACCGCAAGACCAGCTTACTCATTTTGTGACTGCAACCTTATAAAGTTTCGAGGCAGGCTTTTTGGACTTCCCATGACTGAGTTGTGTGGTCTCTGTTCCATCCTCCAGGGTAACCTGGCTGAGGCAGTGTTTGTTAGCCTACTAAACGTTTCCACTGGGGCGCCACATTATTGAGGCTGCTGAAATCTTGAACGAAGGTGTAGGCAGAGTTAAGCAATATTCAGGCATGGATTTGCATTAGGATATTATTCTGTGGGAACACACGGGACTGAGACTAATGAATATCACAGTAAACTGTGTTGTGTATTTTTGTTTTCAAATGACTAAATATTTTATTTCCATATTTTTTGTTGTTTTCTCTAAAAGCATTAAGTAATTAACACATTTCAGGAGTATATGGGTCGGTCCATTCGTGTAGATTTAGCCACAGAAAAAAATCAAGAAGGTCGTGGAGGTACTGGAGGTCATGGTGGCCGCTCTAATGAACCTGATAGAACAGAAGGTGACTGGAGAAGACGTGACCCTGCTTCTTTGGATGGTAAAAACTTCTATACAATATTATTAAGAACGAGAATAATTTTGATGGCATAATCTATTACATACATCAGGGAAAACTTTTTACACATAAGCTATGAAGAGATGGTGAGCTGCTGTTTGGGCTAATACCTAAGCATTATATCATTTCCATGAGATGGCACGTAGTCACTGGAACAAGAAGTCCATCGTAGTAGTTGGTGACTTTTCACATTCTCAATTTTACTTTTCTAGCTTTAGGCTTACACTTTTTAATTTAGATAAACCACTACATCAGGCCCTACATGCAGTCCTCTTGTCCTCCTTAGGACTTCACCTCCAAAAGTTTGTAGATTCCTAGTTAAAGCGGTGATGGGAATCTTCCGTAAATTTTCGGAATTCCAGAGCCTTGAAAATTTCTTCTGATCCACTTTTCTAACAAAAATATTCTGAAATTTTACCTGAGATTTTTTTTTTAAAAATCCAAATTTTTCAAATTTTTTTAAATGAAAAAAATCTGATTTTATTATTTTTCTATTTTTGGAAGAGTGCGAAATAAGGTTTTGATTTGGTTTGTTTAGAACATGCACACATCTGTTCTTTTAACACAGTTACCGACATTTTATTTCCCAGATTTTTTAATTATTTTTCTACATTTAGAAAAATGCCAAATAAGACTTGATTTGTTTTGAACGTGTGCACATTTGTTTTCTCTAGATCTAATCTAGAGCTAAAAGTTTAGATCTAGATATAAAGGGATTTAAATCAGTCTAAAAAGATAAGTCTGTGATAATGTACTCTATATCTTGAAGTTGGTAGATATAGACTTTTACTTGGAAATGTAGTTCTAGATCTAATAGTAATAGTGAGTAATATATACATCTTTTCTATATCTAGCTAATAATTAATGCTTTCAAAGAACAGTGTGGTAGTAACATAGTCATAGAAATCTGCTGCATTTGAGTAATACACATCTATTAAATAGCTTTTCTGCTGGTTCTGAATAATTGTCTGTTCTCCTCCATAGTTCCAGACACTGGCGTTGCATTATCATACCCCTGAACTTTTAAGATATTATTTTGATCTCAGTAGCTTTTTTTTTCTCCCTTAAAATTTTATAGCTTATGAATCTGATCATTGTGTACTATGTCAATGTACTATGTACTTCTAGCCAGCTTTATTGCTGCTGAGCTGTGAGCTCTTTTGCAGACTGTGCCAAGGAAAAAAAGTTTGCTGTTTTCTTCAGTTGTTCAGCACTGCCATACAGGGTGTCACAGATGCCATTATAGATTTATTTGTATTAAAAAGCTTGTGTGTAAATTAGAATTAGAAAACCCTAACTGAGCCTCAGGAATTACCCAAAAGGTCTAGTCCCTTAACAGAGCCTCAAGTTTAACTCAATGACGTCATAATGATGTCGCAAGTCTATTGGTTGATTTGAAAATAAAGATTTTTTAAAAGAGTTAGGTCAGCTGATATAGGACGCGCCAGAAGTCAGTCTGGAGTTGGCTTTCTAAGCGAGAGGTTCTGTCTCTAGTGTGTTCTGTAATAATTTTGAAGAAAGAGCCTTAGTATTGTATTTTCATTTTTAATATGTACCTTGTACATAAGCTGTACTTAAGTTATATTTGAATAAAAGTTTCTAGTGTTTTATTTCTATGAGGAAGTTATTCAATTTGATTCCTAGATCGTCTGTGTTCATTTATTATATCTAATTCAAGTTAGACTCCCCGGCAATCACAAGTATACTCTCCTATCGGACAGCAACTTCATTATTACATCTCAAGATAAAGTTGGCGAAGTCTTCATCCGCCATCATCAAGTATTGTTACATCTGGCACCTCGACGATAGGAAAGGTCTTGTGACACAGGGTGTTGGTTATGTTGGGCTGTAGTGGAATTAGGGTCTGCCTAAGGGGGGCATTCAAAGAGGATATGGTTTACAGTTTGATATGGGTGGCGCAGTGTCTGCGAAGGGGGAGTTGTGTAAATTGATAGAGGTGTGTGTCCTGTTTTTAGTTGGAAGATTGTAGATTGTTCTTTGTGGGGGGAGGAAGTTAATACTGTCCAGTTTGTTAGGCATAGTCATTTCTTTGTACATGGCTCTGCCTGTGTTTCCTGATGCTCATTCGTTGAGCCACTCCTCTTTGTGATTGTTGACTAACATTGAGGTAGTTAACAGGTAGTAGTAGGAGAGGTAGGTAACAGGTCTATCTGGTTGTTCCATAGATGAACCTGCCTTTGATAGCTTGCCTTTTCATTTCCCATGATGCCAATGTGTCCAGGGAGCCACTATAGTGTGATTGATATTTAATTTTGTTGGATTATCACAATTAGTGTTGTCAACTCTCTTGGGCTGTTTGAGGTGTTGCTGTTAAGTGCTTGCAGAGTGGATTGGGAGTCTGTAAAGACAATATCTGATGGTATTTGCACTCATTCATATAATTTGTTTTCAACCGCCTGTAATGCTGTTGTATTTGTATCAATTTTGGCTTGAAAGTTTAAACAGTAATCGTCACAGGGTGCACTTATTTCAAAGTGTTTATTTTTAGGGAAGACCAGGAAGGCACCAAGACCAGCATTGATGGTGGCTTTGAAGGCTGATCCCTCGGTATAAATATGGATAGCTGTTTTTGGATAGCTTTCAATTGTTTAGAGCGTGCCTACTTTGAGCTTCGGTGGATTTGATTCTTTTGTTAAGGTGTTATTTAGTAAATGTGTTTTAATGGTTGGTTGTTGGTAGTTTAGTCCTGGCGTTATGTTTGAAAATCTAATAATTTTTTTTTTTTTTATTGCGTAGGTGGTGTTTTAGGGCTAAATCGTCAGTAAGTTGGATTACAGTTCTTTGCGTTTTTTGGTTGTTTTTCCTATTTCTCTGTGTTAATAGTTTGTTAGGATGATCGTCCTCCAACCTTCTGTACCTCTCAATATCTTCTAATGCTGCTCTGTTGCCCCTTAACTTAAGAGGTTCAATATTGGAGTCTATTTCACAGGCTGCTGTGGGAGTAGTTCTCAAACCTTCACCAATAGATGCAAGGCTTTGTTTTGGATTTTGTCTATGATAATTGATAGAGGTTTGTTGGCAGCTACTTGTATGGAGAGACAGTTATCCATTACAAATCTGTAGTGTATAACTGTCTTAAGTTTTCTTTTCAGCTCCCCAGGATGTTCCTGTTATGTGTTTTATTATGCTTAATCTTTGTGATGCCTTTTCTTTTAAATCTGCCATACAGTTTTAGAGACAGTCTTTTGTCTAATTTTACACCAAGATATGTTGGATTTTGTGTATTTATTGGTTTTGAGTCTATTTTTAGGATGTTTCTTTTTGCTGTTTTGTTGCTGTGGCTAAAGATTGAATTTTTGCAGTTCTCCATTCTGTGGTATGTCTCCAGTTTTCCATGTATGGTTGATAAAGTTAAGTATACAGTTTTGGGCCTGTGGTCCTAGTCACAGGATCATTTCATTTGTTATTTTTTTTTTTTACCAGGGGATTTACTTGATTTTTTGTTGAGATTTTTTAGGGCAGCTTTGAGCTCATTAAGAGTGAAGGGAGTGTCAAAGATCTGATAGTTGACTGTTGGAGTTTTTCTTCTTTCTTTAGGATTTTAGTAAAGGCCTGGTCCAGTTGTTTTCTTGGTTTTGACTTGTTGATGCTGGCAAAGTATTTATTAAAGGTTATGGCCTTTTTAAGGTTTTCTGTTATTAGGTCATCAGTGCCCTTTTTATTTTTTTCTGTTTTAATTTTATATCTTTTAAGCCCTGTCTATACTTTATCTTGTTCTCTCTAGTAGTTTTTTTTCTCTAAAGTCTTCCTGGCCATGTTTGTTTCTTTTACTAATTTATCTAATTCTGGAGTCCAAAAAGGTTTGTATCTCCTAACTTGACCTCGAGGGATGTGTTTTTTCACTGCTTGTAAGATGTTGGAGACTATAGGTTGAGTTGACATCTGTCTCATTATGCTTGATAGTCTTGAGTCTGTTTCTTGTGAAAAAGCTGCCCAGTTAGCTTTTTTATAGTTCCATCTAGTTGTTTTGCTGGGTTGGTATCTACCTGGTGTTCCAATATTGAGGAGTAAAGGCCTTTGGTCACTACCTATGTCTTCAAGAACTGTTATTTTAGGAGTCGGTAATGTGTTTAGAGATAAAGGTTAGGTCAGGTCTGCTAGTTGTGTTGTCTGCTCTATGGAGGAAAGTTGGAGGTGAGGTTTTGTTTTGCAGAAGCTGTAGGTTAGAGGCATTTGCTACATCCTTTATTTCTTTGTCACGCTTGTTGTAGTAAAAACTGAAATTTTGTCATGAAAAAGTGCTACTAACAATGTAATATATTTAAAATAAAATAAACCCTTCAAACACTGTATGTTGCATGTAGAGAGTGTTTTAAGGTCCATTGTTCAGGAAGTTATTTGTTCCTGTTTAGACAACGACACCATATCTTGTGTTGGTGTTTGCTGTACAGCTCAGGTACATTAAAACTACTGTACTAGGGAGTATGGCTTGATGCCCTATTCTCAATCAAGGTAGTTACACAGTTCGAACTATTATTATTATTATTTTTTTTTTGGATCTAGTTATTACAGATACTTCACATATTCACTGTATTGCATTGATCATACAGAACTTTCTACTTATATTTTTTTAGCTAGTAGTGGTAGAGATTCTGATCGAGGTGGGCGATATGGAGACAGGGGCAGTGGTGGCTTTGATAAAGAAAAGAGCAGCAGAGGATTTGGGGATCGAAGTTACGGTGGTGATAAAGATCATGGTTATGGAGGTGATAGAGGTAAAAACATTTTTATTTTACTTCAAGTTTATGTTCACAGGTTTGAAAACAAAATTTTTTAGTGTTTAACTGTGATTTGTTAAATAATCTAAGTGTTTCTTCAGTACTGGTAACAAATAGGTATTGGTTCACTAAAAAGTCTATATCTCATAAACTTCTTATTAAATTGTCACAATTTTCTTTTCATTGCACTTAGAAATGGTTTATGTATAAATTGTGATACTTTGAGCTTGAAAGGCACATAGTGAAATTTTAAAATTGTAGAAAATATGTGAAATAGTGCACAAAATGGCCTATTTTGATGTAACATGGAATACCTGGCTCAGGTTGAAGTAATATTCACACTAAAAGCAAGGATTATTGAACAGACATTTTTGTTGAAATAGGTTAACAATATAATGTTACTGCATTATCTATATCTTTTTATTTTATATTTACTTTGGTATTACTTATATGTTGCTGTAAAAAAAAAGTGTCACTGGTGCATCACATGGTGTCCCATTAAATTATAATTATTTATAATAAATTAAATTATAAACCTTTATCAAAGGTAAAGGATTTTGCTCCCAATTACTAAAAGCATGAATGATTAATTTACACAGTGCAATTAAATTAAAAACTGTAAAATTGTGTATAATTTTAGTAAAATAGGTCATGGTGTCCCAGGTGAAGCACCTCAAACACGCTTGACAAAAAGAACAATAGTTTTTAAAACAAAGTTATTAATGTGATGTGAATTACTTCATGGTATCTCTGATACCACTTAGTACACAATTAGCTCCATTTTTTTTTGGAAAAAAAGCTACATAGTAACTAACTGGAAACATTAATAGACATGGTGTAACACATTAGCATCCCAAACACTGCATCTTAATTAAATCATACCAGAAAATCTCAAAGATCTAGATATAAGTTGTTTTCTCACCAAAGTTTTGAATTATAATAAGAATTTAGCCTATTATTCTTAAGTTTGATCTTGAATACATGGATACTATTTTTTCTTATAATGCAAACTTTATTGTTTTATCATTGTTTGTGGTGCTTCACTAAAGAAGTCTTGATCTAGATATAGGTCTAGTATAGATTTAAATCTCTATTTCAATTTATATGTAAATCTAGTTTTGGATCTTGTTCTTGGTGCATTGAAAGTCAGAAAGCTGCATCTTTTAGTCTATGATTAGGTCATGTTTGTGGCAGTTGTGTCTGATATATTTTTAAAGAATAGTTGAACACACACATACAAACACGAAGGCCTATTACATTCATTTGTGGTTATAGAAAACTATTTTGTGAATCACTAATAAAATAATTGGTAAAATATTTACAGACTTAAAAAAAATTGTGTTTCAGTATGTATTACCAAAAAAAAAATATATTTCATATTGGCGTCCCCTTGTACCACCCGCAACAGCTTGTGATATAATAGTCATGTTATAAAAAAATACTTGAATTATAGTTGAGATATTGCAGAAAATAATAGCCTATATATTTAGCTATAATGCAAGTATAGCATAAATTCTTTTTTCTTATAAAAAAAATCTTATTTAAAAAACTTTTACTAGTAGTGTTACGGGTGCTACGGTGTCCCATTTTTTAAAATTTAACGCAAACATGACGTAAGTGCTCAAAAAATTCAATTTCTCTATCTATCTGCTTAAAACATTCAAATTATACTAAAAAAGCAAACATATTAACAGTTAGTTGTACTTTAATCATCAATGGTGTCCCAAAGATGCACCTGAAATGCTAAAGTGGGTACCCCCATTTGTAAGCACTGTTGAGGAAATGTACATAGTCCAATTCACTTTCTATTTATAAATTCTTAAAGTACAATGGGCGAAGAAGTGAATACACTTATAATGAAATCAAAAGTTCCACTTTAATTTTTGGCCTAATGTGAAACTATTTAATTCCATTACTGAAGAAACACTCATCTACATTATATTTAAAGTAGTTATAAATTATAAATAAGTACTAAAAGTATCATCAGATTTCTGTTTTTTTGATTAAAATTGAAAATGTTGAACTAAATGTTACAGGCTGTGAAGGACTTTCCAGCCTCTTTAACTATTTCATTTTAATGTGTAATTGCATTATCCCAGGAGGGGTGGTGAGAATGAAAAGTTTGGAGTTTACCAGATTTATCTAATATATAAAAGGAAAACAAAAGCGTATATATGTATGTATGTATGTCCCCGTATAGAAATCAAAACCGTTTAACCTATCTTGACAAAACTTGACAGAAATGTTCCTTGGGTACTAACTTAGACCTGTATGTATGAATTGTAGCCCTAAAACAAACTTAAAACCCTAAAATAAAATATAGTTGCCCAACTCTATTACAGCTTTACCAGCTTTACTATTTTATGGATCTAGGCTTTGTTTACAATGTAGACATGAGAAAAGATAGAAAGGATTTAGATCTAGATCTAATTTTAAGTTTAAGAAATACACTTTGCACTTATAGATTTTTACTTTGACACTTACAAGTACAAAAGAAGGTCCATTGATTTCATTATTTAATAAAATTATCCTTCAAATGTGTTTTAAAAGATTTTTACATAAATTCATTCTTTGTATCTGCAAATTAAAGATCCTGCTGAACATACTTTCATTAGACATTACCGAAAGGTTACACTCTTACACATCTCTCTATTCCTAGATCTAGGCAGTCTAAAATTGTAATTCAACTCTAAGATGATAGAACTTCTCTTCGCAAAGATAGTTTTAATCTTTAACACATGGACATACTAATTATATTACATTTATTTCATATTTTAATCAAATTAACATTGAAATTTGTTTTCTAAAGCATTTTTACATGATTGCAACTATCATCCTAATATCGCATAAATTAAGGTCTATTAGCTATTTATAGCTCCATTCATAATTTTTTTTTAACGTGAATTCACGCATTCGCTTTACTTTAAACATTATTATTTTCTTTAATTGTTTCTAATGCACTATATCACTGACTACATCAGCAATGTATGTTCCTTAGATCAGGCAGAGACCGTAGTGTATGCTAAATGTCTCTCCCACAACAAGAAGGCACTAAACATTTTTTTAGAATACCTAAATTTATCTGTATTGAACAAAAATTTAAAAAAAAAATCAGGTATATCTATTTTCATAGTATTTTAAATTAACCCCATTTTCATAGTCTACTTTCATTTGCGTGGGAAAATGTTAAAGTCTTAAGAGAACATCTTGCCATGTTTGACATAGATCAAAATCCAATGCACTAGACCAGTAATACACAAATGAGCCCCAGGTCATATCTGGCTAGTATTACATTACTGTGTTATTCAGACCAGTTACAGACCGAAATAATAGCACATAATGTTTTTAAGTCTCAAAATACTTTCTTGAAGGTAAAATATTTTTTAAAATAAATGTAAATATGATATTATTTCAGTTATGTTTTTTTTTTTTTTTTTTAGCTGGGACTGTCCTCAAAACTATCAAATGTATTTTGCTATCTAAATGATTTGATTAAAAGTAGACCTAGATATTATCAGAATCTTTTATTCTCGTATCTTTTAAAATACTGACGTGGTTCTTTAACAATTTTTTATTCATTTTATCAGAAATATTCTTTTTTATGGTTTTGTAAGATAAGATAAGATAATTTTATTGATCCAATCTAATGGAAATTCAGTTTGATTACAACTTGACAACGTCAGCGTAACTACTATACAAAAACAATGTTAATGAAAAATTCGAACAACATTCACATACAAACACACATGCACATTCACAACCAGCGCTTTATGAAATTGACTTCTGTGTACTTCTCGATGACAGCTGATCTCGTAACACTCTGATCGAAAGTGGGACAAAGGAGTTTTTAAATCTTTCAGTTTTAGTCTTGATGGAAAGGAGACGACCACTTCGTTCAGATCTTATGTAACAGTGGTTTAATGGGTGAAGGTTGTCTTTAAGAATCGTGAGTGATTTGGAAATGCATCTTTCTTGGAAAAGCTCTTCAAGAGATGGTAGCTGTGCTTGAGTAATATACGATGCTTTTTTAATTAGTCTATTTATTCTGAATCTTTGTGCCAGTGGAGTATTACCGTACCAGCAAGTGATGGCAAAGTTAATAAGACTGCTGATGGTTGCTGTGTAGAATAGTTTGATTATCGTTTTGTCTATGTTAAATTTTCTTAGCTTTCTGAGATAGAAGAGTCGCTGGTTAATTTTCGTGTATAGATTTTGACAGTGATTGTTAACAGCAGTTAATTTTTTTTTATTCAATATATATATAAATTTACATTTTATTTATTTAATTTTACATAAATTTACTGCATTTCATAACACAGAACTTGCAAACTGAATAACACAAAAATATAATGTTTTTTTATTTTTCTGAAAATGTATATATTATTATTTATTTATTTTTGTGCCTGGGGGCTAAGACTTTATGCCTTGATAACTATAGTTGATTTCTTCCTAATGGCATATTTCATTTTCTTAAATCATGCATGTTATGTTTCAGGTTTTGGTGGTGATCGTGAGAGAGATCGTGGTTATGGTGGTGATAGAGATCGTGGTCATGGTGGCGACAAAGATCGTGGTTATGGCGGCGAAAGAGATCGTGGTTATGGTGGTGAAAGAGATCGTGGTTATGGGGGTGACAGAGAGCGTGGCTTTGGCGACAGAGAGCGTGGCTTTGGCGACAGAGAGCGTGGCTTTGGTGGTGACAGAGAGCGTGGATATGGCAGTGACAGAGATCGTGGATTTGGTGGTGACAGAGATCGTGGATATGGCGGTGACAGAGATCGTGGATATGGCGGTGACAGAGATCGTGGATATGGCGGTGATAGAGATCGTGGTGGAGAAAGGTCAAGCCGAGGCTATGGCTTCAACAGAGATAGTCGAGATAATGAAGGTATGGCTTAAAGAAATTATTTTAAATTGCTACTTTTTAATGTGAGAACTTTCATTACTGCAAGTAGTTCTTTTTGTTCTTATGACTGAAATACAATAAAAAATAATGAGGGTGGTTTATTATCTTTTTGGAGCAACGTCTGTATTTTATAAAATTAAAGAAAAATTACAAAATATACTAATAAATGTGCAACCCTTTATTCACTTAGATCTTATACTTTTAAATCTCTTAACTATTGGTGTCTTATTTAAAGTCTTTTTGTGACTAGACAAATTATATTGTCTTGATTTGAACATATCAGAATAAAAAAAATATCTGTAATTGTGTAAAAGGACGTTATGTTTCAAGAGGAGGTCATGAAGAACGCTACTCTGGAAGGAGAGATGAGGGCAAGCGAGAAGATTTTCAGCGTGGACGAAGAGATGATGTCTCAGATAGAAGGTAATTGGTTCTGGTACCTTTCAATATCAATGTTAAGTTCAAATTTTGATTTGTTCTATTTGTATTTTCTACAATTTATATATATATATATATACATAAAGATATATTTTTTGGCGGGACTTGGCATATGGAATCCAAATAAAGAACTACAGTCTCTGGTGGGACTTATGATGTTGATTCTCTTTGAATTTTGGTGTAAGACTTGGGAGTTGAAGCTGAGTGGGATAAGACAAAGTGTCAGCAAGCAAATTTTTTGATGTTTTATATAGCTGTAATTCTGTGGCATTTTAGATCTTGACTACCTTTTCCCTTTGCACTTGTAATAGGACTAGGGGCTAATACTTGATAGTTATGGCATATACAGTCACAAGTTTGGGATTTGTTAACACCAGAGACTGCAGCATTTTCAACCTTTTTCCTCCTTGTGGTGTTCACCATCTGCAATCAAGAAACCCTCATTGTGTACCTATTCTCTGCTTCTTTCTCCCAAGTAATACAAAAATTTACTAATCCAAGGTAAAATATTCATATGCATATTAAAAAGTATATCATGGATACTGTGTAATATATTTCCTTTTTTTTTTTAAAATCAGACCAGTAAGTCGTGATGGAAGTCAAGGTAAAATTGTTTGTATATTTTTTAAAGTCTTTTTATCTTTCAATTTTGGACCGTATGTAAATGATAAGGGCATGAATAATTGTATTTAATTACAGTTCATAGAATCACATTTTTTTTTATAAGTAATCTATGCAAACATGGCTATTGAAAACCATTGGCAGCTTATTGGTTGTCCTAAAAACAAACCCAAGCTTATTTACAAATATAAAAATAAATTCATTTTGGTAACCACTTAAATAAATGTTTAAACATCTTGCATTTTTTTTTTGTAATGGTATAACCTTTTTAGATTCAACTAAAAAATCAAATTATAGCTTTAAATAGATTCAATTAAAAAATCAAATTATAGCTTTAAATAGCGCTACTTTCATGCTTTTTTATGGTCCAATCTCATTTGTGGATTGTTGGGGGAGGGGGTATCAGGGAGAAGGATTTTTCTTGCTGCCTTTAGATGCTCAGTAAATACAATTCTGCTTGAGTTAAGTGTTGAACCTCAAGCCTCCAAGCCAAGCTCAAGCATACTTGGCCTCTCAACCATGCATCCCACATTTACAGAAATAAATGAAATAATTTCAACCTTTTCACAGAACATAGGGATGCACCTAAGGAACGTCCTCACTTAAATTTGAAACCACGCACAAAACCAGTTGAAAATAAAGAAAATGAGCCTGCTGCTAGATCTTCTATATTTGGAGCAGCCAAACCTGTTGACACGTATGCAAGAGAGAAACAAATTGAAGAGAAGCTGAAAAAAAAAGATGACTTTGATCATAGGTGAGAAAAATATATGAAAGTTTTCTATTTCTAGTAGGTCTATACATTAATTAAACTAGAGGAAATAGAAATTGTACAACAGTTTAACTTTTACACTTGTTTCTTTCTAAAACTTTGTTTCTTTTAATAATCATTCAAATAATTTTTATTTTGTTTATTTTTTTTTTTGTATGTCAAAAAAACTTAAATTTGTTTTACATTGATTTGAAGTAATAACATGAATGCAAGCAAAATGAAATATAAGAATATTATGTGGCATTTAAATGTAAGAATCTCATGTATTCTTCTACGCAATTAAATCTGATCTGATTGAAACATTTCAAATGAAATTGTGAAACTAGTGTGAATGTTTGAGTGAAACTAGTGTGAACATATATTTTGTTTCTTTCTATGGTTATATATTTTTTAATGCAAAAAATTGTAAGACATATTTCCTCATTTATTATAAAGATTATTACTATAATTATTGAAAGTATTCTCCAATTGTATTTGCAATTAAATCATTAAATACTATCCTACTATTTGAGAAATTAAAAGCTTAACATAAAAAAGATAGTGATATAAATATTCTAAACCAAGTTACTCGCTGAGAGTAACGCTGCACTGACCAGCGCTAGCGAAGTATGCTGAGAGTAACGCAGCACTGAAAGAGTTATTATGGAACATTTTTGAAAATTTTTCAATATTTTAAATTTGTTTATTGAAACAAATTAATTTTTTTGTTTTAAAAGCACCTTTAGGTTTAGGTACCTTGAGGCAACAATTTTGTCTTTTTTAGATTTTGCAAAATATGTAGTTCGCAACTGTGAAACACTGCATTCATTCTTAGTATTGATGACATAACTATTATTATTATCAATATCAGGTGGCCGAGCCTTGCTCGGTTAAATAATTTCTTAACCCTTAAAATGCGTGTGGTAGTTTAGCCTCTTAACACCAGAATTGTAATTCCATTTGGTATGCACTCATTGTGAAACAGCTCAGCACTTTAAGGGTTAAGGAAGGTTATATACCCGAAGTCATTTTGGGAATTTTTTGTAATTACGAAAATTAACGATCGGATAAAGACCACTAATCTGAGGAGTTGCTTTAGTGTTATTTTAGTTCTAAATGTAATTGTACATGGTGATTAAATATGAAATCTCTTACGTGTAGACAAATCACAGCTCACGTCCGTTTTATAGTTTTACAGTCCATTTTTTTTTGCGTAAAACTATTGTAGGCCTACTATTATTGGCTTGGAAGAAAGACTTTGCTCTGTAACTTCTCAGATAGTTACGTTCAGACATTTAATTATGAAATTAGTGTATTCATTATGGCTTTAGTACGAAAATCAAGTGACTCAAATCTCTACGTTATAGGGTAAAACAGGCACTTTTAAAAATAGACAAAATTGTAATGCAAAGACGAATTTATTTTCTAACACAAAATCTTAATTTTTACTTATTATCCGTATCCCTACCCTGACTGGACCGCGTGCAATCCACTTCACATAGGGCCCCGCCAATGTTAGGGTTGACCCTGGATATCATGTTCAGTGTGTGCAAATAAGGCGTAGAGTATAACAAAGTAAAAGTTACTCACGGGTTTATAAAATTTAAGTGTAAACAATGGACCTCATTCACGAATCGCCACTTAATAATATTTATAAAACAATGAAAAAAAAAGTATCGTGTGATTGCCTTTATGGTTAACATAATTTGTATATAGAGAATCACATGGCTAAATGATGTTGGTTAACGATTGGTGAATGAGGCCCATTTATGAAACCTTTAAAACACAATAACTGATCATACATCAAATTTAATTTAATTATTTTTCTTCCATAGTTTCATAATAGATCAATCCACAATAAGATTGTGCGCAAATGTTTAATTAGGTCGATTGATTAGTTCTTGTTGCGAAGTGTAGTGCTGTGAGCCTAGTGTCAAGTTTTTTTCCCTTTGACGTCATGGGAAAAAAATTTCATTCATATCTCTAAACGCGTTATTGTTCTACGGTAAGCCTAGTGACGTAAGCAGAGTTTTTCCCGTTTACGTCATGGAAAACTTTCATTCATAAATTTATTCAAACCAAAATTAATTTTACAATGAGACATTTTATGTATCGAAATAACGGTCGAACTCGAGTTTTCCCGATGTGGCCAATGAGCTGAAAATTTTTTTCTCAATAATATGCAGATACGTTGAAATTTTAAAGAAAATCGTTAGAGCAGTTTTCGAAATAGAAGATATATATATATATATATATATATATATATATATATATATATATATAAGAATTGCTCGCTTAAGAGTATAGGATTAGATGTGATGAGGTTTGACTTTATAATGCACTAGCTTATTGCAGAAGATATTCTTATGACCTGTAAAGGTTTTGACTATTTGTCCAGCTTTCAGAAAACACAAAACGTGTGTGCTTATTTCATGTTTTATTTTCAATTTAGTGCTGGCAGTCAAAGAAAAGACTCTGAGAGTGGACGTAGTAGTAGACTGAGTGGAGAAAGACTAAATAGTACCAGCGACAGTAGACGCCATAGTGGTGATAGATCTGGTAAGTTAATTTAATGTCAGACCAGATTGTCCAACTAGTTGCAGACCTGCCTACCATTATGCAAAATGTGTATTCATTACGCAAAATCTCTTTAAAAAAATATCATTTCTAAGCACCTTATTATACTTTTTGTAGGAAAAACCTTATAGAGTCTAGATCTAGCTAGATTCTTTACTTTCTAGATCTAGAGCTCTAGATTGCAGAAAGTATAACCTGCTGCAGATCTTAAGCTACAGCTATAGGTCTTATACAAGAATCATAGATATAATCTACTTAAAACTTGATTGTTTGATCATTAGACTGTTCTCGAATACTAGATCCTGATTTAGATCTAGATACCTATGTTTGTATTAAAATGCCTAAACATGAGGCATTGTTTAATACGCCGTTGCTTGAAAAAGATATATCTAGATTACTAGATCTACAAATCTTGGTTTCAAAAAATCATTTGTCAGTTTTTCGTTGTCCTTGTAGAAAAAAAAAATTGACATTTGAAACATCTGTGAAGCAGCACTTAAATCGCATCTGAAATCCGATAAGCACAAGAGAGATTCTGGTCAATCAGATGGCTACCTCATGATTGTTTCCATGTATACCAAAAAGGCTGCCACAGTGACTGTCTCTTGTCCTACACCCACAGCTATGCCAGTAACGCCACAAATTCATACAATCAGTAATTTCTGCAAAGAAGGCGATCAACTCAGTCTTTGAACACCTCAAAGGCCTTTTGCTGAAACTGAAAGCTTCATCTAAATCACAAAGGTTTTGCAACCTTTTCCCTCCAAAAAATATGTCAGATGTGCAATTGTTGCTCTTTAGGCCCTAGACCTCTTTAGCATGCTCCAGGCATTGTAGCAAAGATTTATGTCACCAACTGCTTAGTGTAGAATTGACAGACACAAAAAAATCTTCTACCTTCAGAAGATGAAATAGGCTTTAAAGCCAAATCTGTGTCAAAAACTAAAAGTAAATCTACTGCTTGGGATGTTTCAAATTTCTAGATGGAATGCAGAAAGTTTCTGCTGACAACAGTTCTCAAACTAATTGAAAAATCTTATTGAAGAAAGTTTAAAATGGTTAATACCTAAATACCCATGATTTTGATGCCTCTTTTAAATGATTTATATGCTACTTTGAGTAGTTTGGTTCTGCTTGGCTGTGTCAGTGTAGATAGCATTAAATCTGAATTTACAGAATGGCAGAATTCCATTTTAACCCCAAGTTCTGCTGCATTCCAGTCCTTCAGTGTCAATTTCGTCATGGATTATAAAGATTACTAGTCGACCTGCGGCCTAGCATACGCCGCTATTTTGCAGGGCAGGCCTTAGGCACTGCAACATATGCGACCGCAGTGGGTCCCGCACTTTCTTTGGACCCGTGCTAATTTTTAGGTGTATAAATCATTAAATTAAACCATTTTATAACATATAACAGATTTCTCGCGGCCTATTGATTTACCAGGAGCCCCTGGAAATCTCCTGAAATGTTATTAAATATAGGCCTACGAAAAAGTCCTGGAAATCTCCGGAAATTATTAAAATCTTTTGTAAAGTAAAAGTAAAGTAAAAAAAAAATATATCCAGAAATATATAGATAAATATCCGGAAATATGGAAGTGAGATTAAATGTAGGGAAGCCAGTGAAATTATTATTTTAACGCAATATGTGATATAAATTAAAATACTTCTAAAGTCAAACCTGAGAGTAGACTCTATCAGTGTATTGTCGTTCTAGTTTCAAGAGTCTTACGACACAATAATCTGGAAATACTTTTATTATTATGACAAATTGAGAAGAAGAAATTCTTTATATACACCACTTTCATTAATTCACAAAATAGCGTAGCACCACATGCTAAGCTATTTTGTGAAAGAAAATAGTGCGGATTGGATACACCATTTTCCATTCACACCATGCTGCGCCATGGGATCTTCCCATTTACTTGTTGCTAACTTGTGTGTTTGAATTTTTGAACTTGTCGACTTTGAGAATTATATACATAGATTATTATTATTATTCAAGTTATTCTCCAATTATACTTGCAATTAAATCATTAAATACTATCTGATGTTAACATTTCACATGTAAATTAAGTAATATTTGAATGAAACTTAGGCATCAGTCTCCAATTATGTCACTGTCTAGAGAAATAAACAACTGTCTTGCTAAGGCCAACAGTGCTTTTGACACCTTCAATTGAGAGTATGCCAGATTAGGTCTCTTGCTTTCCTAAAAAAATTTGTGTCTATAGAGAAGTGGTTCTGACCACACTTTTCATGAGACCTGGCTGCTCTATACAAGGCTTCTATTGATCCTCAACATCAAAGCTACTCCATAAGACTACATTACAAATAACCATGTTCTACTGGAGTCTACTTACCATGTATCCTGCATAGGAAACACCTGGATAGATTGTATACTTTCTTTAGCTAGCATGTGAACACTTGAATTTTCTAATTCTGGACAGTGATGAGAGGACTTTATGGTGATAGTGGTAATTTTATTTAATTATTAAATCTAGATTACAACTTTGGCTATTGTTATATTTGGGGGGGGGGCTGAATTTTATGTCCTGGAATTTTATAATTTCTCCTGGAAAACTTCTGGAAACCTTCATTAATTACACTAGTCGAATTCTAAGGCTCTATGTGTCAAGGCAGTTAGCTCTAAAAAGATTTCTAACATGAAATATATATTTTTTAACTCTCTATGGAATTGTATTCCATATTTGGATAGAACTTTTTCACCCTTTCTGAGTGTGTTACCAGGCTTTTGTTAAACTTATACATTTTTTGTTTGTTTTTAGAAAATATTATTAGTAATGAGAATGACTGCCTTTTGTTTGTAAGAGCTATTTTAATATTAGATGAAAACTTACTGACTGTCATATAGTCTTTGGGATGTAGGTAAATTTTTGTTATCCAAATTGAAACAACTTTTAATGATATTTCTCCTTATTGTCGCAAATCTTTATATAAATAAAACACATTTAAAATTATTTTCTTAAGCTACATTCTACTGTAGCGCTACCATCCAAAACATCCAGGAAAAAAAATAGAGCCAATCTTTGAAAACATCTTTCTCTGTAAAAACACCTTGAAAGAAGATCCTGAAGGTCTAGTAATGAGATAAAAAGTTTAAGCAATTAGGGAGGAAAAGTAAAAGAAATGATGATGCCAGTGTTGGCCTGGTTTAAACCAGCAAGTATTTGCACATTCATTTTTCACCATACTTCTTAGCTCTCTTAACGAGCCATATAGCTCTTCTTATCCAAAAGTATTAAATTAATTGCAGGTATCTTCCTATTGCACAATAGTAACTATTGGTCTTTAATATTTGGGACTTATTTCTTTAAAAAGACATTACATTCTAATGATTTTTTTTCAGCCCCAGCAGCAAGACGTGACAGTGAACATTCATACACATCTGATGATGGTGGTCTGAAGGAAGAAGCTAAGTCCCCGACAGTCAGCAAGTCTAGTGAAGCAGCTCCTAAACTTGTGCCAGCACCCCCTCCTAAAGAGAATCCTTGGACCAAGAAGAAAGAGGGTTGTACAGCCTTGTCAAGTACTACCAATGTGTCTAACAATGCCAGTGTTTCATCATCTGACAAGAAGGAGCCTGTTGTCTCTAAGGTATGTAATACTGAAGAATAACTCAATTAGAATCATTTCTAATATACCTTTCATTAAAAGTTGTTTGGTGTAGAGTTATGTCATTTAGAACTACTAGAATTGACAGAGTAAAGCACTGCAATCGAAAAAAAAAAAAAAGTAGCTAAAAAAACAGCAATTAAATATAAGCAGAATTAAAATATAGTTGTGTTTAGTCAAAAGTAGTAACACACTCTTCTTGTTAGCTTATTGCTTATCAAACAATCACACTGAGTTTTCCTATTTCTCTGTTTAGCCCAATCCTTGGGGAGATCCTAATTCTAGAGGTAAAGGTAGGGGCCAATCAAAAACTGATGTCCTACCTGGAAAGAAGGAAAAACAAAATGGAAGTCAAAATGGTCCTTGTAAGTATTTATTTTTTTAAAAAAAAGCTTAATTGATAAGAAATAACTAGTTTTCATTCTCAGTAGTCCTTTCAACTAATTGTAAACATGTTTTTATCTTTTTTTCAGCACAAAAAAAAACAGAGCTAAAGGGAAAGTAAGTATTTCTCACTATTTTAAAATGTTGATTTTTGAAAGATTTTGTTTAGGCCCATATATTGTTACAAATGAACAGTGACAGGGGGAGGTCAGCATGTGACACCGTCAAGATGACTCAGCATCTCAAGATGACTCAGCATCGAGTATCTCTGCAAACAAAGACAGGATGTGCCATGTCCTCACGTGTTATTCTAGGGGATACATGTATAAGCAAAGACAGGATGTGAGTGTTGTTCCAAAAGATAGCTGCAGTGTTTGGGCAATTTTGGAGAACTGATTAAGGACTTGGGATAGAGAGTTAATGTGAAAGTAAGTCGTAGTAGCAGTCGTAGTTAGAGTCATCTACTGTGCGCAACAGTAGAAGGGAGATGTGTGCGACTTGATGCAAGTTAACTGTAGTAGAGTTAACTGGAGTGGACTGCAGTCGTTAAAGTCTCTACAGCGAACTATAGTGGACTTGAGCCATTACAGTCGATGTAAGATGTGTACGGCTCTGATTTGTGTAGTGAGGACGACTCGGAACAGCTGAGTGGAGCGGAATACGGCTCGATGAAAGTTGAGAAAGATTGAAGTGCAGTTCTAAATACAGTGAATTGTAACCAACCAGATTTGTACAGTCTTCTAAGCTACTTGTTACAGTCAGTTTATATTCAATAAAGTTAAATGAGGCTGAAAGTATAGTTATCACGTTTTTTGCAGTTTTTGTTATTTATGTGTCTACAAGTTAGTGATGGGAATTTTCCGAAAATTTTCGGAATTCCGAAAATTACTTCTGATCCGATTTTCTAGCAGAAAAATCCGAAATTTTCCCGACATTTTTTTTTTAATCCGAATTTTTTTTTCATTTTTTTTTAATTAAAAAAAAAATCCGATATTATTATTTTTCCATTTTGGGATAAATGCGAAATAAGATTTTTGATTTGTTTTGAGCATGCTCACATCCAGTCTTTTGACACAGTTATGAGTTCTATTTTTTTTTAAATCTCGTGTTACACTAACCCAGTGGTTCCCAAACTTTTTTGTCTCGTGGACCCCTTGACATGTTTTCTGCTTTTCCGTGGACCCCCTACCCCCCCCCCCCACACGTTTCAAGTTATATTGAATTTTTGAAAATTCATCACATTTTGTTTAAATAATTTTCAACCAGTGACATGAGGAGTGAAAAAGTCATTTAAAACTACATTTTAAGTTTAATTCATTTTTTTTTTTTACAATAAATCTATTGACGGAATTAAAATTTAAACCCATTATGTAACAGTTAATATGTATCGTGTACTATTACTAAACACATTGGAAACTTTTTGTTTTTAAAGGTTTGCGAGCTCGACTTCCATTGCTACGGAGATTATTTTTCATATTGAGATTTGTTGTTTTAGTAAAAGGCTTCACAAAGAGCTGTTTTTCGTGGATTTCTTGAGCCATAATAATTTGAATAAAAAAAAATACATCATTACCAGACAAGGTATACTCGGCCAGCTGTATACAGAAATATATTGTTTGCAGAAATATGTTGTTTGCAAAGACTTACATTAGAAGAAAGAAATATTTAGCTATATTCCAACAGAGCTAAAGAATTTAGTGAACTCTTTTACAATACCATTGCCCTAACAGAGTTTTCATGGATTGTTCTCAGAAAGCCACCACAAACGAATTTAAAAATTGAGATCATTATAACTAATGAGCTCTATGAGAACCACAGAGAAGAAATAGGAGCACTGCATCATAAAAAATGGCACATTAACACTTTCTTGTTTGACAATGAAGTAATGAAGTTCAATTTCAAATACTTAACGCTGTACAGTCTACATTTCTTTTTGTTAAAGTTATAACTAGACAAAACTGCACTATGCAAATATAGTTATTAAATTAAATAAAACGATTTTTCACACATACATCATGCACTCCTTTTTGCTGAGAATTAGTTCTGCTGTAATTTGGTCATCGCCTGGTGCTTTGTGATTCAACTGATGAATGTCCTTGTCATTTTCTATTCACATTTGAGCAAGTAATTGCGTATGTAGTTTCTCATAACTGCGTTGATAACAAATTCAAGATATTCCTGCAATCAAGATCTACTACTGTTCCATTTGTTGCTACTGATATAATATAGTTACAGGGTTTGCTTTTTTTTCGAACGATTCGTTCAAAACATCAAATGTGTTCGACTTTATTGTCAATTATCAGTTTTCACAAAACGAAATTTTGTCGTGAATTTCTTTATCCATAAATAAATGAACATGTGCCCAAAAAAAGTCTCATTACAGGCACAACTCGGTTCATATAAAGACCTTTGAACTATTTGTTGCTTATAAGAATTCTTAGCAAATATCAGATGCAGGTTTGTGTACAAAATAGTTTTAAAAACTTCAGCGGCTGGCTAAATCATAAAATTTTTTTTTCGCCATTTGTATGTCATTTTCATAATTTTGCAAGATATTTTAAGACACAGCAAACCATTATATTTTCCTTAAACTTTGAAAACAAATATTTTGTCAATTGTAGATTTTCTCAATTTAATCACGGAGTTTTCAATAGTTTTTCAAATCTTATCAGGGTGGCTTTGTCTCCAACGATCCTCCAGCTTAGGTGGTTTCATGGTATCATTACATAAAATGTTAAATAAAAGACACATAGGCAATATAAGTTCGACGAGAAAGAAGAAAACAAATTGAAAATTAACACCATCGTCTATTTTATATGTAGATTCAGCAATGTTAAATATTAGTTATCTCTAGACCGAATAGAGCTATTTAAATGAGGTATTAAAATTTAAAATATGTTTTTCATTCCAATAAACACATGAAATATTTAACCCTTAAAATGCGTGTGGTAGTTTAGCCTCTTAACACCAGTATTGTAATTCCATTTGGTATGCACTCATTGTGAAACAGCTCAGCACTTTAAGGATTAATGGCCTAGCTATAATAAAGTATATTTGTATGATATAATAGGGGATTCCATTAATGTGAGATTTATATTGAACTCAATTCCTTCTTGAATGAGATCCACTCTCGTGGACCCCCATTTGGATGTCATGGACCCCCAATTCTTTTTTTCACTTTCGTGGACCCCCTGGAAGTCCTCGTGGACCCCTGGGGGTCCATATGGACCACTTTGGGAATCACTGCACTAACCCTAAGTCTAGATCTCAGTCTCAGGGTTCGTAGCCACCTTCAAAACCTGGAAAACACATTGAATTTCATTATTAAATTTAGAACCTTGAAAAAGCATTGAATTTCGTAATAAACGGCAAAAAAACTTGAATTTTAAAACTGTACCTTGAGTTTTTTCCCTTCGATATTTATTACCGCAGTAACCTTTGTTTTTTTCAGTAGCATTATTTTTTTAAGGCAGCGCTAGATTTAGTGTGTAGTAGTGACTATAATTAGAGCAATTACCAGCATAATGTGAAGGCTACACCCCTCCGGGCCCTCCCGCACCTAAAATCTTATTGTATAGTAAAAGTGACTTCCCATGGAAAGTCCGTAAATAAATCATCATTATCATCTAGATCTGCCTAGTAATAGTAGCCTATCTACAGTTAGATCTAGTGAAGACAATTTGCACCTAACCTGAATGCTCCATGAATTTTAGTCAACTTATTGATCTCGATACATCTACTCTAGAAATACTCTAGATTCTACATTTACGCTAAATCACTAGATTTTTGTGACGATACTTCGCACATAGCCGTGAAAAGTCCGCGAATTTAGTGACTTTAGAATACTTTAGATCTAGACTCTAGATTTACGTTAGAGTCATTCAGTCAGTGAAGATATTTCGCGCGCACAGCCGCGAAAAGTCCGCGAATTTGGTGACTTAGATCTAGAGTCTAGATTTACGGTAGAGTTAGTTAAGATAATTCGCACACACAGCCGCGAAAAGTCCGCGAATTTAGTGACTTAGATCTAATCTCTAGATTTACGCTAAATCACTACGATAGATTTAGTGAAGATAATTCGCACACAGCCGCGAAAAGTCCACGAATTTAGTGACATGGATCTAGAGTCTAGATTTACGGTATAGTTAGTGAAAATAATTCGCGCACATAGCCGCGAAAAGTCCGCGAATTTAGTGACTTTAGAATACTTTTGATCTTGACTCTAGATTTACGTTAGAGTCACTCAGTTAGTGAAGATATTTCGCACACACAGCCGCGAAAAGTTTGTGAATTTAGTGACTTAGATCTAGTCACTCTAGAATCTAGATTTACACTAAATTACTAGAATCTACTGAAGATAACCTTGTGAAGCCGCGAAAAGCCCGCAAATTTTAGTGACTTTCTGTTAGAATCTATAGCATCTTCTTTTAAGTGGCTGTGACAGGCAAGTTCAAAACGGCAGGGGGGGGGGGGAGAAAAAATTCCGAAAATTTTGTTGAGTCTGTTCCCATCACTGACAAGTACATTTAGCCAGAAGATTCAGAAATATGTAACAATATAATGTTTATGAGGAGGTATTAATCACAGTTAATAAGAAAATGAAACATTACCTCAAATGCACAATCTATCAGATACACATAGGAAGAAAAATTTATATTTTAACTACAGAGAATATACATAATATGGCATCTCTAAAAATGTTTCTTAGAAAAAATAAATAAAATAGCAACCCATTTGTAATGTTCTTTAATAAATCTTTGAAAAAAAAAAATGTTTGAGCTTTTTGGATAAGTCTAATTGTTACTTGATTATAAGATATCTTTATTGCATTTTCTGTGGATTTAGAACAGCTTTTGACATTGTTTCTGTACTGTGTTGGATGTTGGCAAGCTATTTAGTATGTTTAACAATGTATCACACAAATTGAGACACACACATAAATATATATATACCTTTTATCCTAAAAACTCCTAAAATCTAAATTATGTCATGGAAAAGTGGCTATTAACCCTGGCTAGGCCAATTAGGACAACAAGCTAAATGTACTCATTTTCTTTTTAGGTCTAAAGAAAAGCATTTGCCTAGATCAATAGATGAGATGCCTAAATATGAAGAAACCAAAACAAAGGTAACCTCTTTTGTGTTTCAAATACTTAATTTATAAAATATTTAAATTATAGTTTATATTTTGGCCATTGTATATGGTTTTGAGACTCCAATACACTCATTTCTTTCAAAATTTATCTTAATTTTTAATTTATTTTAAAATTAGGTTTATTTTAAGTAAGCTAGAAACTAATTTGGACTTTGCCTATGTAATAAGTAGATCTATAGCCTTATTAAGGCCTTTGCCTTCTTGTGCCTAAGTTAATTAATTTACTAATCTATTGAGATCTAGATCTTAATAACATATTTTTTAAAAATCCTTTTCTTAGAAACCAGTTGAGTTAGATTAGTTAGATCTAGTCTAGATCCATTGTCGGGAAAAGAAAGGGATTTGAATGGATCATTTAGTTTATTAGCACTTACTAGAATTCTAAGAATAGATCTAGACTACTCAATTCTAAATGTAGCTCCACAATATCTTCGTAAATTTAGGACCCAGCAGGTCCGGGAGGAGATGAAATGTTAACAATAAAAACAGACCTATATATATATATATTTTATTTTGCATTCAGTATTTTCATTTCGCACTATTAATCAATAAATTTTTTTTTTTTACGGAGTTCATACCTGGCGGAACAAAAAAATCGCGAATGCGGAACGTGAGCTTTTTGATGATTTTGTTCCACATAATGTGGGTCTGTAGGCATGTCTGCACAATAATTGAGAATAACTTTTGACAGTGATGGCAATTTTCCGAAAATTTTCTTCTGATCCTATTTTCTAGCAAAAAAAAGCCAAATTTTCCCTACATTTAAAAAACAAAATCAGGAATTTTCTCAACATTTTTAAAAAATCATATTTTTTCCCTTTTTTTTTTAATGAAAAAAAAATCTGACTTTATTATTTTCATTTTCGCAAGAATGGAAAATAAGATTTTTGATTAGTTTTGAACATGCGCACATTCTGTCTTTTGACATAGTTCTATTTTTTAAAAAATCTTATATTACCGTATTGTCTTACAAGACTAGATCTCGGTCTAGAGTGACTAGAGTGGTTTGAATCAGTCTAGATAGATATGTTCTAAGTAAGATGTCTAGCGTCTTTAATGTGAATACTTTTGATCTAGATTATCTAGATCTAGAGCATCTAGACTTCAATTGCTGCTTGCCAGGTTTTGAAAAGTTCAGAAAAGTATCAGAGTATCCTATGATGCCAGGCTGCTATGAGTGGCTATGGTGCTATGCGAGTATGCCCTATTAATTTTTACTCTGTTGATACAATGACCCTTAGATTTTTCTAATTCTTACCCTGCCTACCAACTTCCATGAGTTCAAAGGGGATTAGATTTAGACTTTTAGATTCTAGATCTATTATAAGAATTATAAGATATAGATCTAGTAGACCTTCTTACCTTCTGCTATCATCTATTGACTATATACTATAGTGAGCTACTGAGTATAATAATAGTGTCTAATAACATATATATCTAAATCTAATAATAACTAATAATAATACAGGGTGCGTCAAAAAAACATTCAGACTTTGAACTGTCATAGACAATTTATTCCCCGTTCTACAATGGTATATTTCTGGACATGGAAAGCTTAATGTCCAATTGGAAAAATAAATATGATTAATGTGAGTAATGCTCAAAGTGGTGGCCTTCAGCATCAATACATTGCTGAGTACGAGTCAACACTTGATTACGTACATCATACCAAAGTCGAAAGTGTCCAGTGAGATTTCTGCGCACACCGCCTGTATCTCATTCCACAGTATGTCAGGTTACGTGGTTTACGCTTGTACATCTCATCCTTAACTGTGTCCCATATGAAGAAATCCAGCGGTATGAGGTATGGAAAGCGTGCTGGAAACTTTATTGGTCCCCCGCTTGCCTAGATGATTTTTTAGGTGAACGCTGAAACAGTTCCAAGACCGCAGTTGTGGACTCATCACTTGTAGCTGTACGATGTCCCCCTGATCAACCTTTATGCACATCTCACACTGTTCCATGAATTTCGAATTTGTCTCGTAGACGTGTAATTGTTAACATTGAAGGTGGTGCTGTACCATACTCGCGTCTCCACTGTCTTCAAACCGCATCTACATTCTCAAACTTCCAGTACCACTTAATCATCTGCTTCCGCTCTCCAAAACTCAAACGCATGTCCTCCATATTGCAGTTACTTCCTTGCCACTGCTGCAACCTGTTGTAGAAACATAACATTACTTTCTCACAGAAATTTAACCTTGTAGAACAGGAAATCAATTGTCTAAGTAAGTAAGTGTGTATACATTTTTGGACGCTCCCTGTATATTGAATCTAGAGCTACTAGAGATGAAGATCCAAGTTAGATTTAAGTACATCTACATTTTAGATAGATCTAGGTCTATAGTGAGAAATATATATTAAAGTTTTTTCTATATTTAGCTAATAACTAATTATTACTAATGCTTTAAAAGCCCAGTGTGTTAGAAATCCACTTCTTGTAAACAACATATTCAGCATGAAAGAGAGTCACATTAGGATTTCTGTGGCATTTTACGTCTCTTGAGACAATCTTTTCCCTTTGCAATTTCTTGTGTGGCTAAAGATACACAGCTGCGGTTGCAGGTTGGGCATATGTCCTGGCACCCTGCTCTTTGTAGCACTTCCTCATTTGTTATCTTATCTTGCCACCTTATTTTAAAGATCCGCCTTAGGCATCGGAGGTGGAAGACATTCAGCTATTTTTCCTGCCATGAGTAGGTTGACCATGTTTCGCTTCCGTATAGCAAAGTGCTCATCACGCAGGTTCGGTAGACTAAGGCTTTAGTATTGTTTAGGATTTAGGAAGCCTCAATCTGCAGTATTATTGCTTAGCATTCTATTCCTCTAAGCATTGCTACTCATCTGGTTGTTCTTGCTTATCTTGCTTAAGAACTCAGCAGAGATTTACAAGCTTTCTCTCAATTGCTTTTCAAAGCATTTTTTGGTGGACTTCATGTACAGAGTTTAATAAAACAGTTTCTTTTGTACAAAATTTAATAATCAGTGAAACAAATAGAAGTGTAGCTCATAATTTTGAAGTATTTCCAAAACTCAAGGATGTTTAGATTTTCAAACAAATTTATTCTTAATAGCTGTTTGAGAGAGAAGCTACAATAGAATGCTCAGATTGCCTGGAACTAGACATGAAGCATCTGCAAAAAGCTTTCTCCTCTCATCTATATGTACAACCAATAGTGCCTTGCATGCATTTTGTGTGCATGTGTGCAGTAAAGCGTATGCAGTGTAATTATTATGTAATACAACATTAATTTATTTTAAAAAATTTAGCCTTCTTTTTTTTTTAGTTGCTGTGACAGGCCAGTCGAAAAAAAAAGGGGGGGGGTCGTTACAAAATTTCCTAAAATTTTTGTTAAGTCTTTTCCCATCACTGTTTTGAAAATAACCTTTAAATTCTGTCGTCTCTCAGAATTCTGATTGTATTTTGTCATAGATCGTTGTAAGCTTGACTTCATCATTGTTAATCTTTGGTAAATATTCAGTTAATTCTGACAATCGGTACATAGTTGTTTTAATTAATCACTATTTCTTTCTTTCCTAAGGACTTTTCTGACAAAAACAAATTTGCATTTTTAAATGAGGATGATGACAATGATTCTGAGGATGTTTCATGATTGTGTACATTTTAGTTCAATGAGTGTGTGAACATGTGCATATCTGGAGACTGCACCAAGCAGATATGGACCCCTGAATAAATCAAACTGAATGCTCCTAGTGCTCTATTTCTTACAATGATCAACTGTATTTCTGTATGGAAGCATTCACAATGTGTTATGTATAAATGAATTACTATTTTAAAAACCACTGTTTCAAAGACCATGTTGTTAAAAAATAATTTTAAATGTTTTTTTGTTTTCATTTCAAACAGAAGCATGTAATTTCCTCTTAAAATTTGTTTTTCTAAATGCTGGACAATGACTTGGATTTTTCTGTGAACTTGTGTGTGATCTATTGGATATCACTTTTATTTTAATTTATTATGACTTGATTGCTGGGTATCGAGGTTAATCAACATTGACTGTAACATTCATTTCTTATTGGATTATTTCACTTGACATTTGTACAGTTTTCTCCTAAATGCTTTATAATATTAATACTATACATATTTTTATGATCTTGGTTTCATTGTGTTGAATAAGACACTTCCCTCCTTGTTCTTTACTCTGAACTGTAGCTGTTGTATTGTTGGGATAAGCTTGGATAGCATAATAGCTGACAACATAGTGGCATTGTGCTTCCCCCACCATCTGTACTGAATAGAGCATGGACAGAAGGCGACTCGTTTTATTTTTTGGTTTTACTTTCCTTGGCAAACTGGTTATTAACTTTTAATTGAGCTGTTATAGTTCAATTATTTCAGATGTTATTTTAATGAGCATACCATTTGTATAGTGTTTATCTGTTCATTTATTAATTTACTAATGTGTAGTAAATTATTACTATGTTCTGTCAATAATGCTGTTCTTCTGTATAATGGATACATACATATATAATGTCAGAGAAACCAAATACTAAGTTTTGATGTTTCACTGCATTATGAATTACTGAAAGAATTTTATAATAACTTTGTAAGTCAACATATATTGTTGAAAATTTAAAAGTCAGTCGTCACGATGTACATTGATTTCATAGGGCTTCAGTGGCTTTATTTTATTATTTGAATTTAAACAGAGAAAGATTTTTGTACAACGTATGGGTAAACTAATTTAATAATTGTTCTTAGCTTGGCTTTTGGGTTAGTGTCACATAACTGCTGATTGAAAATTAAATATTTAAATAAATCTTTGAAGTTCATTTAATTATATAGCATTTTGCATAAGCTTAATATGTTGTATGTATTAGTTGTAAAAACTTTTTGTTTTTTTAAGGATGGATAGTGAAACAGTATGTGGAATAGGCCAAATAATGATGTTGTAACAATGTGTGCTTTAAATTGTCAGACATTGTTCAATAAATGGTATGAAACAGTAAATTGCAGGTTTTTTTGTTGTTGTTTTTTTGTTTTAGCCAAATCTATTGTTGTAGATTTATATAAAATATTGGTAGATAGTTTTTGAAAGATAGATTTGTTTTGAAAGTAATATTTACACTAGGAATATTAAACAATCCTATTGGAAGAATTGAACAAAAAGCCATGTATAATTGAAACTGTTTATTTCCCATTCTTCAATGCATTCATAGAATCTTGTCATGCATGACTGTATCACACACTCTATGGAGTCCAATGAATTGTCTCAAAATAGAAGGTAACATCAATGATCCACAATTTAGTTGACATTTGATAGCCAGTAGTGTACTGGCTCAAGTGCAGTAGTAGTAGATAGTCAAAATTTGGATGGATTTAGTTCCATAATTGTGAGTAAATATTTGTAATGAATCTTTTAAAATATGACACATATACAAAAGTTGGCAAAGTCATTGAATTTAACCCCTACATAATATGTGGTCAAAATACAAAACTCCAGTAATTGTCTTATCAAAATCTACCTATACTGGAGAGTAAAATGACTGACTCTATAGTGTCAATGATCAATTGGTCTCCATAACATATTTTACTTCATCATTTACCAAAACATTGAATGAATAAGAAAATAAAATTGTATTTATACTTTTACATTGAAAAAAAAAAAATCACAATTGTAAAATCACACCTTCCATCAGCATAATATAGAGTACACAGCAGGAACTTTGTCAGCATATCATTTGTGTACCTTTACATTATCCAAAAGAAAAACAATAACCTTGAGACTGGTAGGCTACATTTACCAATGAAATTTCTCCAAAATGGTTACATTTGTTTAACCCTTATGTAATAAAATAAAGATTTTATTGGATTCTGGTTTGATAGATTTAGTTTTGTCACATCATGACAAAATGGAACATCTAGAAAATGTATTTCAAGTTATTTGTAGACCTATTCTACCAAACTCCTGAGATTAATATTTGAAACACAATGTCCTATTTAAGACCTTCATTAGTTAAGAGAATTGGGTGAAGAAGGGCTTTTGAGCAAAATATTGTTTATTGAATGCAATTAGAACTACCGGTACTTTCATCTACACTCTCTCTTAAAGGGACTCAATAAAAGTCAAAAAAATGTATGAAATGCATGGGGGAAAAAAGTTGTAATATATATAAGAATATATTCGCTGTAAAGTTGTACCTTGCAAACTTAAAAAAATATACAGTGCATTTACTGTCTTTTAAGTACACAATCAAGGGCACATGGAGAGAAAGTCACAAGGAAATTCACATTGAATACAACAAAAATTGTTGAACTATACAATAGTGTAAATAATTAGATTTATACCTTTTTAAATAGTCTTTTCTTTTCTTTGTAAGTTGAACTTAAGAAGGAAAAAAATCACAACCTTTTTCTGAGGGAAAGACAATGTGCAGACTAATGTGCACTTGGCTATCCAGAGAATTTAATAAGCCACAAATGTAGTGAACAAGGTGAATAATAGATCTTCAACCAACACAAATGTAAGGTATTACTTTCACTTGATCTCTAAATAAATATGGCTCGCAAGGATTATTTTTCATAAGTTACATTTTGGAGAAGAACCACATTCCCCTAAATATGCATTGACCTGATGATAATCTATAAAGTAGAACTATTTAATCTACCTTTCTAATGTATCATCTTAGGTAATACAGATGTTTTCATGCTAAGAGAAAGTAGAACAATGCAATCACTGTTTAAGGCATGTTGTCAAACAGTGGTAGCTAAATCTGGACAAAGAGGAAGAAATAAAAACATACATTTCTAATTGACGGCCAGTACTAATATGTGCAAAATGAAGATGGTTTTACCCAGTACTACTCAATAAACAAGAGCAGAAGTGTTTTCAGTAGCATTAGCATCATATAGTCTCAGTATTCAGAAACACTTGAAAGGGTTTCAGGAAAAAAAAAACAACTATGTATTTGGCTTCAAACTATTTTTTTCACAGTCAATTCTGTTCAAAGTTGTACAAAATAAGTCATAGGCAACTCTTATTGTCCAATATGGCACAAACTAATTGCACTGTGTACTATGTCAACAGTAAGCTATAGATTGTGTGTAATGTGTCAGCAGAATTAACTATTCATTATCAATGTTGCACTTTGTAGTCAGAAATATATGAATTGTGCAGATACACTAATCAGTCTGCTGCTAAGTACAAGATGTTGAAATACATGCAGAAAATAGATCTATTGAAATCAGTACACAGAAGGTCATCTTAATCCTTGTAAACATTCTTGAATCAACCCAGATAGATAGACATACAGGGATTACAAAAATATATCTTTGTTATTAAATAAGTAAATTAAACAAAGATATGTATGTAGGACTGAATGTTATACAATTTATCAATGTAATTAACCAATGGGACACAAAACAAATTACAATGATAAAGTCAGTCAGTTTTTAACAGTATATATATATATATATATATATATATATATATATATATATATATATTAATAGAATCAAATAGAATCAATGACACATTATGGGATAAAAATTGCTGTACTTTAATAAATCTTCAAAAACTAGATGATAATGTATGAATTATTAGCATTTTTGGTCCAAGAAAGAATTTATTTTTAAATCTACATGACAAAATAAGTGGGATTCTTTCAAACTCATTACTAGTATATTTTTTCCTTCACTATTGGATGACTTCTCTGCCAGCTCCTTCAGCTAATTAAATAGTCTCCAGCTCAAACAAGGTTTTGGTATTATTACTAATTTAGTGATTCATTATTTCCTTAGGTTTTTGGCAATAAGATTTGAAAGCAGCAATGTTGAACTAGCTAACCACCAAGAAGAGAATTTTTTTTTTATATTATTTTATTATTTGGCAATTTAAAAGGAAAAAAAAAGGACATGATGAAATACCATACTTCAAATAAAATAGAATAATTTTTAAAATGCTTTAATAATGCTATAAAAATATTTCTTGTCAACATTTTTATGGCAATGGATGTACAAGTAATATATCATGAACATTTCAATGTATTGGTGGGTTCAAGTAGTTTCATTAATAGAAATCACATGAAAGTGCAAGGAATTGCTTTGTGACATTGTTCATTTCACTTCAGTCATTTATTTACATTTAGGGTGAAACTCTGAACACATGTGCTGCACACATTCAAACTTGCTATTGTCTTGATGACTTATGGGAGTTGGGGGGGGGGGGGGGAAAAAAAAATGTGAGTCAATATTGAATAAAGTTCACTCAATCATTTCCTGTGGGCCAAATCACAATTGAGTAAAAACAAAACAATACAAAACTACAAAACAAATCAAGCCTCTATTTTAGAATTGATTTAGTCTTTAGAAATGAAATTCTTTTTACTTAGTTGTGCAAATAACATTTGTGTGTGAATACTTATCTGATTAGATAAAACAAATTACAATCATAACATAATGAATACAATAAAATGCTAATATTTGTTGAAAATACTGTAAGTTTGGACAATGACTGGACTAGATTTTAAACAATATCAAATGAATAATTTACCCAAGTCAAAACTAACATTACACACCATTGGTTGCTGCCTACTACATTTGTTGGACAGCAGACACATGTTCATCTTTTCATCATTGAACAGTCCATGTGTAAAGTATACTGAAATATTTTCACCAAATTTTTAGATTGTGACAATTAGGGATTCAGGATCAGAATGTTTCATTCAATTGAACACCAAACAATGAAACATGCACTCTAAAACCACAGAACACCTGACAACTAGGACTTCCCCATAAAACAAACATTCCCAATCAACATTTGCCAAGGATGTCTTGTTATGAGATACTACTATGGAAGAATTGAACCAACAAATAAATGATTGAACTGAAAGGAAAGAAAAACAACAACCAAAAAGTATCTGGATTACAGAATTAATACTTAACAATGAATGTAATTGACTTTAATGCTATGTAATGCTATGTTACTAAAACAAATTAAAGAATGAGTATTTTATTTTATTCCAAGCAAAAATCTATTTTAACAATATTCACAAACACACCATTTTTAGAAACACACCATTTTATGACTTCCATCTGCAGCTAAAACCATTACATATAAATAATTTTAAAATAAAATACTAAATTTATTTACTTGATACTGATCAACTATATACATGGAACATTTTGAAAATAAAAGAACTCTTTGCTTTTTAAATAACAAAAAAAAATGACTCTATTCACAGAAGGTTGTGGTGGAACATCACATCACATATATAAAGGTATGGACTTTGTCAGCTATTTATCCCATTGAAGCAGAACAAGAAAAAAATGAAATTAAAATCTACTGAAATATCTGACAGTGTATAGATCTAAATGTGTAAACAATATTCCTACTAAAACAATCTAGCTAGACCTAGATGTTAGGTAAAACATTCATATATGTAAATATTTTCAAAAGTTCATTTATTTATTAATTATTTAAAAAAAAAAAGAAATTGTTACAAGGTAATATCAGACATATTACTGAGATATGGGTATAATACAAGAAACACTCTTCAGTCAATTAAATTAAATTAATTAAATTTGATGTTAACTAAATTAATTGATAGCCTACTACTTGAGTTCAATTAAAAAGTAGCGTAGTAAAAAAGGACTTTTTTCAATCACAAATTATTATCAACAAATGTTGACGGTATCAAATTAAAAAATATTGCTTCAAGTACTAAATATTAAGTTCAAGGAAGTACATAACAATACTACAGTAGTTTGAACATAATGAATCACATTTCAAATTTGCTATCACTATTTTATTATAGTATATATATATATATTTATATAGACAATTTAAAAATGAAAAATAAAATAAAATAAAAACATTAAGAATTAATTGCACAATTTCTATAAAACAATTTTATTGCTATTTTATTGATTCCTTTTATACTTTTATAAGAAAAAATGTGTCATTTTATCATTTTGAATTAGGTGTTTGCAATATTGACCAGCTTTGCAGACAATCAAGAAATGCTTATACATTAAACAATATATGAACGTTGACTATAAATGTGCTATGTAGGTGTAGAAAAATGGAATTACAGACTTTTCAAACATATTTCCTAGATTTCAAATTTTATTGGAGCAAAAATTTTTTAACGATGTTGTCGTTTCATTAGCTTTTTATTTTAATCTTGATATTGTTTGACTGAAATAGTTTAAAATCTAGGAATATGTATACAATAAACAAGAGGGTTTGCAACTAAAGTAAATTTACATTTGAAAATATGGGTCTAGTCAGTAGGGAGAGAACTTGGGCCGTTCCGCTGCCTTGAATGCTGATGTAGCTGTAAGTCCCACCCTCATTTTGGTTTGAAGTGGCTTCCCACCTGTCATAGCTGATGGTGTGGGCAATGAACAAGCTATTGATATTGAAGATGGTGGTCCCTGAGCACCGATGGAGGCAGGGTCAACCAGCTGGCCCATACCATTCAGGCTGGCCATGCCGTTCAATCCCAGCATGCTCGGAGGTGGTAGGGATTTGACAACAGTCATGGCCATGGGGTGGGGAGGTAATTGAGGCAGGGGGCCAGCCATAGACGACACAGGGGGCAACGAGGCAGGGTCAAGGGTCAAAGTCTTATGCAATTCCATGCTGAGGACGAGAAAAAAAAGAAGAAGGGGGGATATTAGGCATACTGAGTGAAACAGTTACACACTATGATAATGGGTATGTCACAGAATAGACAGAGAGAAATAGAAAGTTAAATAAGAATGTAGTCTTCGAATAAAAAAATTAATTATAAAAATTTAGCTAATAATTTAAAGAATTTGAAAAAGCAATTTCCAAAAAAGAAAATTTTTTGCTTTTTAACTCTGAAATTTATCTTCTCTGTCTTTTCCTAAAGTTGTTTTCAAGATTGTAGATCTATTAAACTGTAATAATAGTATTTATAAAATAATTTCAAAAATGTTTTCTTTTTGACTAAAAAGAAGAAAATAGAAAGAGTAAAGTAGTAATGTGAATGTAAGAAAACAAAAGAAACTGTAAAAAAAAAATGAAAATAGGTCCCATCAACCAAAGACAGATCATGCGGCGTTAATATGTATATGGGATTGCTGGGTGGATTGCGATAAATTGGGGCTTCAAGCAGAGATAAATGATTGCTTTGAGCTCCCGATTTAATAATGGCATTCTCTTTTAGCTTTAAAAAACAACTAATCCAATTGTAAGTTCCAATTGGTTGTGAAATAGATTTAGTCTATAGGACCAATTGGTTGTGAAATAGATTTAGTCTATAGGGATTTGTAGATATTAAGGAAATGAAAAAAAACAACCAAAAACTTAAGTGTCTTTCTTAAAACTTTAGATGTTCTCAAAAATCTTTTTATACCGGTACAGTGTTCAATCATCCATTGCAACTTATGATGGAGTAAGCCACCTAACAATAGTTTCAAAAAAGAAAAGGAGCCTTCTTTTTCAATGACATTCATTAACCCAACAATAATAGCCTACATTTGTCTTTCTTTGTAATTGAGAGTAAGAATAAAAGATTAAATGAAATTGAATTATAGAGGAAAACATTTTTATTCTGAAATTAAACTTGTAGTTTTACATACCCTTTAGGACAATTACAATGAAAAAAACAAACAAACAAAAAAAACAAGAAAAATGTAAGGACACAATGAATGATGATTAAACTACAACACTGTATGGGAAGGATGTAAGTGGCTTGGACAAAATCTACTAGACATGAGTTAAAGGGGAAAGCATGTATAGAGAATAATGAAGGATGGCAAGATGGTCAATGCCAGCTCATGCAGTGTAAGTGAGTGAACTAACAAAAAAAGGGGAGATTATTAGTGTGATAACGTAGGGAGAATAAGCTCGGAAAAAAACTTTAAATAATATTTTGACACACAAGTTTTAAAAAAAAAAGCATTACAACAGCTACAAAGAGGCGGCCATTTTAAACAAGGGAGCATAACCGAGTGGAAAAATTCAACACCAAAAGCGGTGCACAGGGCGGGTGGAATGAACAATAAGTAAGGGATTTGCCCCTACCATACCCACCCCATGTTCATTGAGAAGCAATCATCCTATTTGGACACATTTTTTTCTCCTAAAGAAGAGAAAATCTTTGGACAAAAGTTACAATATTATCAACAGTTTTTTCGACTGAACATAAATGCAGAAAAACAAAAAAAAACTGTTTAGAAGTGAATGTCAATGTTTAAAAGAATCTATTTTGATGAATCTGTCTTTGGTTGTGAGGAAAAGTAGACTTAATACATAAGTAATGAAATCTGCAATGTCACTGTTGAATCTATTGCAGCATGGCTGTAACATTGGTTCAATGTTTCATTTCCATATGCAACTTCAGCAGATTTTAATAACAAATTCTTTAGAACTACACAAATAAGCCAACAGATTCAATAAGTAGAATTAAGTGACAACATAATACAAATGATAAAATTCTTCCAATTTAACTAGCCAAACATTACTCTAATATTAAACTGCATTTCAAACATTAAACACGTACAGTAATTAACCCTATCATGCAATGACAATAAATATATATATATCTATAGACTTAAAAGTTGAACATTTACTTACATACAGTCAAACAGTCATTCAAATATAAAACAGAAATATCACACTTTTAGAAGTTGTGCCAAGAGACAATAAGACATACAGATAAATAGATTAGTATTTGTCTGATTGGTAGTATTTTAATCTAAAAAAAAATATTTATATAACAGTAATATAATAACATGAAATACAACAAAATGTAAATATTTCTATAGAAATTCATGCCCTGTCTTTGTAAGAATCTTTTTTAAAATTTAGACAAAGTCAGAGAATTTTATTTTTTAAAAATGTTTCACATTATTTGGTGATTGTCATATTTTAGCTTATTATTTGGATTTTAAAATATTTATTACTAATTGAACAGATTAGTATCATCATTGTTTTACAAATATAAGTGAAGCGTTCAAAGATTGCCAGTTTATTGTAGAATGTTTCATCATTGAGTGTTCAACATTTAGATCACAACCATTTGAACAGGACTGCAGATACATGACAACAGTAAGTACAAAGTGATTTCACTGTCTCTTGCTGTCTATTGAAAGTCACATATGCACATATTTTTTGAGATTGCTGTATCATTGGTTATGTACTTTCAATGTTCTTCTTGTATGGCAATTTGTGATGCCATTAGCAACCCTAAAAATGACTGAAATAAGTCCTTTTTTTTTTTTTAAAGTGAGTATTGAAGCATGCAAATAAACACTATGAGAGACAACTGTACCTTAACCAGAGTCTGTCATGTTGCAGCAATTATAGAAGCCGCATCATAGAAAAAAGAAAGATGGAAGAACACTAATAAATATATTTCTGATTTTAGATGATACCAAACAAATACACTCAGCAGATAATCAAACAAATACACTCAGCAGATGATCAAACAAATACACTCAGCA
>JADKLZ010001913.1:15385281-15400464 GCA_021533235.1 Biomphalaria straminea
AAGCCATCTTGTAACCTTTAAGATAAGATGGCTTTGTGACTGCTGTTTAATTTCTATTTCATAATAATCGTCTTCTGCAGAGAACACATCTTCCATTGTGTTTTATTATATTTGCCCAACAAGGGAAAATTAGAACAAAGAAATGACTAACCGCAATACATTTCCGACAAGCTATTCTTACTAGCTAACTAATGGTGGGCCTAGTGGATATGGCAAGCAGATTCAAAGAGATAGTCGGAGAGCTCTCACAAAGGTCTCGAAACAATAATTTGAGGCCCGAAGACAGATTCAGAAAACGAAAAGAAAACTTAAATAGACTTCAGGTAGACAACGGCTTTGTCTGCATCAGATTTGACAAAATATGCAGGTCTTAACTAGGTTTGAGTAGGTATGTGAAGCAATGTCATCAAATCTGCGGTATCTTAGACATCGGTGTTATTATTTTCAGTACTTGTATCTTCTAAGGAAAGGTTGACTAGAAGATGCTAGATATATGGCGGTGATCAATAAATCTTGAACTTCTTATTTCATTTACGGTATGACAAATAGTGTGATTGTTTTTCTTCTTCAATTACTTCTTTGAAAGTTTTATTCTTGTTCTAAATGTTTTCTTTGATTGTCTAGTTACATAACAGAGTATCCAGAGTTTGTTGTTCTATAAAGCTGCTCAATAATGGGCTGCTAATATATCTCGGTGTATCTAATAACTTTACACACAAAAAGTTCCTCCTCTGATTGGCGGTGAAGACTGTAAAAGTCACATAACATTCAAACTAAAAGAAATTGTTATGATCATAATTACAACAATGTTTTCCCCGTGTGCATAATAGAGCTGTGTGGTGGAGGCTGTGTGGGGAGGCTGTGTGATGGAGGCTGTGTGGGGAGGCTGTGTGATGGATGCTGTGTGGTGGAGGCTGTGTGGTGGAGGCTGTGTGGGGAGGCTGTGTGGTGGAGGCTGTGTGATGGGAGGCTGTGTGGTGGAGGCTGTGTGGTGCAGGCTGTGTGATGGAGGCTGTGTGATGGAGGCTGTGTGGGGAGGCTGTGTGGTGGAGGCTGTGTGGTGGAGGCTGTGTTGGGAGGCTGATACGTGTTGACAAACGCGTACATTTTAATAACGGTTGATTAGAGCTAAGGAAAGTCAATGAGCCCGCGGGAACATGTTCCTTGACAATTGTCTACAATTGCTTTAGGGAGCGCTACAATTACTTTAGTGAGCGCTCCACGACATGCTCAACACACAGTCAGCAAGTGAATGTTTTAACACCTAGAAGTGTCTCGCAGGGCCACAGTTGGAACTTTTCACGCAAACATGGTAGTTAATATTGCAAATACAAACAGGGCCGGCTTTAGAACTTTCGAAGCAGTTTGCAAATCAATACTTTAGTATGCTCATCCTTTTTAACTGCGTACTGACTAACACATGAACTAACACGCCCTAGCACACACACACACACATACACAAACATACACACACACATTAGATATAAGAATTAATTCGTAAAATTAAACATCGTTTCTAGGGGTTAATAAAAGAAAACATTAAACTAAACATTGACAGTAATTATTGTAATGAAAATGTAATAACTTCAAAGAGAGCATTATATATTTCTATCAATTGCAGCCTGGTATGGTTTATTTTTTAAATATGGTCTATTTGTATTAGCAATAATAGAATTGGTTAAATATTTTAGATAAAAGGTACAAAAAGGTTAAATGATAAAACAGAAAAACATAAATATTACATTTTAACATTTTTTTATCAATTCCACATGTGATTACAAAATTTGACAGTTTATGTATATCTTTAGAAAAAGAATTAACAGCGAATCATCCACTCAGAGAAAATTCTGGTTTAGCCATTATAATTTTTCAAATTGTAATTTTCTAAAATTGTATTTAATCTGGAGGTTTAGACATTCTTAACCTTGAACAACCATACGTCAACGCATGCATTTATTAAAATGTCTTATAAATACTAGAATATATATTTGTTTGCATTTAATTAATATATTATTATTTTAAAATTAGGAACAAATTATAAGATTAATATTTATGGATTAAATTCTAAAGTTAATTTTGTATGATTAGTTTTTGTAACAAATAGAATCTTTAGCCGAAAAAAAAGTATACTGATACTATAATTTATATTCTATACATCATTTTAAAGTTTTAGTATAACAAAAAGAAAACAAAATCAAGTAGCTCCATTGTTACATACAGCACTGACGTAGAAAAAGAATTATTTTTCTTTGTTATAGAAAACTACGACCGAAAAATTAACAGAGAACAGGAATATTTTGAGTAAAGCTGCTTCCAAACACTTTGGGCATAATATCATAACCCTGTGAAGGACATTATGCTATGACCCTGTGAAGGACATTATGCTACGACCTTGCGAAGGACATTACAATCGATCATAACATATTATATTAGTATATGGTTTAACATTTTATCATGTAGATTTTATCTGTCAATTGCAACATTCAAAATAACTATTCACACCCCGTTAAATAAAAGATGCATGCATTCAGCTATGGTCACATTAAGTGAAAGTGCTATTAAAACAAATAATTAAATTGTTGATTTATGTAACTGGACTGCCTGTATCTCTCACGTTGGCTTGAGACTTTGTCATTGTTTTGGTGACTGCCTCCAATCAGAACGTTTCACTTGTATCGTGAAGTTAATAGAACAGCAAAACTAGTACATCTTGTGCAGCGGTTCTCAACCTTTTAAGCTCGACGACCCCTTTTTACAATACTCAACTCTGCCGCGACTCCCCCCCCCCGGCACACACAAACAGCAATTTAAGAATAGACTAAACAACTCGTTTTTTTATGGTATTTGGCAACCTCAGGTAAATCGTAATTAACCCACAAAGGGGTCGCTATCAACCTTTTGAGAACCTCTGGTCTATTGCAATGTTTGGTATTGAAAAAAATGTTTCCTATCATTAAGATACAATATTAGTCACAATGATATATGTAAATACAAAGATTGTAGCTTAGTCCTAGTAAGTCTTGATGACAACAACAAAAGAATTAGTCCAACATTGAGATGGTATTTTCTTAGAAATGATGCAACTTTTGAGACTCGTAAGGATAATGTTTGCCTTAATTCCTTCATCAGAGTAGCTGACTTTGTAAGTCTTAGGAAGGTTAATTCTAAATGAATTATTTCTCATCAGTACAATGACCCCTACATCGAAACATTATGATTCAAACTGGCTAAGTAGCTTTGAGGATTTTTTTTAAAAAGACATTATGTTATATCAGAGGCAACAAATTCCAAACAAATTGATATTTACCTCACCGCCCTATAAACCACAAGGTCTGAAAAGAGGAAAGTTACTTTTCGTTTTTTTTTTAAAGTATGGGCGTAACCAGGATTATTTTAAGGGGTGGGTTGGGGGATAATTTTTTCCCTTCCCCCAACACACACATATTAATATAAGTGTTTATCTATGTGTGTGTGTGTGTACGCAATTATTGTTCATTACATTCATTCCCATTGTTCTTTTTTGTACCTTAGAATGTGATGTTTCTGGAGCTAGTAGTACAATCGTCGACTACCTCCCCCTGCCAGCTAGAGGTTAGGGGAAGTGCTGTGAGCATTAGTTCAGGTAGATGAAACTAAAAAACAACAACAACAACTTATTCTAAGAAATCTACATTGCAATATTCTGCTACTCTTCTATTAACAAAATTGTAGGTGGGATATGAAATCTGTTATTAACTGTACTTTAATAATAGAACACAGGGAATGGTATAAATTGGTAAATATAGTTTTACATACTTTTTTTGTGGATTGGAGCCACAAAACGTCTTTACAGAGAGAGAGATTTAGCGATTATAATCTTGCTTTTCTTTATATCAAGAGGTGCGGTGGCTGATCGGTAAATCGATTGGCTTTTCAACCGGTGGTCCGGAGTTCTAATCCTGGTGAAGACTGGGATTTTTATTTCGTGGATCTTTGGGCGCCTCTGAGTCCACCCAGCTCTAATGGGTACCTGACATTAGTTGGGGAAACGTAAAGGCGGTTGGTCGTTGTGCTGGCCACATGACACCCTCGTTAACCGTAGGTCACAGAATTAGATGACCTTTACATCATCTGCCCTATAGACCACAATGTCTGAAAGGGGAATTTTTTTTTTCTTTATATCGGAAAGGGGAGGGGGGCTAAACTCAAAATCCCCCTTGGCTCATGGACTTTGTATACTGTAATGTTTCTTTAGCTTTTTTTCAACCGAAGAGTTTTGAACTTCAAATATTTCCTGGCTACGCTCATGGAATGTAGGGATTTGAGCCCTTATCCCCACCCCATTAGCAGTGGCGTAGCAAGGTACCCGTGGGCCCGGGTTCAAGAATATGTTGATGGGCCCCTCCCCCCCTCCAATATGACACACATTTAGTAGTGTGACAAAGAAATCCATTAGTTTATATGTATTAGTACATTTACTAAAAGACATTCCAATGCAAGTTAAAAAACACATTTGACAGAATCATTGAAGACCGTAATCAAGTACTGTATAGCAAAATAAACCTAACGTGCAAGTGACTGCTTTTGTTGAAATAATAAATGAAGGCTATTCAGTGGCGTAGCTAGGGTGGGGGGATGGGGGGGGGGGTCCAAATGTGAAAATCTCACCGGACCCCCACTGAGCGTCCCCCAAAAGAGTGTCCGAAATTTCTTTTTTCACAAAATAATACGCCTTTATTTAATGTCAGGATTCGAATGTCAAAATGCAGGGGTCCCTAAAGAGATCAAGCCTCTCGGGCACCCATATATCTAACTATGCACTGAGGCTATTGTACTGTTCGCTCATATTGAAAACCCATCCTTGCCTTGGCATCGTAAGTAGTTTTAAGAAAGATGGTGGTATTTTATAACTTAAGAGTGTTTGTTCAGTCAATCCTACAGACTTCTGGTTCTCACAAATATGAAATCTTACAAATTATTTCCTGTAAATTCCTTGGGTAGCTCTTCATTGGAGTTCACAAAACAATTTCAGAAAAGAATGCAAATTTGATTAAAAAAAATATTCTCTTTGAGTGCTGTCAACCATGATAAAGAAAAATGGCACAGATTTTGATCTTCTTTAGGTGTTTTGCTAAAATTGCCTAAGTCTGTTGTCTCGTTTCGAATTTGTGTGTCGAGGTACAGGGTTGTATTTTTGTTTTCTTAAGAATTTAAGTACTGCCAAGACATTGTTGTTGTTACTTGTGTTACAAAAATTATTCACTTTGCGATGACCACTAAATGAAAGGTTTTCACATTTTAAAATTACAACTATCATTTACTATGCGATGTATTACTTTCAGTCAGTAATTGTCAATTTTTTCGATGTGCTCTTTGTTTAGAACATACAGGGTTCAGGGTGTCTGTATGTTGGGCAAGCTTTTTGGTGGAGTTGAGTAATTAGGCCTATCTTTTTTGTTAACGATTCGGTTGGAAAACAATGTTGGTGCTGTGTCTGGGTTTAAATCCAAGACCATCCTTACGAATTTTTTAGTGCCCATACCAGACGACAAAGCAGCCATTCAAGTGAAAGACTATCCCACGATAAATGTAATTATCGCTATATCTTAAAAATGTGTGCTAGGCCTTTAACCCTCCTCCACAATTCAGTCAAAATACGTAGATAAAAAGTCAACATCTTTAATTTTTCCCAAAATAACAAACAGAATATTATGTTTCTTTTTCTTGTTTAATACCTAATATCAGGTGGCCGAGCCTTGCTCGGTTAAATAATTTATAACTAAGAAAGGTAATATACTACTGCTACTGGTGCTACAGCCCATGGAAAGATATGGCCTGCTCTTACACATCCCTCCATTCATATATCTCATGGGCCTTTCGTCAGCACGCCCTAACGGTAACCCCAAGTTTAGAAATCTTGTTCAGTGTGAGAAAGTAAGGAGCAGTAGAGCAGCTGTGTAATCACCATTTCCTTTGTTTTGGTACGGGACATTAGACCATGAACACATGGTCATAATTATACCAGCAAAATTATAATTATAATAAGGCTTGACATCAAATCCGAAGATTAATGAGGAACCTACACCGCTCTACGCAATTAAAATGTAAACAATTTATTAAGCACTTAAAACGCAATAACTAATCATACATCGGTACATTTAATTTCATTACTTTCCTTCCATAGTTCTATAATAAATCAATCTTCAATAAGATGGTGCGCAAATGTTTAATTATGTCCTTTGATACTTTAAAACTCGTTCTTGTTTGCATTGTAAGCCTAGTGACGTAAGCAGCGTTTTTCCCGTTTACGTCATGGAAAACTTTCATTCATAAATTTTCCATTTCATTCATAAATTATTCTGACCAAAATAAAATTGAGACATTTTCATATCGAAATAACGGTCGAACTCGAGTTTTCCCGATGCGGCCAATGAGTTCAGATTTTTTTTCTCACTAATACGCACATACCTTGAAATTTTAAAGAAAATCGTTAGAGCCGTTTTCGAAATAAAATTTATAAATAAATAAATAAATATATATATATACAAGAATTGCTCGCTTAAGAGTATAGGATTTTAATTCTAAATCTAGAGGTCTGGTAATGGAAAAAATAAAAGATTTTTACTTTACGCAGAAAAAATAGGTACTACCATCAACGGCTAAATTAACATAGATGAAAAATAACTAAAGAAAGAAAAAGTATGGGACCCGGACGTCACCACCAACGCACCGTCACCACATTACAATAAATCAAAAAAAAAAAACAGGTTAATGTTTTGAAGTTAATGCAAAGTTTGAGATGACGTTCGGGATATTTTAAGGAACCTTTTTTAATTTTTAACCATTTTTTTTTTACAAAATTGCAGTGTAGAGCAGGCCACGATTAGTCATTAGTCATGGGACCAGGCGATATGTACCCTTACGCGTCATGTAGTAGCGTAGTTACAGTTGAGAGGGCCTTAAGCTATTTGAGATATGGGGCCCCATATAAGTCCACAAATTGTATGTAGCTACTAAGTATTTCATGGAGGCCCTAAGCTAGAGCTTATGTTGCATAGAGGGGCCCTGGACCCATCGTTGTTTCAACATCGGGTGTGGGCCCCTAATTGGTCGTGGGCCCGGGTTCATTGAACCCCTTCGCGCCATGGATGCTACGCCACTGCCCATTAGCGCTACGCCTATTCTAGTAAGTCAACCAAATTATTCCAGACTGTTCTAAGGGAAGCAATCACAAATAAGTATATTTGTGAAAGAAAAGAAAACTTGCCTCCCTTGCAAGGTATAAATACCATCGTATTTGAAATTGAGTGTAGCGACAAACAACAAATACTTTCTGCAGTCACAGTTTCAGGTAAACATATTATTAATCCTTTTGTTTTTCATCATCTGTTGACGTGATTAACTTAACTTTACAGTTGTAACTCTACAAATATTTAGTAATATTTAAACATTAACAACACCACATTTACGGCATACTAGATCATCCTGGGCCATTGGAAACCAATGGTTTCCAAATCCAAATTTTAATATATATATATGTATATATATATATATATATATATATATATATATATTTAATATATAAATGAGTATTTGAAAAGAATGAAGACACACATTAGTGTAACTTAATCTTGAGAAATAAAGAATGTAGCGTCCCATGAAGTACTTCTCAGAAAGATCCAACTTCAAAGCTTTTAACGAGAAGATTTTTCCACTGCAAAATATTTATTTTCTGTGGAAGAGGAAAAAAAAACATAGATGAACTTAATGTACACATTGCAACAATTTGTTTAATTGGTTATTAACTAAGTCAATGAACATAGACTATATACAAATGTTTTTAAATGATTTACCTGTTTGTGTTTCTTTAGTCAGATTTACAGCTAGAACAAAAATTGAATAGATTTTATTTAACTATTACCAGTTGATATGTGAACATAACACAGTTTATCAAGGAAAACTTAAATCCAAGATTAGACTCAAGATTGTGATTCTACTTTTTGTGAGCTAAATCCTGAATTGTGCATTATAGGAATATGGAGCAATAAAAATAGAAGGTAGAGAATGTTAGACATTTTTTGTAAGTCTATTACATTTTTTAGAACACATAGGCTACATGTTGTAGAATAAATCGACATAACGAATCAGGTACTTTTGTTCAAAATGTGAAATTTTTTAAAATCAAATTTTCAGAAAATATTTTTTTTTTTTTTTTCAATAGAAGTTTTAAATGAAAAAAATAACTCCTAACTATTAAGAAGAGAGTACTATACAGTCCAGTGCGGTCTTAATGGACCGCATCCTCAAGTAGCAGAACAAATTCAGTTCTAAAAATTAATTTTATCCCAATCTTGGCACCGAAATTCCTTTTTTTGTTTTTGGAAAAAGCTTGTTAGATAATCTAGAAATTCATACCTTATACTTAATAATAAAGTGTAGAATATAATGAGATATTAGTTTGTTTTTAACACGAGTCGTACATATTAGTCTAAAAATAATTCTACATAACACATTCAAAACCAAAAATGCTGTTAATTTAATCAACAAACATTTGTACTTACTGGTTTGAACCTCTCTCTCCACCAAGTGTATGGTAGCTACAAAGAATATATAAATGTACTATTTTAAAGACTTCACATTTCAATTAAAAGTAAGTCACAAAAATTACTTCAAGTTTTGTTTGTTGGCTTGTTTTTCAAATTTTGTTTGTTGGCTTGTTTTTCAAGTTTTGTTTGTTGGCTTGTTTTTCAAGTTTTGTTTGTTGGCTTGTTTTTCATGTTTCGAGTTGAACAGAATCTACTTCCTAGTCTCCTGTGGAGGTCAGAGGATGGCAGCGGGCTGGGTATGAATTGGTTAAGTGGTTTGGTTTGGTTAAGTCAAACATTCGTCGCTCGATTAAATGATTCATTTGAGAATCATGCTTGATGATTTCGTGTAGTTGCTATGTTTGGAAACGTAGGTACTCATGCTACAAGAACTCACGCGGAAATGTTAATTAGCTCTCGTGATTATTTAAATCTCTCTCCAGTATTTACAAAGAAATGCTCTAGTCTAAGTTTTTTGACATAAAGAGAGAACATATTTTTATTCTCTTTGATTTCTTTCAGAATGATTTGGTTTATTAAAAAATACTTAAAGCCTTAACTTTAAGTTAACCTTAAGTTAATGGTTTGTATGACAACTAAGATAGATGTATCTATTGGGCACAGTGGTGCTAATGCCTTGAGAACCCTCATGAATACTAAGACAATTTTATACTCTTCAAGCCTTGTGACTATTTTTCCATTTGATGTCCCTCGGAACGACGTCATGAATAAAAGTGCCTCCATTGTCTCGCTAGGTTAACCAATTGGTGTGAGAGATGATGTACAGTATATAACAGGTCGTTTTTTTTTGTAGGCAATAAATTAACACTAAATGATTGTTTTAAATCCGCACTTCGGAATTGAATTCATATAAGTTCACATTGTTTAAAGATGTAGTATTATGTCTGTTGTCATTTCATTGCGATAATAGTTCTGAAGAAAAAGAAGATATGGTTTGAATATTTGTTATCTATGAGATGGTCTGAAGGAAGCCACCTATGAGTTTGTGTGATAACACCAACACCCTTTGTAATCTTGTTATGATTATAAAATAACACGCAAAATTAAGTATAAATTATTTATAAGCACTTTATGCAGATCTCTGATGCAAGTATTATCATTTCACTGATGGCCAATCTGTGCTATTACATGGAGCTCAGTCCACGATTGTTTTCTAATATAACATTGCAATTCTTTCACAAATATTTTGTACGCTATACCCTTATAATGACATGGGAGTAGCAGATGAAGAAAGCTGCTCAGAAACGGGTTTACTGGAGAGGTGTGTTTCCGGCCCTATGCTCTCCTTGAGGTACACAGGATTAAGTCAAGTAAGTCACCCTAATAAACTTTATTAGTTAATTTTTTGTCAGTACCCTGCCGTGGACTGTGTTATTTCAAATGGTAAATCAAATGCCTGCATTGGACTGTGTTATTTCAAATGGTAAATCAAATACCTGCCTTGGACGAGGTTATTTCAAATGGTTAATGAAGTGCCTGCATTGGACGATGTGATTGTTTCAGCACATTTGTAAAGAATTGATTACAAAGGATGTGGTAGAATTAAAAACATAGAGCTAGCCTGTAAGACGAGAAAAAGTTTTAAACTGAATGAAAACCAAAAAACTTACCTGTTTGAGCTTCTTTTGGTAACGTGTTCCGCATGGTCACTGAGTGCAAACAAAATACTTGAAATTAATATCAAAGGATATGTATATGATATATTTGTGTGAGTGTTAAGAAAATCTAAAACGACCACCTGCGGACAATGGTCATGCTTGCCCTGGATGTGGCTAAAAATGTAGGTCGTGGCTGGGGTTGCGCAGCCACGGGAAATACTGTATTCCTCACTAATCTTCGGACTCGAAGAGTAACCTTATATTAAGGAGAACTTATAAACATGTATAATAAAGGTATATTTAGGTTTCTTTTTAGAGTATTACGGTTGTGGATGGAGCATTAAACATACATTATGATCTCCGCAAAGATCTAAGGAACATTTATGCCTAATCTTATCAAGATTGGTCAAACGGTATTGATTTCTATGTGAGACATATTTTTGATTTCTATGTGAGACATATATACATACATACGCCTTTCTGTCTGCTTTATATATATTTTATATATATATATATAAGTATATATATTGTTAAGACATGATTAGAGTGTAGATTTATTTCGGGGATAATTAAGGGATAAGTTTTCATTAGTGACGGAAGTGACGATAGGTTAGATTAAAAAAACAAGAAAAAAAGAGATTGACGCTAACAACAAAAAAGACGCCTTTTGAGATACAAGACAATACACTATAATCGAACGACAACGACGGGTCCCTTCTTGAATATTAAAGTTCATTTTATTGTTGAAGCAGCGTCGACTTACTATATCATTGTTAGGCCTTCATTGGTGGTTTGATTTGTGACAGTTTATCTTTCAACACCGTGAATCGGCACGCAACAACTGGCGACCCCGACGAGACTCACTGGCATCATCATCCAGAAGTATAGAAGCCCTCTGTTTGGAGGAGGCAGAAGTCAGAAGCCATCGGCCTAGACTGCAGCTAGACCCTGATCATACAGCCACGTTGGCGAAGGAAAGCCAGTGAGTTTTGGACTCGTAGACCTAGATCTAGGAGGTAACGAGAGATACCATTATACTTTGTCAGCGCCCAAACGTTGGGGCATCATAGTGAAACTTGTAGTTCCAAGTCGAGAAGACTACAGTTTGAGAAGACTACATTGTGGTAGAAGGGAAGAAAAACCGTCCTGTCAAAGCCGTCTTAAGAAGATATAGTCTGCCCGGCATTATTCGTGAGAAAACGAACGTGAAGGTCACCTCTTCAAGGCCAAGATCGACCGTTGAGGTCACATCAAAGAACGTTTTGCGTAGGAGCCAGTTACTGCCTACAACACTGAAGCACAGTAGTGCTTTATTGCTATACGGCTCGGCGGAATCTGTGCTACACGCTAGATAGCCAGATAGCCATTATTTTATCCCTGGACTCTGACTTTGTCGCTGTTTGACTCTGCCGCTGGTTGACTTTGTCGTCATATGACTTAGTCGCTTCATCTGCTGTTGGTCCGTTCCAGTTTACGTTATACAGAAGACCACCTGGAACCATCGTACCTGCGGCGGAACCAGAACCAGACGTTACGCCACCGAGGAACCGGAACCAGACGACAGAGCACCGAGAACCGAAACCGGACGACAGGCCACTGAACCAGAACCAGACGCTGTACCACCGAAGAACCGGAGCCGTTGCGGAACAGCATCGAAGGATCTTGTGGAGCAGAAACGTTCGTGCTGGTGAAGACTTCACTTCACCGTGAGCCTTGCCGCCGGGACAGACGTTAGCGTGGGAAGAGTAGACCCGACACTGTGAAGTTATCGTCGCTTCGTAGACAGATAAGTGTTATTTAACTACTTTCTCCGTAGATAAATTAGAGTCTATAGGGAAGTGATCACTCGCTAGATTATCACTACCAGGTTAAATCGTGGTGGAGTGGGGTCCTTAAAATTAGGTGTAATCTAGCAAGAGGTCCATTGTTACGTTTAGCGGTTAACTCGTCGTGTTTGTGATTGTGAATCATTTGTTAATTATTTCTTTTAGTAACGTCGTGTATTAATTGTTTGCGATTCTCCTGTTTAAATCTTACTGTCAGACGAAAGTCTCATTCATTAGGACTAGACCTATAGTTTGTTGTGTATTTTATTTAAGTTAAAGTTTCGTAATTTAGTTATATTCACTTCTGGCTGTGAAAGGTAAGAGGTAACTAAGATCTAGCGTGATCTAGACTAGATCTGAGGGACAATCGAGGGGAAGCCTGATTGCCCATTGTAGTTTGTTGTTTGTAAATAGATTGATCTATTTACCAGCGACTCGTGTTGAGTAACACGTAGTCGGTTAAGCGTGCGTGTGTCGCACAGTGTACTGCAGTCGGGTCAGAGGGTACATACGTGTACTAGGAATACTGTGGGTATTCTAAAAAGTTAATCTTAAGTTGATAAGCTAGACGCCAAGGGGCTAGAGTTACGAATTTAATTCAGTTGAATTAAGTTTAATTGGAAAACCTCGGAGCGAGGTTAAGTTAAAGTTCTATTTAGAGAACAAAGTTAATAGAAGTTATTAAGTGGGGGTACAAGAGGTACCATAAGTTAGTAGTGTGTAAGAGAAAGTACCATAAAAGGTTAAGATGGCAGCTCCTTCAGGTTACGACCTAGAAGAATTTAGAAAAAAATTGATTCATGAAGCCAAGACGGAATTAGAATTGCGCGGCAAAGAACTAACCGCCTATGTACAACAGATGGTGGCAGCAGAAGCGGAGCGTTTGGAGAAGGAGAAAATTAGGGAAGCTGAGCGGCTGGAGAGAGAGAAAGTTAGAGAAGCGGAAAAGGCCAGATAAAAGGAAAAAGAAGAAGCAGATCGCATAGAGCGTGAAAAAGTAAGAGAGGCAGAAAAGTTGGCGAGGGAAAAAGTCAGAGAAGCGGAACGCATAAAAAGAGAAAAAAGAAGAGGCAGACCGAGTAGAAAGAAAGAAAAAAGAAGAGGCAGACCGGAAAGTAAGAATTCAGGTAGAACAGATGAGGATAGATGCGGGTGTGAGTGGGCCTGTCGAAGGTAACAGCAACAACAGCGCCAACACGGAGAATCATAGTAGTGCCGCATGGATTAAAAAGAAAATTCAACCTTTTGCGGAAGACAAGGATGACATCGGCGATTATTTGAAACGGTTTGAAATCAAGTTAGCTAAATTTAACGTCCAGGAAAAGGAGTGGTCCGAAATCTTGCTGGACTTCGTGCACGGACGAGCCCTCACGATTTGCCAGAACCACGACCACTCGATGCAAAACAGTTACCAGGTGCTCAAGAAAGAACTACTGAACGCTTACGGGCACAACGCGGCAACGTTCCGGAAGAAGTATTACGACAACACACCATCCAGCCAGGTAGATCCACAAACAACCATAAATTTGGAAAAGGATTTCTTCAGCAAGTGGCTTGAGTTTGAGAATGTGGAGAAAACATACGACAGTCTGAGGAACTTCATCCTGGTCGACAACTTTGTCAATAAGTGCGATCTCCAGTTGCAGTCCTTTATAAAGGAAAGAAACCCAAAGTTGATTGAAGACTTGGTAGAAATTATTAGGATCTATAAAAACGCATACCCTAATAACTCACTTTCAGTTACAGACCACAAACCGGTCATTGACTTGGTAAATTATGTTAAGAGAAACGATGGTAATGATAGGGCTTATGACAGAAGAAATGATAATAATGATAGGGATTATGGTAGAAGAAATGACAGGTCCAGGGAACGTAGGAACAATAGTCGGGATAGGTATGTGGATAGATATGATAGGGCAAATAGGGAAAGTGACAATTGTAGGGAAAGTTATGATAGAAGGATAGATAGACCTAAAGCGGGTAATAGAGATATTAATGAGGTGATTTGTTTTAACTGCCAGAAAAAGGGACACATGGCATATCAGTGTAGGAAACAAAAAGGGTATGAAGCTGGTAACAGGGATGCACAGGGTAATAGTGGCACAAGTGATAGGAAAGGTAATCATAGAAACCATAGACAAGATAGGGATAATAGGCCACCAGATAGGGTTAATTTTGTCAGAAGCATCCAAGACAGGGATCGTGATAGTGGAGAAAGTGAACCAGATGAAGAAATTAACTACGTTGACTGTGGGGAGGATAGATTTAAAGTATATCCGGGCATGTTAAATAATAAACATATTAAGGTAATCCGAGACACAGGTACTAGTACCCTCGCTGTCCGCACAGGACTCGTGAAGGATAAGGATTATTTGGGTTACTCCAAATCAGTGAGGTTGGCAGACGGTGCAGTCAAGAGGTTTGTAGCGTGCAAAGTGTTCCTTAGATCGCTATTGTATACAGGGTACTGTGAAGGGGTAGCCATACCAAGGCTACCGAGAGATGTATTACTCGGGAACGTAACAGGTGTCAGAACCGCTATGGACAAGCGGGTTAGGAATTGGAGAAGTAGAGGTGGCAACATAAGGCGGAACAAACCTAGAAAGGACGTAATTTGTTTTCACTGCCATAAACATGGACACATCGCTAGAGACTGCTGGAGTAGGGCAGAACAGTCTACACAGAAGATTGCGAGTTTGGATAGCAGGCGCAGGTCTACATACGACAGCCATGAAAGGAGAGATGACTGTGGTAGAGGTAATCACAAGTCATACCGAGATGGAAGGCCACACGCGGTCTACACAAGAAGAAATTTGAACTCCAGTTGGAGAGAACAAATGCATGGGTCGTGCAGATAGTCAATGAAACATAACGCTATACGACCATAGTCTGTACATAAGTATGTAAATACATGTTATTTCAAGTATTTTAGTCTTAATTTGTAACATATGGTTTTGTCTAGTAGTCATTACTAGATAGGTGATAGATTAAGTTTGTAATTTGGTTGTTATTTATTTATTGGGTGATTATATAGTTCTATAGTATATATATATGTATAGCTCCTCCTTCGTGTTCGAAGATGAGCACATTTCTCACTTCCTATGGACTCGAAGATGGCTGTGTAGTCCAATCTTCGCTTTGAAAAGCCGGCCGCAAATGTGACATGGGTGAGTT
>JADKLZ010001913.1:15436598-15463634 GCA_021533235.1 Biomphalaria straminea
CTCATCTAGTGCCTCTAACCGTGTCTTATCTCCTGTCTTATTCTAACTACCCTCATCTAGTACCTCTAACCGTGTCTTATCTCCTGTCTTATTCTAACTACGCTTTTGGGATCGACATTATTATGGACAACAATGCAAATATGACTTATTATTGTTATAACATTGGTGGTGATACAGGTGTGTGTGTCTGGGGGGGGGGTAATCATGTGACTAAACAGCTAAAAACATAATAAAGGCCAGCACAAGGCTAGTGGTCAATCATGATGATGATGACGGCCAACCTACTCCTGCTGAACACCTGATTTGGTTCTATGACCATCTAGAATAGATTAGAAATGTTCCAATGTTTTCAATGGCTAAGGTTAAGCGCTTGGTTTCCGAACCTGAGGTCTTGGGTTCGAATTCCAGTGAAGACTGGGATTTTGAATTTCAGGATTTTTTAGGGTGCCCCTGAGTTCACCCAACTCTAAAGGCGGTTGGTCGTTGTGCTGACCACATAACACCCTGGTTGTTAACCGTGGGCCAATGAAACAGATGACCTTAACATCATCTGCCTCTTAGACCAAAGGGCCTGAAGGGAATACTTTTTACTTTTCCTATATAAAGAGTGAAGATGTCAGAGTCACTTGACGAGTCACAATGCAGGGAATCAGATTCCGTCCGGTACAGTGAAGCTAAGAGTCCAGTAGAGTTTGGTAAAGCAGTACAGAGTTTAAACGGCAGTCTTGTTCTCTAGAGTGAGCTTTTGGACAGTCAGTGTTACATGTTGCCGATTGTACGGTGTTGGCTGTGAATGTATTAGACATTAAATAGTTTTGTGTCATTTGGAGCCTGAGTTCTTTGAGTTGGTTGAGTCGTGTGGTACAGTCTTTGCAAAGCTGGTCCATCTTGGAATATAATTTAGAGACTCTCGTGTTTTCTGAAATAGATTTTATGTATTTCGCTATTTTATATGATACTACTATCATCTTAGACAACAGTTATTCAATTATATACGGTGAGTCAACGTGCACTTACAAATCGAAATATTAGCAGAAGTCTGGGAGGAAATCTCTCTCTTACTTGGCATTTTCTGCACTCCAAACTATTTAGAATAAAACATGGTTGGAAAGAAATATCAATAAAATTCCAAGAGTTTTATTGTACTGACACATTAAAACAATAGATCAATGTAATGAAAACATAATTAAATCTATTAAATGTTCTTCAATACAAAACGTTTTCTTGTTTCATTATTATTTTAGCTAGTGATGTATTTGTTTCTAGCCAAATCCAGCTACCTGACAATGTTGGCAGATTTCCTTAGCGTACCTTGACAATAGGCGCATTCATTGGCATCTTCCTGAAATCACAAATGCTCATATAGAATAATAAGAATGAACTTTTATATATCAATATATCAATTGATTTTTCAATATTAAAAGTTAAACAACAAATATTAAAATAAGATCAATCAACAAAGTTGAAACTTAACAAAAAAGAGAGTGTAAATAGTTGTTTTTTTAAATAACAGTAAGATAGAAAATGCATCGTTAAAAATGACAAGACATTTCAATGTAGCAACTAGTCAATTATTAGGCAACTATAACTTTCCAACACTTACCCCGCGCAATGTTTCTAAAGGTTTGCCTCGGGTCCATGTATTATATGTGAACTTAAGACATGCACTTTCTGAAAGGAACCTTCTGGCTCCAATTTTTAGGGCAAGTATTGGACAAGACATGTTGCCCCACTTTGACATTTTGACACTTAACAACTGAATGGCCTGCTCTGGTTTCAGGGAGTACGTCCGTCTGAGAGTTTCACAGGCCATTGTCTCAAAGTCTCTGTATACAAATAGACAAGAAGAAGTGAATTGAGTTTGACAAGCTGCTAGAACAGATTAATAAACAATAAATTATACAAAAAATGATTAATGATTTATTCAATTATTTGGGGATATTTTAATATTAAGATTAAGCTTTTTTTTGTTCATTTGACAGCCTTAAGCATCTAACAGCTCATAACACCCTGGCCGAGCATGCAATGCCCGGGATCCCAATCTATATCTCACCGTTTCCTTGGATAGACATGGAAGGATCGTCTTGATTACTCTTGATCGGTTTACATTAAAATGTTTATATATATATTCACATATTTTCAATTCAAGGTTTGTTTAAACTTGTTTTAAAATAAATGAATATACTAGCAACTTTTATTTGGCTCACATTTATCAGTGAGGACTACACCACACAGCTCTATAATAAGAAGACCATGGGGATATATATCTAGTGAGATATATAAAAGAATGCATACTTACATCATTTTTGTAGCAATATCTTGTCTTTTATTTTCCTCTGTCTCCATTGACTCCAAGACTCTCAGACAGCCATACGCATACAACGCAGCTCCTGTTGGGGCCTACAAAAGTCATTTATTTGTTATTTCTTTTTTTCCTATTAAGTAAAACTTATGAAATCAATGTCTATAATTATTAATTCCTGGACTCCATCTTATTTCCATATTATAATCGAGACATGAAAACTGTTTACAATACAGTCTGGTGCTTACTGTAATGCTGAATAAGATTTCTTACATTAGTTATCGAGTTGTCTAGAATCAAAATGAAGTGTTTTTTTTTTCAATCTAAAAAAAGGAAAAAGAGTGCCTGGAAAATTTCTAACCGTTTAATTTATGCACAGAGATTTCAGAGGAACACTGACCTAAGGCTAACTCAGGTCTGTCTAGGCCTGTATACGTTATAGAAACTAGATACAAGATCAGATACAACATTTTTGTAAGCTTTGATCTTTGAAAACAATCCAAACCTTGGCTGTATATGTAACAATAGAGTTACCTGCGTTTCTCTAGTTTAAATGTATTCTCCCTTTGTGAAGATATCCCCCCTCCCTTCTCTCAACAATTTAATCTTTTTTTTAGAGATTTTTGTAATTCTATAAAACCTTTAGAAATAAAATTTTACAATCAGTCCCTGGGGTACTCTCACCTAAATATGAGACCTCACTTCCAGTGCAGTAAATCAAGAGGTGGATATATCACTTACACTATGACAATCGAGTTCAACGATAATACAAAATACAATTCAAATATTGATCCAAATCACATTCTAATACCTCCACTTTTTGCCACAACAGTTGAGAGAGCTCAAAACACTTGGCCATGACTGTTTCTTTGAAGAAGAATTCCAAATCTTTGTGTACAACTAAAAGTTAAAATAGAAACAAAAAAGTAACTAGGAATGTATACAAATGAAACTGACCTAATCTTTAGCCACTAGCTAGAATACTAGAAACCTATTACTATAGACAAATATGCTATTTTGTAAGAATGAAAACTCTATCAAATGATCTCTACCTTCATTAGGATCTGTTTCAATGTTGAACATTTTCTTGATACTCTCTCTGACTTTATCCAATTCTGTGTTTTCATTTAAAGCCTGAAGATCATACAAATCATCGAGGACGAAATTGTGACAGTAATGTAAGCAAATAAAAATACTCTTAATAGAAACTATACTAAAGAATGAAGGCGGCCGCTGAGGCTGAGTTATTTCAATCAAATTCAATTTAGAAACTGCAACAAGCAAATATAAATAATTTTAGAGGACACGGTGCATTACCTCGGACAAAACGTCTTCAGTTAGACACGTCTTGTTGCTTGGCTCTTGGTTCACTAAGTACTGAATAAACTTATAATTGTTGAGTCGCAAGGCTAATTTAACAAACTGTTTGCGTTTTGTTTCAAGACTCTGACAAAAAAATAGAAACAGAAGTTGAATCCAGTTCAAATAAAAAAGAAGATTACAAAAGGAGTTTAGGGATAAAACAGAAACTCATAGTCGGCCCATGGAGGACGAGTGTGAATATTTTGAGTATATCAAAAGCTATGAAGTAGAGACTATCAACACTTAAAATCTCCCCTCATACATAATAGAAGTGTGCGCAGTGAAACTCTTACCCATGTTATAGTATTGTTTTGTCAACTGACGTAAGAGAACCTAGCTTTGTTGAGATACATAAATAATGTATTAGTAGTAGTAGTATTACAATAAAGCATTCCTAAACTTATTGCTATGAAGATCAGAGCTCACTATGTTCACATTACACAATAAAACTGAAGTAGGTCATGGCATAAAAATAAACTAATAGCAATTTTCCATTCTCTAATAAGTCTTCACCTTGAAGAGAAAATGGGTACGAGGGTCTGAAAGGGTCTGACACACTAATAACTAATAAGCTTATTTCATTTTGTCAAGCAAACTTTTATCGCATTGAGCATGGTGTCATGTTTTTTAAATCATTACATTTTGTAGGCCTATATGTAAATATAAATGATCTACAAATATCTGCGTATATTGAATGTGTCATTCCTTATTTATCTTATATACTTCATATACTAGGATATGTAAATAGTTTTAGATATGGTGTATTATTTTTTATATAAAATAAAGTTCCACACAATAAAAATACAACGGTTCGTTGTCAGAAGATAAAAAGTAGCCAATGGAAACTCGATATTGGATTTTTAAAAGTATAAAATAGAATTTTAAATATATTTGTCAGTTTTTTAATATCAAAACCTGACCAGAGAGAATAACCGATGGACGTACAAATAACATAACATTAGAAGCGGTTTTCCCTTTTTAAAAATAAAAACTTACATTCAGTCTAGCCAAGTGACGGAGCTTCCCATCGATTATAGCGATTTCAAGTTCGTTCAAAATGAGGCAAAGTTTCAGAAATCTAAAGTTCAACTCTGTGCCAGATTGTCCGACTTGTTTATCACCTGTGTGATCAAACAAAGTTTATCTATCTATCTTTCTATCTATCTATCTATATATCTACCTATCTATCTATTTATCTATCTATCTATCTATCAATCTATTTAACTAACAATATGTCTGTCTGTCTGTCTATCTGTCTATCTATCTATCTATCTATCTATCTATCTATAACTTTATTTATAACTTAATTTATAAATCTAACTAAATGAATCTATCATCTTTTAAATAAACCATTCTATAAATAAAATAGTTACCTGTGAATGCAGAAAGAAAGACTTGACCTAACTTGGGTTTATCTAAAGCCTGTCCAATGTCTATAACTTGAAAAGACTTTGCAACTTTTTGTAACATTGTGTTGATCAGAGAAACGTAAATTCTGAAAGTAAAGTGTTGAACTGTTAAACTGTTGAACTGTTAAACTGTTGAACTGTTTCCTTTGTGGTAACAACTATTTTTCCCGTAAATAATCTAGTCAAAAAACATTTTAAATGAACAAACAAAAATTACTTAATGCTTTGATCGTCGTGTAGTCCTTTTTCTCTTGGGTCGGAATCAATGTATGCAGATAAAATATCCCAATAACTTTTAAGAAAAAAAATTGTAGACTAAAATTAAAAACAAATTATTTTCTTTTTCATTCTATTGAAAAGTAATTGGTGAAGATTTTCTAGTGTATTTATAAAATAGTTTTGTTTTACCTTTTTGTAGTTGAAGTATCGAGACAGTCGGCCAACACGTCAGCTATTCCGCCGGAACCCTAAAAATACACGAAATATGTACAACCAAACTATATAATGACCAGTTAGCGTTTAGTAGCATAGAGAAAAATAAACTATTTAAAACGCTTTATTCTAGAGTAGTTACTAAAAATTGATCCACTAGTGAAAGTATCTTGAACTTTAAAATTAAATATTAACTAAATTACACTTTTAAACATATGTAAATAAAGATGGCAAGAAAATGACCAGGAGAGGTGTAGATATTGAGCAAAGTATGAGTTACTTTTTGTTTTTGTTTCAGTCAGACTGAAACCTTAACGTGTGTGTGTATGTTAAAAAGAAACAAGTTCTATGAAATGGAATTAAATGTTGAAATTAAAGTTTAAAAAAACTGGGTTCATATCTAATGTACATTTGTAATATAATGAGAAATAATGGAATGAAAAAGACCTTTAAAATAATCAAAGGTTTTGAGCATCCAACATAGTTGCTGATAGAATGTAGGTCCGTCAATGTTCCACAATACAGGAGAACGCACTCGAAGTAATCTAAGAAACACAATAGAAACACAAATCAATTCGAGAAAATAAAGTGCACTTGATAGGAGTTGGAACAGAGAGTAGGGTCAAAGGTCAAACTATACCAACACACACGCACACAAGATGTTGAAACTGTTTAAAAGAGTAGATCAAATAAAATCAATCATAAAGTAAAGGACTGGACTAAACGTTGTTCATTTAAGAAGTATCGTTACTAACTCTCTGTACCTGTACTGATCTCTGGAAAACTTGCAGCTATGACATATTGCTTGATACATGTATTCATGTGGTCAGAATATAGGGAGGCCCTCACGTCCAAGTCCTGCTTAAACTTGAACCAAGTCGAGAAATAGTTCATTTACAATACTAAATAACAGGTGTTGAGTTTGTGTTGTCTATTACTATTTAACATACAGATGGACATAAGATATCATAAATGTTGGGTGTATCTGTGTCATTTGTGCACTTAAATAAAATGTCTAGTGTGTCTGTCATTTGTGCACTTAAATAAAATGTCTAGTGTGTCTGTGTCATTTGTGCACCTAGAGTGTTGGATGTACCTGTTACATTTATGCACTTAGAATGTTGAGTATACCTGTGTCGTTTGTGCACTTAGAATGTTGTTGACTTTATCAGGTGTCTCTTGAAGCACTGATATGAGACATTGTTGATCAACTCCAGTCATCTCCAACAAGTCAAGAATTTGATGAAACACACGCTTATCACGAGCTTGGAGTAATAGCCAGGAGTCTAGAGAGAAAGATTAAGTAACATTCACATCTTTAGATTTAGACAGGAGTCTAGAGAGAAAGTAACATTCATATCTCTAGATTTAGCCAGGAGTCTAGAGAGAAAGTAACATTAATATCTCTAGATTTAGCCAGGAGTCTAGAGAGAAAGTAACATTCACATCTCTAGATTTAAGATTAAAAATACTTTCATTTAATCACCGGTTACATCCAGCAGATTTTTGAAATTAAGGTTTATTGTTATAGTGTTGAATAAAATTGCATGAAACGCACATTAAATGGCAAGAGTTCTATCCTACGACTCTGGTTTAATATCAGATCTCTATTTCAATACTCGAACTCGTAGTTGGAGTTCCAAATTATTATGAATCTAATATTTGTGAATTTATACAGAAAATCTTTTCCTTTTATTACCGAGAAATAAAAGCCAGATGACTTCTCAGTCATATTTTTGACGCAGTTATGAACACCAATTCTAAACCTAGTTACGCGCGTGTATCTGTGTTGTTATTGTTCTTGCTTAAGTCACATGTGAGCACGTTTCAAATGAAATTCACTTTTAACAGAAATGTTGATTTTTAGTATTATTTCCAACATGTCTATATCAGAAGACAGCCTACAACCTAGTGGCTACAGTCAAATAAACACAGCTGTAATTTGTGAATGAGCTAATATTGTTTAAAGATCTCATTTATGATGTATACAAAATAGCGTAAAGATCTTTTTGAGTTAATAAAATTAAAACAAATGTCAGGTTCTGTGTTAAGACTTTTAGCTGTACAAAGTTGATCCTCACACCAGGACCTCACTATATGTTCATTGTTGGATCAAGACCAAAGTATCTGCAAAAGTTCCCCACTTCTTATGCTTATAGTTATAAACGTTTGATGAAGCAATTAAGACAATAAATGAAATAAGTTATGTTTCCCTGTGATTCCAAAACTTACTGAAACTTGTAAGAAATTTGGCTAGAGATGTTAAGAAAAAAAATCCTCTTTTCACCAGCTTATCATCAGCGCAAGATCCAATCAGTCTGACAATTATCTGTAGATAGAAACAGTTAATTATGGTTATCAAAATAAAATCTCCAAGATTTTAAACGACTTTTAATAATCACTGATTGTTTCGCGACTGTGATATGAGTGAGGAGTCTCTTTAAACAATTCGTTGCTAAGGACTCTGATCAAGAGTTATTACAGAAACAGACCCAGACGAGCAACGGTTTTGCTTAATTTAAGATGCGGCAAAACTTGGAGGTCGCCAATGGGTCAATTGAAATACGACATCCTTAATCATCCTTAATCTTCAAAATCCAATGCAATGCCATACTGCATATGTATTAAAATGTACAAGATTGAAATTAAAACTGAATTTTATTTTACTTTAAGATTTTGCGGAATTAGTTTAGCCGGGTACCAGTTTTGGACCAACTTTTACTAGTGACAACCACCTAGTCTACAAGTGACAACCACCTAGTCTACAAGTGACAACCACCTAGTCTACAAATGACAACCACCTAGTCTACAAGTGACAACCACTTAGTCTACCAGTGACAACCACCTAGTCTACCAGTGACAACCACCTAGACCTAATAAAAATGCATTGGCTTCTCTATAAGTCAGCTAGAGGATCTGAGGAGCGACAAGCGTTTTCCTGTATTTGTGAGTCTCAAAAAACTTCCCTGGATGTATAGTGCCTAATTGTTTAATATTAAATTAGTTCTTAAGTTTACAAAGTTTTCTAAGTGCATTTATTAATGAAGAATAAATGTCTCTTGTTGTCATCAAACAAATAATTGATAACCAGTAATTAATTGACTAATTGTTTAATTTTCATGTCTTCAAAATTCAAATTGTTCCGAGAATGGGTGTGGGTGAAATAACGGGTATAAACTTCTGACCAGACAGACAGACAGATGGAGAAACTGGCAACAGATGGACATATACTATAAGCTTTGTACAAAGTTAAACGTGGGGATCATTCTTTGGTTCTAATATTTGAATAATTTAAAAAAAAACACTAACGTTTCAAGTCAAGGCATAGTGTACCTATTTTTCATCCATTCATAAAAAAAATAATATTTAGAAGAAGAAAAACACTTGAAAAACAAGTGCATTTTTTTTTCTCACAAAATTAGAAGTGATAGCTCACATGGATCTGATATTTTGTAAGCGATGCAAAGAAGTAGGTTTCGAAATTTCCAGCTCGACTATCAGAAGCAATTAATATATAACAAGTTATATTATTTCTTATTTCTTTAGACCTACATTTGGCAAATCTTTCATTCCCCATTCCCTGCAAATATCTGCAATGGAAATGTTCCTATTCTGTGGCACAACACATATCTGTCAAAATATCCAAATATAAGTTAAAGTGTTCAATACATTTTTGATAATTGTAAACTGTTTTGAAATATTAATAAGAATAAAATGAATTAATGCATTTAAAATATAAAACCATTTTTTATTAAGAACTTCCAAACATAAAACATTCCTTCATATGAATCTAAACTAAACATTAACATTTTAAAACGTTGATTGATTAAAGAAAAATGTTACTTTTATCTTCGATTTATTATAAGTATGTTCTGTTAAGTCGGCAAAATCATTTCCACTATGTCCTGCTCGTTGTTGATGCTGCACCAACAAAAAAAAAAAAAAAAAAAAAAATTAAATTCATGTTAATAATTAAAATTCCATAAATAGTTGAAGAATAATTAATTATTGAATATTATTATTATAGCTTCTATATAGCGCTACTTTCATGCTTATATCATGCTCAGAGCGCTTTGGTCCAATCTCATTTGTGGACCAGTGGGTGGGTGGGGGGAGGGGGTATCTAGGAGTTGGTTTCCCGTGCTGCCTTTAGGCGCTCAGTAAACACAGCTCTTCCCGAGGCGGATGTCGAGCCTCGAGCCCCTTTCTAGGTAGCCAAGCCAAGCCAAGTTCAAGCGCACTTAGCCTCTCGACCACGATTGTATTATTAACGTCTCTTGGATTTATTGATTTGTGTTTCTCGATTTGTTCTAGTTTCTAGACTAAATAGTGTTATATCACTTAATACTGTACCTGTATACACTTTTGAATTTTTAAATATAATAGTTGAATAATATATGTGGGTGAATAGATATAGTTTCAATGTAATAGTTATATAATATATGTGGGTTAATAGATATTGTTTCCTTTAAAAATACATCTTGTGTTACCCTTTTTTTTTTATTAAAAATGGTTAATTTTGTTTACAGACAAATCAAATAAAGTTAAAAGAGGCTTATCCTCCCTCTCGGAGAAGAGAAAACCCAACTATTTTAATTTTAAAAAGTACACACGCACATATACGAACATGATTTTGAAGTAAATATTTATTATAGGGCTAATATTTATTATAGAAAATATTATTTACATTTAATAGCTATTCAATCTGTAAAATACATTCTCTGCCTGTATTTCAAATCTTCACTTACATTAGGTGATGATGGTGGCAAACTTTGCTGCTCTACAATTTCAAGATCTATGTCATTGTCTGTATTTACAGCAGGCAATTCTTGTCTATTCTGATAAAGGAAGCAAAGTGTAATTACATTATTACGGAGCTAATAGGTTACGTTTTCAAACAAACCAGAAAATTACTAGAAAGCATGAACCATTCCAAACGAATGTAGGATTTTTTTGTTTACGAAATGGTTTGACCAGTTGACCAAACAGCATACTGCCATAATAAAAAAAACAACAACATTACATTTTGGTTATAATTTATTTTTGATATATTTCTATAGTGTCTGTGAAACCTTTACTTTTGAATAGTATTGCTTGAGAATTTCATGTCTTGCATGATTTAAAGTCTGTCAATGCAACACAATTGTCAACTATATCTCCACTAGTCTAATTTTTACCTTATACCTATCTTAGTCTGTTGGACCGTTGGGGCACCAAGCAAGGACAAGTCTGGTAAGAGCTTTACAACTAAATTTCTAGTATTTATTTTATTTATTTATTTCGGTATAGCAATTCTTCAATGATAGAGCAAACTATCGAAGATTTGGCCCTATTTCCTTTATTGTCTTGCTCCTATCTCGTTAATGGGACTATCTGAGATGGGGCTTTTAAGGACACGGTCTCGGTGCTGAATCTAGGCCCAATAGGGAACATAACTGAAACTTTCTTTTAGGTAGCAAAGCTTGTGTGTGGGTGGGCGGTGAGGTTTATATGGAAGAAACTTTACGTGCTGCCTTTAGGCGCGTAAAAACAAAATCAGATCCGTAATCGAACTCAACCCTGTTGGTAGGCTGCTAAGCCGCTTATGCGCTCGGTAGCGCTAACCTTGTTCTTGGCCAAGGCAAAAAGGACAGGACTGATGAAATGTGGACAGGGCTGAGGTCTACTGGAAAGTATCTAGGAAAGGTGAACAGGAATGAGGGAAAGCGGACATGATTGTGTCTAAGTTTGCAGGTCTAAAGCAAGGGAAAGTTGAAAGGACTGAGTGAAAGTTGACAGGACTGAGTGAAAGTTGACTGGACTGAGTGAAAGTTGACTGGACTGAGTGAAAGTTCACTGGACTGAAAGTTGACAGGACTGAGTGAAAGTTGAAAGGACTGAGTGAAAGTTGACTGGACTGGGTGAAAGTTGACAGGACTGAATGAAAGTTGACAGGACTGAGTGAAAGTTGATTGGACTGAGTGAAAGTTGACTGGACTGAGTGAAAGTTGACAGGACTGAGTGAAAGTTGACAGGACTGAGTGAAAGTTGACATGACATGACATGAAGGTGGACAATACTGAAGGAAAGTGGACAGCAATAAGATATACTTGAAAGGAATGAGATAAATAGGACATGACTGAGGGAAGAGATGGCTTAAAGCGCATCATCTTCATAAGTTCTCTAAACTTGGGCGGAACTTGTTCTCTTCCTTGTAATGTCAACATCTTTCTTAGCCTAGTCTCTAATAGCGCGCACCTTCTGCACTATCCTGGATGGCAATGTGCATGGCAAGGTAATAACAGTAGTGTACGAAATCGACGTTGTAAATAGTGCATCAGGCAATCAAATTTACATTTTAGGTAAAGAGATGTTTCTAGTTACATGTTACTGAGGCTTATTTAAGGCAGGAGAGTGGCGCATTTTTTAGGCAGCTAAGCATGTATGTGTGTGTGTATGTGCGTCTGTGTGTGTGTGTTGGGGGTGGGAGGTGGTGAGGGTTGGAGAAGGTACACGTGCTGCCTTTAGGCTATCAGGAACAACTCAGATTGGTTATTGAGCTCTATTGATAGGCAGCTAAGTGGCTTATACGTCTAGCCACATATACCACAAACCTGGTCGAGACAAAGTGGACAGGACTGAGTTCAACTGGACAGGATCGAAACAAAGTGGTCACGACTGGGGGAAGTGGACAAAAGAAGGTATTGAACATAATCAGTGAATCAAATTTACATTTTAGGCAATGAGATGTTTCTAATTAAATGATATTTAGGCCTATTTAAGGCAAGAGAGTGGTGCATTTTTGGGCAGGTGATTGAATAAGAAAAGGTAAGAATGACTAATAGGGTACCTTAAGGGCGGCTTGGATTTTATGAGTACAATGGTTTAACGTTTAGGCAGTACTTGACTTCTGACATGCTACCTTCTATTTACGTTCTTTAAATCACAGTTACGTTCTAGGGACTTACAGTTATCTCATACATGACATCGGAATCATTGACTTTATCTTCCAAGAGTCCAGGAATATCTGACTGCAAATATTATAGCGTATTTGAAGTTTCTATATTCAAAAGTTATACTAAGTGATTAAAGGTTTACGTTTTCATTCAATGTAACAAATCTGTTGTAAAACTGAGACATAATTCTAAATAAATAAATTTAAATAAAACGTATATGATGTTTAAAAGTTTATTTTAAAATACGTAACATTATCTATTAGGAGAGTTATAGCTCAAACTCATTCATCTGATTCTAACAATTTTCTATAACTTCACATTATTTGGAGTAATAACAAAACCCCCCAAAAAGCATAAAAAATACATTTTAAAAAACCCACACAATTATTCGAAGTGTTACTTTATCAATGTGTTCAGATCAGCCATTTTATTAATTTTGTAATATATCTATATCAATACATTTCTGCTATTGGATGTATTTTGCATATTATTTTTGTTTTTTTGTTAAGCGCTATTTCATGCTTTTTGGTTAACAGAAACACCTCCCAGTGAGTGGAAAAAGGGCTTGCTAATAAAACTACCAAAGAGTGGAGATCTATCACAATGTGAGAAATGGTGAGGCATCACTTTGTTGTCAGTACCAAGATTTTCAGCAGAATCCTACTAAACAGAATAAAGGGAGCATGCGATGATCACCTTAGGAAAGAACAGGCCGGATTCAGAAAAAGGATATCTTGTGCTGACCAAATAGCGACACTCAGAATAATTGTAGAACAATGTGTCGAATGGGAATCTCCTCTCTATACAACATTGGTTGACTTTGAAAAAGCCTTTGATAGTATCGACAGAGCATATGATTAGTAATGAGACATTACGGGATGCAAAATAAAATAATCATAATCAAGAACCTTTTTGATGGTTTCACATGCCAAGTAACACACTGTGGAAAGCAATCAGAGAAATTTCCAGTCACAACAGGAGTCAAACGGGGATGCCTTCTTTCGGCAATCTTGTTCCTTCTAGTATTGGATTTGATCACAAAAGAAGCTTACTCTAATGCAGGGAAAGGAATCCAATGGACTTTCACACAAAAGCTGGAAGATCTGGAATTCGCTGATGACATAGCCCTATTAACACACAGATTACAGGATATGCAAGAAAAGGTCACAGGTTTAAGTGAAGTAGAAAAAAGAGTAGGCCTCAAAATAAACCACCAAAAAACAAAAGTACTTAAAGTAAACAACAAACAAATTGAAAACAGAACAAAATTACAAAGAGAGTTTGTGTGATACACAAACTCAGAGGCGGCCCCCGTCGGAGTAGGATCCCTGTCAGATCCGCCTATTCGCAAGATGTTTCGCATGTTCCTTCTAAGTTGAAAATAATTAACTTCTCGCTGGACGACGGAGGATGGCGAGCAGGGTATAAACCTGCCTATCTTGATGTTTGCGCACTAGACTGTAGTTCGGATTTATCGTTGGTCCCTGACTCAATTCCTGCATGCTCCTATCCTTAAACTATCGCAATATTTCTGAAAGAACAGTAAATGTTAAATCATATTTTCGAAAGCCTTTAGTGTTTTTTTTATCTAACCGTGACGGACAGACCAACCATTAGACAAAACGCACAAAAATATGCTTCTTTCATTCTAATAGGAGAACTGAACAATTTGTTTTTAAAAAATCTGATTTTGAAAAAAGTTTAAGAAATTAGTTTCGAATCATGTCATTGCCGGGCTTTACGCTAGTACACGAAATTCGCTGCTAAAAGTTCATTTTAAAAAATGTGCGTGTTATTTGCTTAAGGTGAGCATTTCTTATAGTAACATTTCCTCCCTTACATTTACGTAATTGTTTTAGAATTGGTGTTTTATTATTAACAAATCGCTTGCATAATTAATTTTATAAATTAAACGGTTTGCTTTTAGGAAACTAAAATTAGCCGTTGCACCTAAACTTTTCAAGCCGCATTTAATGGTGAAAAAATATTTTTCGTATCTCTTCAAGTTTTGGCGCCCTGAGTATGACAGACGGACAGACGGACAGAAGTTCATTTTAAAAAATGTGCGTGATATCTACATGCCAAGAGCATTTCTTATAGTAACATTTCCTCCCTTACATTTACGTAATTGTTTTAGAATTGGTGTTTTGTTATTAAAAAAACGCTTGCATAATTAATTTTTATAAATTAAACGGTTCGTATCTCTTCTAGTTTTGGCGCCCTGAGTGTGACATATGGACAGACGGACATTTTGCACAAACCTAATAGCGGCTTTTCCCCTTACGGGGGCCGCTAAAAATGGATTTTCAGGCCATAGACCAAATAGACAATTTTAAATACCTTTGGAGTGTAGTCAGTGTATCAGGTGGAACAGATGAAGACACCAAGCGTCGTATAAATTTAGCGCGTCAGACATTTACGCATTTAAAGTCAACCTGGAAATCTCCTCACATCTCAAACAAGACTAAACTAAGAATCTTTAAGTCTAATATCAAGGCCATCCTACTGTATAGTTCTGAAACATTGAGAACAAGTGAAGCGACAAAAACAAAATTACAGACCTTCATCAACAGATACCTGAGAAATATCTTAAAAATACACTGGTACAACAAAGTAGAAAACACCAGACTGTGGGAGATGAGTGGACTGAAGGATATAGAGGTGAAGATCTTAGAGAGGAAGTGGAGATGGATTGGTCACACCCTTAGAAAAGATACTAGCAACAGAGCTAAACAGACCTTAGAGTGGAACCCCCCAAGGAACAAGACATAGAGGAAGACGAAAAAGAACATGGCGACGCAGTCTACTAGAGAAAGAGATTGGGAACCATAAAAAAAACTAGCAAGAGACTGTGGAGAGTGGCGTTTTTGTCAAGGCCCTATGTTCCTGAGGAACCCATACGAACGATGATGATGATGATTTCATTCTTTAACTTTCACTTATCTGGACCAGATAGAAAAAATAGGAGGAGGAGGAGAAAGAAAAGATTATCTGGTTAAAATTTACAAAAACTATTTTTTAAAGCATTTATAACAAAATATATATAAAAAAAAATAAGCTGACTCTCTAGGCACTCTGCTAGTGTGGTGCGAATGAAAATAGTAAATAACTTATTGTTAAGGGGACTAATTCAGCTTATACCACCACCTCATTAAATTACATTTTTTTTTCTCTTTTAGCTAATTGTTAATTTTTTTATTAATCCCAACATTAACTAACAATAGAAATAGCAATGTATAATTTACACTTGATCTGCAATTGGGTGTCGGAGAAATAACAAGTGCAACCTTTTTATCAGACAAGAATGAGTTGAGCTTTACAAAAAATATAGTTAAAATACAAATTGCAAACTACATGATAATAATTATACATTATTGCCCAGCACCTTAGACTATTGGCAGTGTTATTTGAGATCAGTACTGATCAGTTAGCAGATTAGCACGAGGATAATTTATTTGTTAATCAAAATAACATCAACTAACAGGCAACGATTCTAGCTTTGATCTGCTCCATAGTGGCGGTCGACCCTATACAGTAATTTCAGCCCTAGATTTTATCTAAGACTTGTTCAACTTAATACCAGTAAATCCCCGACTTACATTTTAAATTTATATTAAAATATTGAATGCCTATATATATATATATATATATAAAGTTTCATTACCGTGGATGCCTTTGAGTATGTTCCAATCTGTACAAAATATATTTATAAAGTTTTAAAGAATGTGATTTATGAAAATAAAATTATATGATAATAAACTCCCGTATTATGACGTCATCCTAAATTGAGCCCTTTCTCGTGGCTGGGATTCATTGTTAATAGAATCCCCCCCCCCCAAAAAAAAAAAAAAAAAAAAAGCACAAAACATTAAACAAATGAATTTACTCTAGAGAGAAATCCAAGATTTATTACAATTTTGACAAAGAGAAGCCATGTGATACTTTAAAAACTTTGACTGTCTCGACAAAATATCTATTTAAGGAAAAGTTCATTTAATTTATTGTCACTCCAGTTTCAATTCTCAGATTTAAATTTGTTTTTATAAATTCCAGACTCTATAGTTCCAGTTTGTAATTAACAAATATTAAACATTTTAAAGTCAATATATAATGTTGAAATATATTTAAAACATCTAGAATTTTCTATACAAGATGTACCATATAGTAGGGTTTCTAAAACTGTTGGTCACGACTTCTTTAGTGGTCGCCTAAGACGTTTGGAAATGTGGGCTTTCCGTTTAGCTATCTACGTTTTTTTTCTTTATAACGTGGTGAGTCCAGTAATTTTTGAAGAAACATTTCATAAGGTTCATAGAGACTTATCCCCTCTCGGAGCCATTAAAACTCAACCTTTTGACTTTAAGCTTGTTAATGGACCTCATTCACCAATTGTAAATAAACACATTTAGCCACGTCATAATATTGATAAAACAATGAAAAATACGTATCAGGTGACATCCTTACGTATTGCGTAATTTGTATAGAACATATAGAGAAAATGTTGTTTGTTTACGTTTGGTGAATGAGGTCCATTAACAAACAATTAAATGCGCACGCATATATATGCACACAATTTTAAAGTAAACATTTGTTATAGAGCTAATATTTATTATTGACGACATTATTGACACAAATTTAAATCTAATAGCTATTACATCATTTTTCTGCCAGTCCTTCAAATTTTTACTTACATTACGTGATGAACTTTGCTGCTCTACAATTTCTAGATTTATGTCATTATAGGTGTGAACTGTAGGCAAACCTTGTATATTCTGATTAAAAAAAAGTGTAGTTACAATATTACGTTTTGAACTAAGCTGAGAATATACTCAAAAGTATGAACCATTCCCAAAAAAAACGTATACATTTTTTGTTAAGAATGTTCACATTTTTTGATTATGAAATAGTCTGATCAGTTGACCAAATTGGAAACGAAAGTGAAATAAAAAAAACTAACATGATTTTTTAATACTTTATATTTTTATATTTTTATAGCGTCTTTAAAACCTCTACTTTTGAATAGTATTGCTTGAGAATACCATGTCATGTTATTGTATACAAAGTCTGTCAATGCAACACAATTGTCAACTATATCTCGACAGGTCTGGTAAGGGCGTTGCAGCTAAATCTCTGGTATTTATTTTATTTATTTAACTTCGTATAGCAAATCTTCAATATTAGAGCAGGCTCTCCAATCTTTGGCACTGTTTCCCGTATGGTCCTATCGCCTTTATAGGCCTATGGGAGGAGGGGGGGAAAGATGGTTTAAGTGCTGAATTGAGGCCCAACCCATGTTTGTATTTGAGCTCAATCTTTCTTTCAGACAGCTAAGCTTTGTATCTGCGTCTGTGTGTGTGTTGGGGGGGGGAAGGCTGTGATAATTCGAGAAGGTTTACGTGCTGCCTTTACGCTTCCTGGAAAAACAACTTACATTGGTTATTGAACTCTATTGATAGGCAGCTAAGTGGCTATTACGCTCAGCCACATATACCACAAATCTGGTCGAGACAAAGTGTACAGGACTAAGGGAAACTGGACAGGACTGAGGAAATAAGGACAGGACTAAAGGAAACTAGATAGGACTTGGAGAAATCGGGCTTGATTGTGTCTAAATTGGCAGGTTTAGCGCAAAGAAAAGTCAACAGGACTGACTAAAAAGTTAACAGAGGAAAATTAAAGAGATGGTCCAAAAGAAGGTCTTGAACAAAATCGACGTCGTACTTTGAGCGGTGCATTACGCATCAAATTTACATTTTAGACGATGAAATGTTTTTAGTTACTGAGGCTGATTGGAGGCAGAAGGGTGGGGAATATTTGGGGAAGGGGTTTGAATATTGCAAGGTAAAAATAACTAATAGGGTACCTGAAGGGCGGCTTGGGCTTTAGGAGTACAATGGTTTAACCTTTAGGAAGTACTTTACTCCTGACATGGCACCTGCTATTTACGTTTTTTTAAATTACAGTTACGCTCCAGAGACTTACACTTATCTCATCCATGACATCTGAATCATTGACTTCATCTTCCACGAGTCCAGGAATATCGGGCTGCAAATATTAGAAAGGATGACTATGTCTACAGTAGTGTTGTTGAGTGATTAAATGTTTACGATTTCATTTAATGTAACAAATCTGGTGTTTGATATTTCTGTAAAACTAATACATAATTTGAAATACATACATTTAAATAAAACTAGGATGTGTAGAAGATTGTGAATTAAGGAAACTTATTAAGAAAGGAAGAGATAAAAAATATTCACGTCACTCTAACATTGTTCTATAACTTCACTTTATTTGAAGTATAACAAAACAAAAAAAAAGATAATAAATATTTAAAAAAAAACAAAGCTTATACGCAAGGTATATTGATTAGTTTGGATCAGTCATTTTATTAATTTCTTAATAGATCTAGACCAACAACAATACATTTCTGCTATTGGATATATTTTGCATATAATTTTTGTTTAGCGCTATTTCATACTTTAACATTGACTTATCTGGACGAGATGGTCAAATGGGAAGAGGAGGAGAAAGAAAAGATCATCTGGTTAAAATGTAAAAAAATATATTTTTTTAAAGCATTTATCAAAAAATATATTTAAAAAAAAAGCTGACTCTCTAAGCACTCTTCTAGTGTGGTGCGAATGAAATTAGAAAACTGAATAGTAATCTATTTTTTAGAAGACTAATTCCGCTTATACCACCACCTCAGTCTAGTACAATTTCTTTTCTTTGTTCGAGATATGAAACAAAATAATTAATGACCAATAGTTATTTAATTTTTTTTAAATTTTGTCTTGACTCTTGACAGTTAAAAGAAATAGAAATACAATATTAACTTGATCCGGGATTGGGTATCAGAGACAAAACAAGTACCAACTTTGATCAGAGTGAGTTGATATGTACAATATAGTTCAAATACAAAGTTAACACTGCATCATAATGATTGTATAAGAGCACAAGCAATCGTACATTATTGCCCAGCACCATAGACAAGTGAAATGAGCTCAAAGCCTATGGGTAGTGTTACTTTAGATCAGTACTTGTCAGTAAGCAGATTAACACGAGGATTGGTTGATCAAAACAACATCAACTAACAGACGATACTACCTTTGACCTCCTCACAGCGTTAATCAGCACTATACAGTCATTTCAGCTCTAGATTTCGTCTAAGACTTGTTCAAATTAATACCAGTAAATCATTCATTTAGGCCTACATATTATATTTTACATTAAAATATAGAATGCCTATATACATAAGTATAATATAATGTTATCTTACCGTGGATGCCATTAAGTATGTTCCAATCTGTAAAAAATATATATTTATAAAGTTTTAAAGAATGTGATTTAAGAAAATAACAAGATTACTCAGAGGCGGCCCCCGTCGGAGTCGGATCCCTGTCAGATCCGTCTATTCGCAAGATATTTCGGATGTTCTTTCTAAGTTGAAAATAATTAACTTCTCGCTGAACGACGGAGGATGGCGAGCAGGGTATAAAACTGCCTTATCTTGATGTTTGCGCACTAGACTTTAGTTCGGATTTATCGTTGGTCCCTGGCTCAATTCCTGTATGCTCCCATCCTTAAACTATCGCAATATATCTGAAAAAACAGTAAAGGTTAAATCATATTTTCAAAAGCCTTTAGTGTTTTTTAGCGGCCCCCGAAAGGGGAAAAGACGCTATTAGTTTTGTCTGTCCGTCTGTCTGTCTGTCTGTCCGTCTGTCTGTCTGTCTGTCCGTCTGCCTGTCTGTCCGTCCGTCCCGTTTAGTGCTCAGAAAGTAGAAGAGAAAATGAAAATCTGACATCACGATAATATAGATCATTCAAAGTTCTGATGCAACGGCTACTTTTTTTTTCTAAAAGCTCAAAATCTAATTTTTTAAAATATTTTATGCAAGCAGTATTTAAAGAGAAAAAACCTAATTAGTATGTAATATAAATGAAACCTAATTTAAGACAATTAATAATGTTATACACTGCCCCAGTTATCACATTTTATTTTATTCCAACTAAAGTATTTACTATCTAGGTAGTCAACTCATAAAAGAGCTGTGGCAGTTGCCTTGAACATCGGCTTACATGGCTAACGTTGAGAGATCAAAGCACGGAAGATGTATATTTTGACCGCTGGGGCACTAAATAAGATCTGTTGTATATCTTCGATGTAATTTTTTTAAAATGAACTTTTAGCAGCGACTGTCGTGTACTAGCGTAAAGCCCGGCCTTGACATGATTCTAAACTGATTTCTTAAACTTTTCAAAAAATCAGATTGAAAAAAAATGTTTTTTTATTGCCCCCATTAGAATAAAAGAAGCATATTTTTGTGCGTTTTAACTGTTGGTTAGTCTGTCCGTCACGGTTAGATAACAAGATTACAAAGCGGCGTGATATCTGCATGGTAGAGTATTTCTTATAGTAACATTTTCCCCCTTACATCTACGTAATTGTTTTAGAATTTGTGTTTTGTTATTAAAAAATCGCTTGCATAATTAATTTTATAAATTAAACGGTTTGTTTTTAGAAAACTAATAGTAGCCGTTGCAACTTAACTTTTCAAGCCGCATTTAATGGTGAAATATTTTTCGTATCTCATTTAGTTTTGGCGCCCTGAGTGTGACAGACGGACAGACAGACAGAAATTCATTTTAAAAAATGTGCGTGATATCTACATGCCAAGAGCATTTTTACTAGTAACATTTCCTCCCTTAGATTTACGTAATTGCTTCACAATTGGTGTTTTATTATTAAAAAATCGCTTGCATAATAAATTTTATAAATTAAACGGTTTGCTTTTAGAAAACTAAAAGTAGCCGTTACACCTAAACTTTTCAAGCCGCATTTAATGGTGAAAAAATATTTTTCTTATCGCTTCAAGTTTTGGCGCCCTGAGTGTGACAGACGGACAGACGGACACTTTGCACAAACCTAATAGCGGCTTTTTCCCCTTACGGGGGCCGCTAATAAAATGGTTGAACTCTTTTTGTCTTTTTTTTTTTAAATCTGAGTTTCTACAGTTTATGCAGACCTTTCGGCGGGTTTAATAGAACCTTACCGCGAGTCGATTCGGGCCGTGTTTTAGAAATCCCTGGTGTAAAATATATAAAACAAGTTAATGTATATTTTGACATTTTGTGTTTTATGAAATTTATAAAAAATATTATCTTCATTATTAAATACTAGTCGACCGGCGGCGTAGCATGCGCTGCTATTGTGAAGGGCAGGCCTTCGGCCACTGCAACCTATGCGACCGCAATAGGGCCCGCACTTTCATTGGACCAGCGCTAATTTTAGGTACATACATTATCAAAGTAAACCATTTTATAACTTAAAACAGATTTCCCGCGGCATCCTGTCAATTAACCAGGAGCTCCTGTAAATTTCCTGTAATCGCAAAACATACGAAAAAGTCTTTGAGATATCTGGAAATTATTAAAGTCTATGGAAAACTCATACAAATCTCCTGAAATATATATAGAACATAATTGTCTTTTTGGGGTTGTCATTCAATATGAAAAACGCCAACCCTACGCGCGATTAAAAAAAAAGGCATTTTCAATACTCTCAATAGTGGAATCTAGTGAAAGAAGCTTCTTGCCACTCAAACTAATGAAGAATTAGTTAAATCAACATTTTTCGTAGATAGATTGAAACATTTGGTGATTCTTGCTATTGAGCGTGATCTATGTAGGAAATAAAATTTTTAGGATATACTGTATGACTTTACTACAAGCAAGGCTCGTAAAGTAATTTTGTAAGAAGTAAAGAATGAATAAAGTACAAAGCCGAATTTAGTTTCGAATACAAACTCTTAATTTTCAATTATTATCCCTATCCCTACTCAAGCTTGGACCCACAAAATCCGTTTCCCATAGAGATCTACAATGGTTAAGTCCGTATTTATTTCCATTCTAATTCGGGAATAAAATATTACTAATTTTGTTTTCTCTGCATTTGTTCTCTATTAATACAAACTTTATTTTGTTCAACAGACCAATGTCAGTTTGAGGATAGAGAAGTTCAGTCTTGTAAGTTGTTGTTTTTAAAGAAATACACCATTTGTTTTGTAGCTTTAGAGTCACAGTTGCAACATTATATATTCTCTTTGTAATTCAAGATGTACACTGTTCATTGATGAATCAAAGTATTAGGTATTACTATTCTGGTTTTTAGCCTTTATTCTATTTTTTTTTCATTGTTTTCTGACAAAATGATCTGTCGTAGAGAGAATTTTCAATCATCAGTTGTGCAGGGAGCATTTCTTATAGTAACATTTCCTCCCTTACATTTACGTAGGCTAATTGTTTCAGAATTGGGTTTTTATTATTAAACAATCTCTTTTATAATTAATTATAAATCAAACGCATTGCTTTTAGAAAACTAAAAGTAGCCGTTGCACCTAAACTTTTCAAGCCGCATTTAATGGTGAAATAATATTTTTCGTATCTCTTCTAGTTTTGGCGACCTGAGTGTGACAGACGGACAGAAGGACAGACAGACAGAAATTCATTTTAAAAAATGTGCGTGCTATCTGCACGCCGATAGCATTTCTTATAGTAACATTTCCTCCCTTACATTTACGTAATTGTTTCAGAATTGGTGTTTTGTTATTAAAAAATCGCTTGCATAATTAATTTTATAAATTAAACGCTTTGCTTTTAGAAAACTAAAAATAGCCGTTGCAGCTAAACTTTTCAAGCCGCATTTAATGGTGAAAAAATATTGTTCGTATCTCTTCTAGTTTTGGCGCCCTGAGTGTGACAGACGGACAGAACGGGGGCCGCTAAAAATTATATGATAATAAACTACATTATTATGACGTCATCGTAAATTTAACTCTTTCTGGTGGCTAGGATTTATTGTTAATAGAATCCAGTAAATGCACGGAACTTGAAACAAATGAATTTACTCTATAGAAAAAGCCAAAATTTATTACAATGTTGACTAACGAGTAGTTTTTTGATATACTTTTAAACCTTTTACTGTCTCAATAGAAATATCTATTTTATGGAAAAGTTTAAATAATTAATTGTCACTCTAGTTTAAATTCTCACATTTAGATTTGTTTTATAAATTCCAGACTTAATAGTTTAAAAATGTTTTGAAAACTCATACAAATCTCATGAAATATCCCGGGTTTACAGAGTGGTTTACTTTTTCTCTTTCTATGACTTCTTGGTCACAATGGTGAAGTCCGGCCCTGCTATTTAGAGACAGGTGAATACTACTATGTGTTCCCCACTTTTCCACTTTTTGTTCGCCTCTTAAATTACGTAGGATAACTCTACTCTGTCCAATTTGCAGAAATAAAAGAGTGATCTTTCCATTACGTGGTGTCCAAACTCTTGAGCCATGAAGAGAATAATAGGGCCTATAAGTAGACTGGTATATATTATCACCATAGAGTTAACAGCCTGTAAGTGAATTAGCATTGAAACTATATGGAGTTCATGCTAGTGTGCATGGTTATCTGTTTTTTTTTTTTTGTTTTTTTTTTCTAATAAGAAACTTGACAGACATAAACTAGATTTCTCTGCTTTAAATAAAAACTCGGTTAAGTGTTTATGTTGAATCAAAGGTAATTTATGATTTTAAAAAATTAAATGCGGCTATTTCAAAGTTTAGGAAGTTTACTTTTACATACAAAATAAACAAACAAAAATTTTAACAAAAAGTAAATTATCTTAGATTTGTCTACAACTGAATAATTTTACATTACAGATAATGTCACTTATTATCTGTATCCCTTCCCAAACTTGGCCACGCGAAATCCGTTTTGCAATAGGGCTCTACAACGGTTGAGTCTGGCCCTGCTATTTAGTGACGGATGATTAGAGATTAGATTTCTATTCTGCTCCCACCTCATTTTTTCGCCATTAAAACTACGTGAGGTAGAAATACCAAAGTGTGATCTTTCCATGACTTCTTGGTCACAATAGTTAAGTCCAGCCCAGCTATTTAGTGACAGGTGAATACTGCTTGTTCTCCCCTCCCCCATCTTTATTTTTCGTATGGTAGCTCTAGTCCGTAGGATTTACAGAACTAAAAGAGTAATCTTTTTCTTAACTTCCTGCATGTCCAAACTCTTGATCCTTGAAGAGAATTATATATATAGATAGAGACTTATCCCCTCTCGGAGGTATTAAAACTCAACACTTTAACATTTTAACTTTTAACTGCTTGTTAACAAACAATTAATTTCACACACGCATATATATGCACACAATTTTAAAGTTAACATTTGTTATTGAGCTAATATTTTTTATAAACATTTTTATCAACAAAAGTTTAAATCTAATAGCTATTACATCAGTGTTCATACATTTTTCTGCCAGTACTTTGAATCTTTACTTACAATACGTGATGAAGGTGGCGAACTTTGTTGCTCTACGATTTCTAGATCTATGTCATTGTCTGTGTTTACTGTAGGTAATTCTTGTCTATTCTGATTAAGAAAAAAAAAGTGTAGTTACAATATTACGAAACAAATAGTTTACGTTTTCAACCAGACCAGGAAGAGAAAGTATAAACCATTGCCAGCAAATGTATGTATGACCTGAGCAGTTGACCGGCAAATAGCCAAAGTAAAACAAAAAATAACATTACATTTGTTTATATTTTATGTATCTTTTTATAGTGTCTGTAAAACTTCTACTTCTGTTTAGTATTGCTTGAGCATGCCATGTGTTGAGTGATACGAAGTCTCTAAATGCAACACAATTGTTAACTATATCTCGACTAGTCTGGCATTTACCTTTTACCTATCTCGTAGTCTGTAGGACCGTTGGGGCACCAAGCAAGGACAAGTCTGGTAAGAGCTTTACAACTAAATTCCTGGTATATATTTTATTTATTTACCTATTTATAGCAAATCTTAAATGATAAATAGGCTCTCCTACCTTTGGGAGGTGGGGTTTCAGGTAGATGGTTTAGGTGCAGCTCAGCATGTGTGTGTGTGTGCATCTGTGTGTGTGTTGGGGGGAGGCGGTGATAATTGGACAAGGTTTACGTGCTGCCTGTGGGCTCCCAGGAAAAACAACTCACATTGGTTATTGAACTCTATTGATAGGCAGCTAAGTGGCTTATACACTCAGCCACATATACTACCACAAACCTGGTCGAGACAACGTGGACAGGAATGAGGAAATAAGGACAGGACTAAGGAAAACTGGACAGGACTGAGGAGAACTGGACATGACTAGGGCGATATGGACAGGACTAGGGGGATATGGACAGGACTAGGGGGATATGGACAGGACTAGGGGGATATGGACAGTACTGTGAGAAAGTAAACAAGACTGATGCTAGGTGTACATAATTGTGTCTAGATCGACAGTTTTAAAACAAAGGAAAGTGGACAAAAACTGGGGGAAAGTGGACAAGATTGGGGGAGGGTGAAGAGATGATCCAAAAGAAAGAATTGCACGAAATCAACTTGTAAATAAAACTTGCTTTGAGCGGTGAATCAGAGAGTCAAATTTACATTTAAGCGATGAGATTATTCTAGTCACATGTTACTGAGGCTTTTAGAGGCAGGAGAGTGGCGCATTTTTGGGCAGGTGATTAAATAAAGCAAAGTAACAATAACTTATAGGTTATATTAAGGGCGGCTTTAGCTTAATGAGAACAATGGTTTAACCTTTAGGAAGCACTTTACTCCTCACATGCCACATGCTATTTACGTTCTTTTATATCACAGTTACGCTCCAGTGACTTACAGTTATCTCATCCATGACATCTGAATCATTGACTTCATCTTCCACGAGTCCAGGTATATCTGGCTGCAAATATTACAGGATATTTGGATAATGTATCTATTAGTTATGATAATTGATTTTCATTTAGTGTAACGAATCTGGTGATATTTCAGTAAGACTGCTACATATTTTTTTAAAATTTAAAGACAACTTCAATAATGTGTAAAATTATTACATGGCTGAGCGGTAAAGCGCTTGGCTTCTGAACCGGGGGGTACGGGCTTGAATCTTGGTGAAGACTGGGATTTTTATTTCGGGATCTTTGGGCGCCTCTGAGTCCACCCAGCTCTAATGGGTTCCTGACTTTAGTTGGGGAAAAGTAAAGGCGGTTGGTCGTTGTGCTGGTCACACAACACTCTCGTTAATCGTAGGCCACAGAAACAGATGACCTTACATCATCTGCTCTATAGACCACATGGTCTGAAACGGGTATTTTTACTTTTTCTGTACTTTTTATATTGTCTATTAGGAGAATTAGAGACAAAACACATTCAACCATTCGTCTTATTCTAATGCACTCTGCTAGTGTGCTTCGATTGAAATTAGAAAATTTTATAGTTATCTATTTTGTAGAAGACTAGTTCAGCATATACCACCAACTTAATGAGGAAACACATTTTTTCTTGTTCGAAACAAAATAATTAATGACCAATAGTTATTTAATTTTTTTTAAATTTTGTCTTGACTCTTGACAGTTAAAAGAAATAGAAATACAATATTAACTTGATCCGGGATTGGGTATCAGAGACAAAACAAGTACCAACTTTGATCAGAGTGAGTTGACATGTACAAATATAGTTCAAATACAAAGTTAACACTGCATCATAATGATTGTATA
>JADKLZ010001913.1:15486604-15496659 GCA_021533235.1 Biomphalaria straminea
CCTAGAGTGAGTTCATAGAGTCAGTTCCTAGAGTGAGTTCATAGAGTCAGTTACTAGAATGATTTCCTAGAGTCAGTTCATAGAGTGAGTTTATAGAGTGAGTTCATAGAGTAAGTTCAAAGATTGATTTCCTAGAGTGAGTTAATAGAGTCAGTTCCTATAGTGAGTTCCTAGTCAGTTCATAGTCAGTTCATAGAGTGAGTTCATAGAGTGAATTTATAGAGTGAGTTCATAGAGTGAGTTCATAGAGTGATTTCATATAAACTTTGTCAAAGCAATTAAAAGTTGTTAGCAGACATAAAAAAACGTACAGATTACTACGGAAAACTGCCTATGGCTGGAAATCATCTCATCTCAGCCTGTGGTCCCTACTGGGGCATAGGCCACCAACCAGCTTTCTCCAGGCATCTCGGTTCTGGGCGAGTCTCTCCAACTGTCCCCATGTCTTGCCCATCTGCTTGGCTTCTGTTTCCAGATCGCGGCGCCATGTGTTCCTGGGCCGTCCTCTATTCCTCTTTCCTTGGGGGTTCCAGGTTAGGGCTTGCCTTGTTATGTTGGATGCCGGCTTGCGCAGGGTGTGACCTATCCATCTCCAGCGTCTCTGAAGGATATCTATTTCAATGGGCTGCTGTTTTGTTCTTTGCCACAGTTCCTCATTCGAGATCTTGTCTGGCCAGCGGATCATAAGAATCTTCCTCAGGCAGGTGTTGATGAATACCTAGATTTTTTTGATGGTGGTGACGATGATTCTCCAGGTCTCTGCTCCATAAAGTAGTATCGGCTTAACAATGGTGTTAAATAGCCTTATCTTGGTGATGGTGCTTAATTCCCTAGATCCCCAAGTGTTCTTCAGCTGATGGAAGGCTGCTCGAGCTTTACCAATGCGGGTTTTGACATCTGCATCTGTTCCGCCATGGTGATCTATAATGCTGTCTAGATAGGTGAAGCTCTCCACCTCTTCCATCGCCTCACCTTGGACTATAATGGGTGTAGTGTTTGATGCCTTTATTTTGAACACCTTGCTCTTTCCTCTGTTTATGGTAAGACCCATTCTAGAGGAATTGTCTGCAACAATATTTATCTTTTCCTGCATCTGCTGCTGTGTGTGAGAAAGAAGAGCTAAGTCATCTGCAAAGTCGAGATCATCTAACTGTTTCCACAGTGTCCACTATATACCGTTTCGCTTCTGGTCTGTTGCTGTCTTCATGACCCAATCTATGGCTAGTAGGAATAAGAAGGGAGAGAGTAAACAGCCTTGTCTCACTCCTGTTTGGATTTCAAATGCCTCTGTCAGTTGTCTGCCATGCACTACTCTGCAAGTCATCCCTTCATATGACTTCTTGATGATGTTAGTAATTTTTTCAGGCACTCCATAGTGTCTTAACAGTCTCCAGAGGGTCTGTCTGTCCACACTGTCAAATGCCTTTTCATAATCTATAAAACTGACGTAGAGAGGGGAGTTCCATTCCATAGACTGTTCCAAAATTATGCGCAGTGTTGCTATCTGATCTGTGCATGATCTCTCCTTTCGAAAGCCAGCTTGTTGGTCACGGAGATGTGGGTCTGCAGCATCTTTCATTCGGTTTAACAGAATGCGATTAAACACTTTCCCTGGAACGGACAGTAGCGTTATCCCTCGATAGTTGGAGCAGGAACTAAGATCGCCTTTCTTTGGGAGTTTGATGAGGTAGCCCTCCTTCCATTCTGGTGGCACTTCTTTATTTTCCCATATCTTGCAGAAGAGAGGGTAGAGTAACTTCACACTTGTTTCAATGTCTGCCTTTAGTGCTTCAACTGGGATGCTGTCAGGTTCTGCAGATTTGCCATTCTTCGATTGTTTGATTGCTCTGCGAATTTCTTCCTTGGTGGGTGCACTGCACTTGATAGGTAAGTCTCTTGTAGCTGGGGGTATATCTGGTGGGTTTACAGGTGAAGGTATGTTTAGCAGCTCCTGGAAATGTTCAATCCATCTCTTCTTTTGTCCTTCTTCGTCTGTTATCGCGTTACCATTTTTGTCCTTTACTGGTCTCTCTGACATGACAAATTTTCCAGATAGCTTTCTGATGATTGAGTACAGGTCCTTGGTGCTGTTCTGATGGGCTGCTTCTTCTTCTTCTTTTGCCAGCGCTTTAATGTAGCTCCTCTTGTCTGTTCTGATGCTACGCTTGACATTCCTATCTATTTCAGCATATTCTTTTTGTGCCTTTCCTTTTGCTGCCCTTGTTTTACTGTTGTTCACATCTGCTTTCTTCTCTCTTCTTTCCTTAATCTTCTGAAGAGTTTCTGATGAAATCCACTCCTTGTGGGTGTATGACTTGGGACCAAGGATTTCTAGGCATGTGGAGGTTACTGTTTCTTTAATTTTCTGCCACGTCTGTTCTACTGTCTCTTCTTCTAGCAGCCCTTCTAGGAGCTGGAACTTGTTAGATAAGGTGACTTTGAACTCTTCCTGTTTTATGCAGTCTTTCAGCGCAACAGTATTGTAGTGTTGGCGTTGGCTGGGCCCACTTGCCCAAGTCTTTTTCAGCTTCAGTTTCACTCGAGCGTACAGAAGATGATGATCTGAAGAAACATCTGCTCCTCGTCTTACACGTACATCTTGAAGAGATCGACGGAACTTCTTCACAATACAGACATGGTCTATTTGGTTCTCTGTTACTAGGTCTGGTGATATCCATGTTGCTTTGTGTATTCGTTTGTGTGGGAAGACAGTTCCTCCAATCACTAAGTTGCTTGTGGCACACATGTCCGCAAATCTCTCTCCATTTTCATTCATCTCGCCTAATCCATGTTTTCCCATGATCTCTTCATATCCTTTGTTGTTATTGCCAACCTTAGCATTGAAATCGCCCATTATGACGAGGATGTTCCTTTTTGGTTTGTCCTGTAGGATGGTAGTCAGCCTATAGTAAAAATTGTCCTTCTCCTCCTCTTCACTGTCGTTTGTAGGGGCGTAGCATTGGACAATGTCTAAGTTAATTATTTCCTGCACTGTGTGGAATGAGGCTGTTATTATCCGTGGTCCATGCGCTTCCCATCCTATAAGTGTTCTCTGAGCCTGCTTAGACAGCATCAGGGCTAATCCATGGGTGTGTGTAGCCTCCTGCTCATGTCCTGAGTATAAAAGTAGCTCACCTGAAGCCAGTCTTTTCTGCCCGGAGCCAGTCCATCTTGACTCACTGATTCCTAGCATGGTGAGGTTGTACCTTTTCATCTCAGCTGCCACTTGCGCTGTCTTCCCAGACTCATACATTGTCCGGACATTCCATGTACCGATGGTGGTTTTGGTCCTGGTAGAGATGATGGTCTTCGGCCTGTCAGCTTCCAGAAGACTCTGGCTTTCACTGGCATGCGTCATAAACCTTCCAGCTGGAGGTCCATCCTCTCCCAGGTCCGTGACTTCTGTTGATTTGCTGTTTGGTGTTTCTGTAGCTAGTGTTTTTTTCAAGCTCTACGCCCAACCCTCCTCCTTTTTCCGGGCTTGGGACCGGCATATGACGGAGTTCGGCATATGGCGAAGTTATGGCTGGAAATGGGCATGAAATTTGTTTTGCAACATGGAACGTACTAAGTCTTTTTAGAGCAGGCGTATTAGCAAAACTTACTGAAGTACTGAAGAAATATAACATACGTCTTGTAGCACTACAGGAAATCATAAATACTCTTTTACATTCTCAGAACTAAGGAATACATAAATTACATACTATTTGATAGTGGAGGCCGCATCAACAACTTAAGCACATAATTGGCTGTTAAAAAGGAATTTTATCGGATTTAAAATGATAAGACTCTGTCTACTAAGTGGAAGAGGGACATTCTTCAACATAACCTAACGCCCATGCCCATACTGATGATATTAAAGAAAACACTAAAGAAACCTGCTACGATGGATTGCATAAATATATAAATATATTTTCAAAATAGTACTTGGTAATTCAATGCCAAATTTTACAAAGAAGCTACATTCAGACCAACAATCGGCAAAGACATCTTGAACGAAAAGACCAACTATAATGGACTAAGATTTGTGGATTTTACCTCACTTTGTATGTCTATCTGACGCACTAAATTCAACATAAGAATATTCCCAAAGCAACCTGGGTCTCACCTGATGGAAACATCCGAAATCAAATTGATGATATACTCATATATTAGAGGTATGGATCGGATGTACATACTAAATGTAAGAAGTTTCGGCTTATTAGATGCTGACTCAGACCACCTACTAGTTAAAGCCAAATTTAGGAGAAAAAAAGTACTCCATACAATCAGCAAAGAGAATAGACAAAACGCTATGATTGTCAAAAACTTACACTTGTAGCAGTCGCACTACAAACAATTTTGTGTTTACTAAACCTAGTACAAAGGGGACTAATTTAGTTTATACCACCACTTCAGTCAAGTACTATTTCTTTATCTTGTTTAAAATACGAAACAAAATAATTTATAACCAATATTTAATAAACTAATTTTTTTAAATTGATTCTTGTGTTGTCAGGTGCTAGAAATAATTGTTGGAAGTTTCAGCTTGACCCGAGATTGTGTGTCAGAGAAGGAACGTAGAAAGTCTTTTGGCTTGACCCGTGATTGTGTGTCAGAGAAGGAACGTAGAAAGTCTTTCAGCTTGACCCTTGATTGTGTGTCAGAGAAGGAAAGTAGAAAGTCTTTTGGCTTGACCCGTGATTGTGTGTCAGAGAAGGAACGTAGAAAGTCTTTCAGCTTGACCCGTGATTGTGTGTCAGAGAAGGAAATTATAAAGGCTTTTGGCCTGACAGAAACACAGACGCTACCCATTAATATAAGGTTTGTAGAAACAGATGAAGAGGTAGTTGTATTTCAGCAGAAGAACAGGAGATACTCAGAGTATAAGGAGGATTGCATACATGTTATAAAAAAGAAAAAAAATGCTCAGGTGATATTGCTACCAATGTTTGAGTCTTGAGTCTCTCTTTTTATATCACAAGAGCTAAATTCCATTCAGTTAAATCATTAAAAGCAAGGTTCATTTAAAGTTAAAATAGTAAAGGTAGTAAAAATTTAATAATTAAATAAAAATCTTATGTAAATATTATTTATGCGTTCACAATTTCATATATAAAATCTTCTTAGACAACTCCACCTTCACGGACAAAGCCCAGTACCTTTTCAGGGTCGACATTGTCGAATAGTGCTTTGAAGTTGTGCGCTCTTACCAATTGTCCGCTAATAACCTGGTGTCTGCGGCAATCATTGAGGATATGATCAATGGTGAGACGAGAAGATGATATAATGCTACAGAGAGAAACCAGACAGCTATTCAATGAAACAAAATGGTCCACAAATCTTGTCAGAAAAAAAAAAGGGAAATATTCAAGATTACTTCCATTTAGGACTTAGCAAGAGAGAAGGATGAACGAGGAATTTACATTAAAATTAAAGATGAAAGGAATGAGTTTCTATTTATTTTTAAAATGTATAATTACATCTGTACTAAATGTGTACAATGTTTTGAGAAAATGTGAAAGAAACAGAATAACATATGTCAGAACCAGTCATTTGCAAAGCTATGCAGATAGGATTTAGCGACTTACTCCTTTGCATTCCAAAAGGAATGTGTTATCGTATCACACAAATCACAGGAATCCCCATTAGATCCGACAATGGACAAGTAAGTTTCAAGCGAATGCTTTGTCATTAATAGTCACGTAAACATGTTGTTTTTCTGCACAAGTCAAGGTCAGCTAAAAAAAAACAACAGTTATTTTTAGTTTCTGCCAGAACATCAGTCACATGATCAGAAGACGTCTGTATTCAAAGTTTGATTGGTTGAAATGGATTAGCTGAGAACGAAGCTGGTTGACAGTGGTACGCTAGCTGGGACGCTTCCGAGAAAGGCCGAGAGCTTCACAAGCAGATGAGTAGACCAGACCGAAAGGACGCATGGTGGACGCTCTGCCGTGCGGAACAGGCAGTCCTAGCCCAGTTCCGAGTCGGACACTGCCCAATTGGTGCGTACTTTGGGCGGTGGAGGGAAAATTTCGACACACGGTGCCGCCATTGCTTCGAGGACGATGAGACAATAGAGCACATTCTCCACGAATGTCGCGCTCTGCAAGATGAACGATCGGGACAAGGTAATGAGAGAGAGATAACTGGTCCATGTGTGGCAGAGGGTCTGTCCTTGTACGGGGATAAGGCGACCCTACAACTCACTGCACGCTTCCTCTTCCGTGCTCTAAGGGAGTAATCTCAGCACGGTTTATTTCAAATGGGGTATCTGATTCGGTTGACAAGATGCACCCAGAACTAGAATTAATTTAGTCGGAGTCCCGGTCTTCTGGAAAGCAGTCGCATAGCTAATTTAATATAATTCTACATAAGAAATATGCTTTTGTTCAGCTTCTTGTTTCATTGATATATATCTGTACATAGCTGTACTTATGTTGAGTTTAAATAAAGGTTCCTGTATTTTATCATCAAGGCATTTACTCTGTTGAATCCTAGATCGTCATTGTTCAATATTATTATTCAAAATACAATCCCCGGCGGAACAAGACTTCTCTCCTAACATCTAGTGACATCTAACTACACCACAAGAACAGATCGTGACATCTACCACTAGAGAGAGAAAGCTTGTGACAATAGTATTTACAAATGTGCCATTTGATGCATATTTTTGGTACAAATTCGCCAGTACTTTAATGATGCTAGAGTAATTCATAAGGATGTCTTTGACCTACTATAAAGAGTGACATCCACAAAATTATTGTTATTGAAAAGTGCTGTATTTAAAAAATAAATAACCTGCATACTTCAATAAGGAAATTAAACTTTCCGATTTCAGAAAATAAAATTAGCATAATCCTTTATTATCATTTGTTTGACACTGGCCTTCATGTGTAGGACTATAACATACAACACTACTTATTTACTTATGTTTGAAAAACAATCCACTTATATATTGTATACAAACCAAATTAAGTTTTCTCTTAAAAAAAAGACATTTTTTTATAAAAGTATATTTTATGCTCAAACTAATTCTACGCATAGACATACATAAATATAAACTGGCCAATAAGAGAGTTTTATGAAATGAAAACTTGTGAATTGCAATAGGGTTTGTTGCACTTGTCCGTTTAGTATCTTTTTAAAAAACTATTGGGCCGGAAGTGGCCTTGCTTTTTTCCTATATAACTTTGCATTTTCAGTTCTCTTATTAAATTAAACTGACATTATTATGCTATAATTTTAAATGTGCCTGATAGAGAAAAAAATTCTGCACAAAAATACGGGTGGTTGGGATCAAACCAGATAGTGACTATAAAAAGAAAAAGAGTTAAAAATAGCGCGGGAAACTACACATTTACAGTACTATACTTGATGAGTATTTTACCCAAGATCGTGATGTTTTTTTTTTAGGACTAGCTTATTTCAAGCACCCGGTATTTTTCGATACACAATTTCATACACAAAAAAATTGTTGAAAATTTTTTTTTAGTGATTTAAAACTTTAAATGATTTTTTTCCTTTGCAACTTCTTGTGTCAGTAAAGAGGCCAATCCTTTGTACTTTCATCATTATTTCAACTACTATTGGGAATTTCTTTTCATGCTTACTTTTCTTGTGGATCTATCCATTGCCACTTTTTCCCAGCTGTTAGCGCCGACTTTGAAGAGCTTTATGTCGCGTTTGCATTCACCATTATACCTTAGCTGTGGAAGACCAGTGGATCTCCTGCCTTCTGTTGAATCACCATACAAAGGTATGTCAAAGTCGACCTTATGGCATTCATAATAAATCTATGTGCAATTATAAACAAATGTGCAAAGACTTGCAAGCCTATAATAAATCATACATTTGCACTGTAGCATATGATACCTTTACTCAAGCCACCTTCAAAGATCTTCTTTGACCGTGACACCCCCTCATCGTCATCATTCCTTTGTGTTCCTCAGGGAACATATGACCTCAACAAAAACACGTCACCCTCCACAGTCTCTTGCTAGTTTATTTATGGTTTCCCAGCTCTTTCCTATCTTCTCAGCTTTCTCTAGTATACTGCGTAGCCTGGATTCTGATTAAATCTACATCTACGTAATTAAAAAAAAACACATCTGGAAGAAGTATTATATTAATATTTTTTTTATGGCTAAAACGTGACTACTCAGAATTCAGAGGCACCTCCCTGTGGGCGCTCATGATTGCCTCTTCCATAAAACTTTGTATTTAAAAATAAATGTATCCAATGCTTGAGATCCTGCTTGTATACTTAGGCCCTATATAAATCGATCCGGTATCAATGAATTAAGTAGCAATAAACCCCGTAAAAAATGTAAATGAAAGAAGATTGAGATATACATATATTTTTGTGATGGTACGCACCGGTATACTTGTACCGGCAACTTTTTTCATTGTCAGGAAAAATTATGACTTTTCTAGTAAATAATTAATTGTAAATTTATTAGTAGTTTAAAGTTAGGCAATCTATCTTTTTTTTTTTTTTTACAAAACATATAAAAAGAGAATTTTATAAATGAATACTTTGTATACAGTTTACTTTCAGCCGACGTTATTAACCGTATTACTAACAACATCTGTATGTGAAAGTCTCAATCATCTCGAGTCTTAGACAGTCATCATTTTAGACTAGATTTTAGTAAAGTCTAGACCTAGATCTAGAAGGCCTAGGCCTATTACTTTTTAAAAAAATCAGTCCTTAGAAATCATTAGCAATTTTATTATTAGGTCTAGGCATTGAAAAGTAATCTATTAATAAACTATAATACATCTAAGTGTAAGTACTAACTTATTAAATAAGTAGAAGTATTATAATGAATATTGTATAATCTAAATTGACTACATTATAGATAGATCTAGTCACGTAGGTCCTACATTAAGTATAGATTATGGTAAATGTACTACGGTAGCCTAAATTATTAGATCTATGTCCTATGTCTATATGTAATAATTTAATAATTAATAAACTTTAGTCTTTATTATTATCTATACTTTATTCTAATAAAAAATGATTATAGGAATAGCATAGGATAGACTCGGCACTTTAGTCTCAAGATAGAATCTATACTATTACTAGATCTATTCGATTTTTATATATAGATCTAGACTAGAATAAGATTATAGATCTAAATATAGAACTTATTAACAGAGAGATTATATGCGGTGTATGCTAATAGTATTGCACAAGAAACGAAACTGGTTTTTTTATAAACTCTAATACTTAGTATGTAATAGTAAAACAACACCTACCTAAATAAATCGTAACTAGAAATCAAAAACCTAAATTTATTTTAGTATATATAGGTCTGTGGTTGAATTTTAAATAGAAGAAATGACTTTTGTAATTTCTTTTACAGAAAAATTGGGCTATTCGTGTCTGACACATATATAATTGTTTATGTTCAGCAACAAACCCTATTGTGTGTACTTTATTTATGTCTATAAATTCTTCGTTGAAAAATAATCTCTAGTTTTTTTTTTAATTATCTATATTATATTTCTCAAAGTAAATAGGTCAAACGTGCAACAACAAGTAATCTATTTTTAGCTCCATTAATCATTTTTTTTAACGCATTGGCTTTACTTATTTTATAATGCGAAAAATTAGAACCATATTTAAAACTCGAATTATTTATGTATTTAATAGTCAAAGAGAAAGTTCTCTAGAGCGCAAATACTCTATAATTCTTAAGATAAAAAAAATCCATTGACTTGCAAAAGACCTTTAATACGAGTATTTGTGAACAATTGTGGTGGAAAAAAAAAGCATTAGCAAGGTTAGAGAGACAAGTGGAGTTTTGTTCTTCGACTTTTTAAAAATTATATTTTATCTTTACAGTCTGTAGTGTGCTATTGTGTTTGTAATTGCAGATTGTGTTCAATCATATGCCAAAGACTTATTTCCCTTACAGCTTGATGGTTAACAGCGTTATAAATGACTATATTTTGTTAAAATGTGTTTGATTTCTTTTAAAGCAATAGCTTATATAATTAACAGACAAATAATTATAAGGATGTTAAATCGACAGGATGGCGCGGGGAATCTGTTGTAAGTAATA
>JADKLZ010001913.1:15537541-15549814 GCA_021533235.1 Biomphalaria straminea
GGGCGAAATAATCTAAGAATAGGTAGAAATTGAAATAATTAGTATATATTATTAACACTAGTAATAATTTCGTATACCAATTGGTGAATTCTAAACTACAATTCGTCCGCCCCCCAACCCGAAATTGGACCCTGTGACAAGTAGGTTAAAGATGGTGGCCGTTTAGGTGTCTAGGGGTTTTTAAGAATGTGAGGACCTTAACTTGCACATAAACTTACAGGCACAGCGTTTAGCATGCAGGCAACAAATACAGCTACGTAAGATATATGTACAGTTTATTTACATAGAGAAAATAAGTAAAGGTAAAATGCTGTACAGTGTTAGGAAGGGGCCTAACTATTTACATAAAATGAGAATATCATCATGAGATATGAGAACCAAGTGGTCTGAGTGTCATTAGGCTGGTTGCTTAGCTTTACGTCCTATGCTGCTCTGGAGTGACTGGTATGGCTGATGCTGACGTTGTCTGCGGGTGGGCTGGAGGGATTGATTCTAGCGCCCGGGGCAATCCAACGATACGTAGCTGCAGTGACGGGTCTCTGGCTAGCGATTGTTGGTCGGACTCTTGTGTGTAGTAGGTAAGGCTGGTATCTTCAGAACTGGTGTCAGCAGACTGGTAACAGCGTTACGAAGATAGGGCTTCCAGTAGGAGTTGCCTATAGATAAAATCTGCAAAGAGATGCGTATGTCGTCTTAGCCATAATTATGACACTGGGAGGTAGACGCCTTTCCGTGAAGGACATCTTCAGAATGTTATATAGAAACCATATACAAGTTTCACAATAGTAAGGGGAGTTAATAAAATCATTATTACATTCCATCAGGGGAGATAACACATAGTAATGTAATAATGATGAATAGAAACTATAACTTAGTTTCACAAATATCAAAGGGAGCTAACACGTGCTAATAGTAAACAGTGATGTACACCTGTGACAAGTAGGTCGAAGATGGTGGCCGTTTAGGTGTCTAGGGGGTTTGAGATTATTTGAGGACCTTAACTTGCACATAAGGACTACAGGCACATTGTTATGAATGCAGGCAACAAATACTTTTTATGTAAAACGTATGTACAGTTTAATAATAAGAATGAAAATAAGTAAAAGGTAAAAAGCTGTACAGTGTTAGGGCGGGGCCTAATTATTTACATAAATGGGACTATCATCATAAGAAATGAGAAACAAGTGGTCTGAATGTCATTGGGCTTTGTTGCTTAGCTTTGAGTCCTATGCTGCTCTGGCGAGATCGGCGTGACTGATGCTGAGTTGTCTGTGGGTGCTCTGGCTTGATCGGTCCTAGCGCACGGGACAGTCCAACTATACGTAGCTGCAGGGGCGGATCTTCTGGCATGCGGTTGTTGGTCGGACTCTTCTAATTAGTGAGTAAGGCTGGTATCTCCAGACTTGCAAGTTTGGACTCTGTTCAGAACCAAGCCATAAGACTAATCTGTGGAACGTTTAGGACAACGCCAATTGCTGCTGGTGAAATCATGACAAACATCCCACCGTTGAAACTGCGCAGAGAGCGAGCCGTTGTACTAGCTCACGAGAGATATGCACGGCTGGAAGAGGGATGCCCACTCAGGAGTCTGGTCGACAACTGGGAGGGTAAGAGGCGACTCAAAAACCGACCCTGTTTCATGCATGTGGCGCGGGGACTGGTCAGAGAGGCGAATCTGCCGGTGGAGCGGGCTGCTCTATCCCCGTCCGGTGCCTTCTTTCCGATGGAGGCTCTCGGCACGATCACGATTCGGAAGAGTCTGATAGACACTACAGTAACCAAACAGGACAACCCAACACGGCTACTACAAGCAGCCAGGGAGACTATAGCATCATATCCTGCCGGAGTGACCACTATCTACACAGACGGCTCTGTGCGGATGCTCGAGGGAACTATGAAAGCGGGGTACGGTGCTGTAGTTCGACTCGCTGGCAATCCCGAAAGATACGAGCTCATGGGCCCTTGTCCAGGGAGAAGCAGCCTCGAGGCTGAACTGGAGGGGATATTCCAGGCACTTGTCTGGGTGGAACGGAAGGTGCGAGAGGGAGCTGCGTTACCGAGTGATGTAGTTCTCTTCACGGACTCGGTGTCCGCTCTTGAGGTCCAAGAGAGACTTGACGACGGTGTTAGAAGGGTTTGGGACGTACTCACGGTCGGAGAGCGTCTCCAACGATTCGGTGTGAATGTCACTCTGCAATGGGTGCCCGCCCATTGCGGGTTGGTCTGCCACGAGCTGGCGGACCACCTCGCGAAAACCGCGGTTGTGAACGAGCAGGAGGATGATGAATCGTGCACTTATGTTAGTGCGCGGGCCCTCGCCGACAAGAAATTGTTGGCAAGTTGGTATCATAGCTGGGACTCTTCGGATAAGGGACGTGAGCTTCATAGAGCAATGAATAGACCAGACAGAAAGGATGCATGGTGGCGGTTGGGTCGAGCAGAGCAAGCGATTCTTGCTCAGTTCCGCACAGGGCACTGTCCGATCGGCGCGTATTTCGGACGGTGGAGGGAGAACTACGATACGAGGTGCCGCCATTGCATGGAAGACGATGAGACCGTAGACCACATTCTGCACGAATGCCGGGTCTTGCATGAAGGACGATTTGGACAAAGTGATGGAGAAAATACTGGTGCGCGTAAGGCATTAGGGTTGTCCTTGTACGGGGATAAGGCAACCTTAAGATTCACTGCTCGCTTCCTCTCACGTGCTCTAAGGGAGTAGCTCTCAGCATGTTTATTACCAATGGGGTTTCTGACTCGGTATCTCCAGATCTGGTGTCAGCAGACTGGTATCCGCGTTACAAAGTTAGGGCTTCTATTAGAAGTAGCCTGTAATAAAAGCTGCAACGAGATTCGTAGACCGACTTAGCCACAATGATGACACTGGGAGGTAGACGCCTTTTCATGAAGGACATCTTCAGAATAATTAAATAGAAACTATAGAATAGTTTCACAATAATAAGGGGAGTTAATCAATTAAATATTACATCTCATCAGGGGAGACAATAATGACAACAATAGTGAAGTCCCACAAGGGCGATAACACATAGTAAAGTAATAAGGATGTAAAGAAACTATAACTTAGTTTCACAGTTATCCAAGGGAGCTAATACATGGTATTAATTGAAATAGTAGAAATTGTATTTCGTCAAGGGAGACTACAAGTAGCGTTAAATATACATCGTAGAAAAAAACAAGGTGAACCGTATGATTAGAGATGCAAAAGCTAGTCATATTCGACAAAAAATCGAAACTTCTGATTCTTCAAAGGAGCTATTTAGGATCACCGCTGAAATGTTAGGGGGAGCAAATAACGAACGTTTGCCATCATCTATCCCAGTATCTGAACTCCCTGATTCATTCAATAGATTCTTCATTGGCAAGATTGAGCAGATCAGAAATGACATGCCCTCTCTCTCATCACAGCTTGACCATTCTCCAATCTTTCAAAATTCTCCTTTTTGCGAGTTTCAGTGTGTATCTGAAGATTATGTCAAAAGTACTATTTTAAAGATGCCAAATAAGTCATGTGACCTTGATCCCATTCCAACTTCTTTGCTCCTTGAATGTTTAGATGAGCTTGTACCCACAATTACTAACGTTGTGAACTCTTCACTGACTTCAGGCATTGTACCACAGCAATTTAAGCATGCACTTGTCAGGCCCTTATTGAAGAAATCCAGTCTTGACCCGGAATGTCTAAAAAACTATCGCCCGGTATCAAATCTACCCTTTTTGTCAAAGCTTTTGGAGCGCATCGTGTTAGCACAAATTCTTTCTCATCTTGAACAGTACTGTCTCTTGGAAGAATTTCAATCTGCATATAGGAAGTGCCGTAGCACAGAGACAGCAGTGGTCAGGGTACTAAACGACTTACTTCACAATTCCGACATAGGCCACATATCAATTCTTTCCATGCTGGACTTGTCCGCAGCTTTTGATACGCTTGACCATGACATTATGATGGCCAGATTCTCTGCCACTTTTGGTTTAGCAGGAATCGTCCTAAAGTGGCTTGGTTCCTACCTGACTGAACGCACCCAAAGTGTCGTTGTTAGTGGGACAGAATCAACAAGCTTACTCTTGAAGTACGGAGTACCCCAAGGATCAGTTCTAGGCCCAGTACTGTTCACTATGTATACATATCCGCTCAGCGGTGTCATACGGCCAACAGGCATCTTATACCATTTCTTTGCCGATGACTCACAGTTATACGATTCCTCAGTACCCTCAGAGGTGTCGCATCTGGCAGAGAAAATTAGTGGTACCGTTGCAAGGGTGAGCGATTGGATGGTTGAGAATAAGCTCAAGATGAACGAAGACAAGACAGAAATAATCAAGATTGGCACTCGGAACAACATCTCAAAAGTCGAGAGCACGGATTCTCTTTTTATTACGAACTGCCAGGTTTCTTATGTCCATGTAGTGCGGAATCTTGGAGTTTTCTTTGACTCAACACTATCTTTCGACTCACACATAAGGCAGCTCTGCAAGGGTCTTTATCTGCAGCTGCGCAGATTAGGCCTGATCCGACCATACCTAACAACGGAGTCAACAAAAACGCTAGCTGTGGCATTCATACTCTCCCGCCTTGACTACTGCAACGCCGTGCTAGCAGGTATACCCGACGACAAAATAGCCAAGCTGCAACGTATTCAGAACAACGCCGCACGAATAGTTCTTAAAAAAACAAGACGAGATTCTGCTACTGCGCTCTTGCGCGCGCTCCATTGGTTACCCGTAAAAGCAAGAATCGATTACAAGGTCGCCACACTTTGCCATCAGTGTATTTATAACAATGAAATGCCCTTGTACCTTAGCGAACTGATTACTCCATATGTCCCACAGAGAGCCCTACGCTCAATGGACTCAACACTTTTAGTGGTACCACGTTTTTCCCTCAAAAGCTACGGTCAGCGGGCTTTTTCAGTTCACGGACCAAAGGTTTGGAACTCACTCCCCATTGAACTCAGACAGACAACTTGCTACACCACCTTTAAGAAGAACATCAAGACCTATCTGTTTAGAACTTTTTTAGATTAGTTTGTCATGTCTCGTGTTTGTGTTTGTAATGTCTTTACAGCGCCTTGAGCCTACATTTTTGTTTGTTAACAGCGCTTTATAAATAAAATTATTATTATTAATTATTATTATTAAATTGTAAGACGCACCTTGTCACGGTGATGTCATTACGAGCCGCTTGGATAGAGAGATGAAAGGGGAAGGGGGGGAGGAATGGCTGATGGTCAGTGACCAAGTCGCTATTGTTTACATTTCGCCGTTGGGCCCGAACAATAGAGCACGCTTGAATGGAGACAGGGCTCGTTCAAGGAACGTAATCTCTAGAAGTTGAAATTAAATACAAGGGGAAATAATTCAAGTCTATCCTGGGCGCAGGGTCAGTGCGCTATTTAAAATCATGGCGATCAGCCGAGATAAGATAATGATAGGATAAGACAAATAAGATAATGTTTACATGGATTTACCTAAGTAATAAGCCTGGCCAATAGGCCGATAAAATAGAATATAGAAACAGTTACTTCATTCCTTGTCACGGAATGAGTATAAATATATACTTGGTAGTAATACATGTTACATAAATATCATGATAGTTCCCGGTCAAGGAATTTATCAATGATAATAGTGAGCTCGTGGCGAGCGGTAAATTAATAGTAGCTAAAGAGCTAAATACATGTGGCAAGAATTGTTATAAATTCTAGTCCAGATAAAATGGATGACTTTGACTATTTAGTCGTACAAGTCATGATAATAAAATATAATACATAAAGTGACTACTTACATAATCCAAGATAAGAATTACACAAATATATACACAAATATAATGCACTAAATAAATGCACAAATATGTAAATACACACAGTAAGAGGCCATTAAACACAAACCATATAACAGCTTACCACCAGTCCAATATTATGAAAGATATGAATGAATATGGTGAGCGAAAGCTCGTAAAGCTCAAAACAGAGAAGTATATCCTTTCAGCTCCTCAAAATGAAATGAGAGTAAGACCATTCGCCATGTGTAATTAAAAGGCTAAGTTGGACAGGAAAAGGGATGGGCTTGCCATTACGCATATCCTGTCGCGTGGTCAAGGAGGCGGGGCTTCCCAGGTGTTTAGATCGTTCGCCATGCCTAGGAGAAGATTATCACTTGACCTTGCCGCGCGTTTCATGTATTGACATAAGGATGGGCCCTTATCGAATGATATCGCCAATATGGTCGGACGACAGACCGTTTGTCTTACGTGACAGGGATTAGCTGCGCGAGACAGACCTTGTTGTCGATTTGAAGAGGGTCCATTTGAACTGACCCGTTCCCCGAAGGGGGGGTGCGGCAGGATGTTAGGTCAAGATATTCAGAGGCGTGTTTATCCTTGTCGATAAAGAATGTGCTAGACGAGTGTCAGATTAAGAAATTACATCGTGACACGGATGCCTAGAGAAATAAAAGGGGGTGGTGGTAATAGCTTTAGATAGTCATAAGGGCCAAGCTGAGGTGATAAAATGAGATAGCAAAAAAATAAATTATTTAAATGCCTAGACCGAGTGATACCTTAAGTGGGCGAAATTTATTTTTGTCACAACACCCGCCACGGTGAGATCATCACGAGTATCTAAGACAATAAGATGAAAGGGGAGGGGGGTGCTAGTGGTCGGTGACCAAGACGATATTGTTTACATCTTGACGTGGGGCATGAACAATATAGCGAACTTAAATGGGGAGCGAGTGAGGGGGAGATAATCCATGTCCCTACTAAGCGCCGTTTGTACTAGTAAAATTATCCAGGCGATCAACCGAGATAAGGAATAAAATAGGAGGCACAAATATACACATGGTTTTACCTAAGCAATTTTTCTAGCCGAACTGGCAGATGAAATTTAGTACATAAAAAATTACGGCATTCCTTGTCACGGAATGAGCGTAAGTATATCCTATACTCTTAAGAGAGCAATTCTTGTATATATATATATTTATTTATAAATTTTATTTCGAAAACGGCTCTAACGATTTTCTTTAAAATTTCAAGGTATGTGCGTATTAGTGAGAAAAAAAATTCTCAACTCATTGGCCACATCGGGAAAACTCGAGTTCGACCGTTATTTCGATATGAAAATGTCTCAATTTAATTTTGGTCAGAATAATTTATGAATGAAATGGAAAATTTATTAATGAAAGTTTTCCATGACGTAAACGGGAAAAACGCTGCTTACGTCACTAAGCTTACCTTACTACAATGCAAACAAGAACGAGTTTTAAAGTATCAATGGACCTAATTAAACATTTGCACGCCATCTTATTGAAGATTGATTTATTATAGAACTATGGAAGGAAAGTAATGAAATTAAATGTACCGATGTATGATTAGTTATTGCGTTTTAAGTGCTTAATAAATTGTTTACACTTTAATTGCATAGAGCGGTGTAGATTCCTCATTAATCTTCGGATTTGATGTCAAGCCTTATTATAATTATAATTTTGCTGGTAAAATTATGACCATGTGTTCATGCTTCAGTGTCTAATGTCCCGTACCAAAACAAAGGAAATGGTGATTACACAGCTGCTCTACTGCTCCTTACTTTCTCACACTGAACAAGATATCTAAACTTGGGGTTACCGTTAGGGCGTGGTGACGAAAGGCCCAGGAGATATATGAATGGAGGGATGTGTAAGAGCAGGCCATATCTTCCCATGGGCTGTAGCACCAGTAGCAGTAGTATATTACCTTTCTTAGTATAAATTATTTAACCGAGCAAGGCTCGGCCACCTGATATTACTAAGTAATATGACATGTTATATAAATATTATGATAGTTCCCGGTCAAGGAATCTATCTATAATAATAATAAGGCTCGTGCTGAACGATGATCTATCAACGATAAATAATAATAGCTAAAGAGCTAATTACGTGTAGCAAGAATTATCAATAATTCTAATCCAGATAAAGTGGATGACTTTGACTATTTAGTCGTACAAGTCATGATAATAAAATATAATACATAAAGTGACTACTTACATAATCCAAGATAATAATAATAATAAGGCTTGTCTTCGAATCCGAAGATTAGTGAGGAATACAGTGCATACAGTGTTTCCCGTGGCTGTGCAGTCCCAGATGTGACCTACATATTTTGCCACTTCCAGGGCAAGCAAAACCATTGTCCGCAGGTGGTCGATCTAGATTTTCTTTTCGTCATCTGCGTTTGTCCTCGGCAGCAGATTTTCTTACACAAATATTTACACAAATATAATGCACTAAATAGATGAACAAATATATAATACACTAGATACAAGATAATTAAGCACATCCAAGTTACATACCACCAAATCCAATGTAAGGAATAATAAATGAATAAGTAAGCGTAGAGCTCAAACAGCGTGTTTGTTCCAAACAGCTCACAGAAAGAAAATGAGACGATTTGCTAAATCTAGTCCATATAGAGATGGATGAGAGGTGGGGCGAGAGGGGAATTACATACTCGCAAATGTGACAGACTGTCTGACTTGCTTAGACAAAGGGATCCCTGCTTGACCTGGTCGCATGTTTCCGGTGTATCGATGTGACTTGAAAAACCAGCAAATATGGGCCGTCTCGCGTCTCCAAGGTGTTTAGACTGTTGAATGGGTTTTGTCTAGACAAAGAGATTAGATGCGCGAGACGATCGAGGTAATCATTGTTGTCGAGTTGAAAGGGTCCCTTTGAAGTGACCAGTCCCTTCCGACAGGGGAGGGTGAGGAAGGTGTCACCTGGTGAAAGGGGAGGAGGGGTGAACTCCGTCCAATGAATACAACAAAGATATCGTATAGGATGTTTGTCCAGATAAGAAAGGGGAGCTTACTCTTGTCGATAGACTGGCGAGACACATGTCAGCTTAAGAAAATACAATGTGACATCGATGCCTTGAGAGAGGGGGGGTAGTAGGGGTGGTACTAGCGCTTTTAAGCGCCATATTAGCTAAGTTGAGAGAATAAATGTAAGATAATAAAATAAATTAATTAAATGCCTAGACCCGAGTGATACCTAGAGGGGGCGAAATTTATTTTTATCACCCCCCCCCCCCACTCGAAAGCTTATGGGGGTCGGCCAACATACTAGAGGGGTTGGGCGAAATAATCTAAAAATTGTAGAAATATAAAATAATTAGAATATATTATTAACATAAGTCATAAATTCATATACCAATTGTGTGAATTCTATACTAAAACTCGTCCGCACAAAGGGGGGGAGTTTCGGCCGAGTGGGGGAGGGCAATTGCCCCTACCGCCCCCCCCCCCCCGGTCCGGCAGGGGGGGGAGCATGGGTGGGCGTAAAGTAGTGTACTTTCACAATTGATAATTATTCCAAAAAATGCGTAATGAAAATAGATTGTATAGAAATAGCTTCAACAATACTTCTCTATGTTTTAACTCTTTGGTATAATAGGAGGCGTGGTCGCCGAGTTGTAAAGTGGTTTCCTCCTAAATTTTGGAATCTTAGGGACACCCCTGAGTCCAACTCTAATGGATATCTAATTACTTTATTGATGGAAAGTAAAGGTAGTTGGCCGTTATGCTAGCCACGCGATATTCAGGTCTCTAACCGCTGACCAAAGAAACAGATGACCTTTACATCCATTTTCCCATAGATCCCAGGGTCTGGGGTAATGTACTAGTACGTACGATATTACAATTAAATTTCGCAATTATTCATGTATTTGTTTTAGCTTGTTTCAAGAGAAATAGAACGTTTCTATTCTGCATGTAATAGATTTGCTTTCAAAACTAAAGTGACTCCCCCACGTTTGCCTATCAATGATCTAGCACTACGGATGCTAGAATACATGATATTCTTCTTCTTGAAACTGTCAGGTAGAGTTGATCCTTCGGCTCTTGGAACTCTAGGCCAGTAAAAGTGAACAAGAGCTCTCTCTCAACGGCCTGAATGAGAACAGTGTACACAGTTCTGTCTGGCGGGTGGGTCAGACAAGAGGCAGCGTACACTAAGACCCCCGACATTTTCCTTTTCTATACCAGGCTAGCCCGTGCAGGACATGCCTTTTATGTAACTATATATGGATTTAAACTGAACTTTTATTGATTAGGGTTTGTTTCATAAATTGTGTTCTAAACTCATAATTACAAAGCTTATATCAATTATCAACTCAGTCAGGTAAAATGTTTGTACAAGTTATTTCTCCCATACCCCATCTAGGATCAATCTGAAATTGTGCACAAATATTTCTTGTACCTGCCAACGCAATAATCATTATAAAAAACAATTAGTTAATTAACTATTGATAATTAATTATTTTGTTTGGTATCTGGAACAATGGAAATTAATTTTTACTCGACTGATTAGATGGTATAAGTTAAATTAGTCCCATTCATTGTTTGTAGACAGAATAGTTATAACACCTACTTTCATAAGCAACTCCCTGGCACAGTTTTTACCGTATTGGCTGAAGAAGGCGTAGGTGGCCTTAGCCCTCAAGTTCAAATTCAGATCGCACACCTTCTTTTTATTAATACATTTCAAAACGATTACTTAGATATCCCCTGCTTTCTACCCCCTCCCCCTTTCCAACTGGTCCAGACAAATGATAGGATGATAGAGAAAGCTTAAAGAATGAAATTGCGCTAAACAAAAACAATTGGTTAAAATACTTCTAATCGAACAGATTTATTATTAGTCTGGATCTATTACAAATTTAATTACATGACTGATACAAACTAATTTATACAATTTCACTTAACATAAACTTTTTTTAAAAGTATTTTCTTTTATTTTGATTGATAAAAACAAGCTAAATATTTTTTTTAAAACTTAAAAAAAAACAAAGCTTATCTAAGGTGAATTACTACGAATGTACACCGCATAATAACTGCCATTTATCTCAATACTGCAGTGTTTAGCTCCCCATTCCTACTTTAAAGAAAATACATGACTTACCACAAATTGATTATTTAATTAGTTAATTGTTTTATTGATTCATGTTATGTTAAGTACATTACACAATTTGATAAAGTTTCAACTTGATTCAATAATGGTTGGGGGATAAATAACGTTTTCAAAATTGTACCAGACAGTCAAAGTGTAGGAGTTGCTATAAGCTGTGTAATAATTAGCTATAGCCATTCATTCGGAAAATTGAGGAGTGCAGTATTTCTTACAACCACACAAACTCAATTGCGACCTGCATATTTTGTCATACACACAATGAGGTTCGTGGATGAGCGGTAAAGCGCTATGCTTCTGAACCGAGGGTCCCTGGTTCGAATCTGGTGAAGGCTGGGATTTTTATTTCGTATCCTTGGGCGCCTCTAAGTCCACCTAGCTCTAATGGGTACCTGACATAAGTGGGGGGGAAAAGTAAAGGCGGTTGGTCGTTGTGCTGGCCACATGACACCCTCATTAATCGTAGGCCACATAATCAGATGACCTTTTCATCATCTACCTTATAGACCACAAGGTCTGAAAAGGGAACTTTTTTTTAATACAGACAAAGCCGTTATCTGCATAGATTCTTTTTAAGTTTTTTTTTTTTACGTCGTTAGCACCTGTCTTCCAGTAAGACCTTTCTTTCGGTCTCAAATGTGTCTGCTATGACCTTCATGGAAACTCTCCAGCAGTTTCTTTCATTGTCCATCTGCTGCCAGATGCTTTCCTCTATGTCAATGAGGGCACAATAGCGCCTGTTTTGATGGTCATAAGTCTTCGGGGTGGACCTCTTTTACACGTCCACCTTTAATCTCAGCAACAAAAGATCGTCTCTGGCATTTGTCGCCTTCAGTTGAGAGTATGAAATGACTGAACTAGACTAGTCACTTACAAAAAAAAAGGGTTTTCCAGGGAGGGCCGGTCCTATCAATTGCGGGGCTCTATGCGAAACTACTTTCACGAGGCCTGGGTGGGAATAAGGATAATAAGTGTAAATTAAGATTTCGTATTACAAAAAAAAATTCAGCTTTGAATTTTATTCATTCTTTACGGAGTACAAAATTGTGATTACAATTAACTTTACGTTTTGAACCTTGCAACCTATGGCATATTTATATGTCAGTGACTATAAAAGTAAATAAAGTATTGGAACTTCCGATTAAGCTGAAAATTGGCCCCATTATTACATTTTATTACACGAAAGTTAACATTACCTTTTTTCTTTTATCGCGCGTAGGAATGGCCTTTTCCGCAATGAATGACACCCACGATTTACAATTGTGTCTATTTTTCATGAGATTTTAATAAATTGAGGAAATTTTCAGGAGTTTTTCATAT
>JADKLZ010001913.1:15554559-15569479 GCA_021533235.1 Biomphalaria straminea
ATATATATATATATATGCAGTGCATTTTGTGACGGCACGCACCGGTATCTTTTTCAATATAGGTGGGAAAATATTACTTTTCTTGTATTTAAACGTGTATTAATTTTTAGTACTTAAAAGTTAGGCAATCCATCATTGAGTACCGTTACCATTTTTTTTCTAAAGAAAACACTGTATATAACACTGTATATATGTATATAAACGTTTGATAGAAGTTAATGTAGGAAACTGAATGAATGTAGCAAAAGTACATGGAAAAAACCCAAAGCAATGGAGACAAACAATGTGTGACTAGGAGATTTCAAATGTTTAAATGTCATTTAAAGTAGCCTACTTCTTTGACTTTTTGATGTTTCTATTCAATTATCTATTGTTAACATTTTCACGGTTTATATATGGATTATCTCAACTCACTCTGTCTGTTTTTCTCTATGTAAACAGCTAGACAACTGACATCAAAAGCTAAAAAGCTGAGGTATCTTAAAAACAAATTGTTTGCGGAATAATTGTTTTTCTTGAGGCTTTGAATAAGATATTGACCCTTTACAAAAGAATTAGATCAATTAGATAATCATAATATGAAATTAAATTGACTACGTCCACATCTTACTTTTCCTTCACTTTCACCTATCCCTTGATCCGCTGGACCGTTAAGGCACCGTACAAGATCAGTCATCCCTTTTTCTCCATTCTTCTCTGCCTTTGATAGAATTTCATTCTTATATTCTTTCTGAAAATATTGAAAGCTGCCTTTTTACCTCCCTGGGTGGACCACTTACCACACAAACAGTCTTTGTAACCTTGTTGAAAGTATTTTTGTTTACCATGCTTGTTATTCCTTATTTGAAAACATTTGTTTCTTTACATAAAAAACAACAAAGTTACAAAGTTAGTTTGTGTGTATCTGTCAAGCGCTGCTGGGAAAGGCCACCATTGTGATGGAGCTCTGGGAGGTTTGTTTCATCAAAAACAATAAATTATTAAATTATTTTTGTTTTGATGACGTTAGTTCTAGGGGTTTTTAACGCCATCAAAGACCAGCGTGAGTTACAGACCGGAAACAGAACACACAGGTAGCATACAATTGATAAAAGAATCCCTTTAATAAATAAAATGTTTACTGTGCATAAAGACAAAAAGGGGAAGGGATTACAAAGGTGAGGATTATAAATAAGTATTCTAAAGCAATTATCAATAACAAAAGATCATCATATTGACTGCTGAACGTATGAATGCCCTATCGTTCGTATCACTTAGCCCTTAGGATTCCGGGTTCGGTCGATGTCTCAGAAGCTAATCCCTCTGCCTAGGTGCTGTAGACTGTTTTAGTCTGGCGGTGCCACTGCACTTTGATTGAGTGTAGCCCGGCAGCTGTTCGGTGTCCTCGAAGTGAGAGAGACACGGCAGGGTAGGGCAAAATCAACGATAATCAGGCAGGCTGGGGTGCTGAGAATTGACTTCAGATGTGGAGCTTGGTAACTAGTGCTCGCTGAGGCCACATTCCTTCCTCCAGATACGGAGTTAAGGATAGGCTCGACAGGAAGTAGAGTTCTAGAAGATCAAGAAATCTGATCAAATAGAAAGCTGTAATTCCACTAAGAAGGAAGAGCAGGGATTCTACGGCAGGCAGGAATTCCACTAAGCAGGAACCAGTTGGTGTCTCAAGTCGCAATCAGGCTGAAATAAAACACAGAGTTAAATATATTCAAAATATAATAGGGCATCGTGTTCTCCTCGGGCATAAGCCGTCAATCAGAGAACCATTTGATTCAATTAACATTTACAAACAATGCAGGTCAATGAGATCAGTTTAGTACAAATGGGGGGGGGGGGGATAATGTAACAATGGCTAGTGGTCAGTGATCATGACAAACAATGAAGCGAAACGTAAATGTAAAGAGTTCCCGTTCAAGGGGCGCAACTCTTGACTAAACAAAATAGACATGTTAAGTTAATTTACTATACTCAAGGCGATAAGCCGAGATAAGGAAATAAACTCAAATGTACAAATGTATACAAGGTTGCGACAATGGTCAATTGACGCAATGTAGAGATAATATTAACACATGGTAGACATAAGTTAATGCAATTATATATGTACACATGAAATAATTGTGCTTCCTACTTACGAAAGTGAGAAATAGACAAAATGCACATATTTAGGTATTGTCCGTTTTTCTTCCAGAGCTGAGGCCTATGCTCTTTCGCTGTCAATAGCTTTCTTGGTCACTGTCTCTCTCCATCTGGTGCGGTCTAGAGCTATATCTTCACAATGGTCAGTATTGATCTCCACTGATTTGAGGTCTCTTTTTATTACATCTATGTAACGGAGGTTGGGGCGACCAGTTTTTCTTGAGCCAGTCGCAAGTTGTCTGTAGAGGATGGCTTTCGGTATGCGATCGTCCTCCGGCGAACATGTCCAAGCCAGCGCAGGCGGCGTTGTCTGAGGACTGTAAAGATGCTGGGCATACCTGTTCTCAGTATTGCACACTTTTTCTTTCCATGTGATTTTCAAGATCCTACGAAGACATCGCAAATGGAATGAGTTTAGTTTTCTCTCTTGCTTTGCGTAGGTGGTCCATGATTCACTGTACTCATAACGCATGCCTTGTAGACTTCCATTTTGGTCTTGACCTGAGTCTAGCGAAGGTCGAGGTAGCCTTCCCTATGCGTTTTTTTATCTCCTCATCTAGAGAAAGGTATTATACATATTAAGTATAAATGAAATAAGCTAAGTCCAAATGACAAAAGTCCAACAATGAACATAATCTTACCACAAGATCCAAGTGAAAAGAACAAGAGTAAGGGAGCACAATGAATGGAATCTGTAAATGAACGCCCCTCGACGTTCTAAATAAAATGTGGCGACTGCTCGCGATTGGAGCAGTTTGAGCCTTATATGCTGCTTAGCCGGAAACAGGAATCGGGATGGACATCATGCGATAGACCACGCGATAAGTCCAGATAGATAGTCTGACATCCGGTCAAGATTAGTTCTTCCCACTCATTTGCCAATAAGAACACCTGGCGTAAGGTCAAGCGTTTCTATACAAAGGGGAAGGGACGGTCTGGCTGCCTCGCAAGATGAAAGGAGCTTAGATCGTCTCGCCCTAGAGATAAAGTCAACAAGGTTAATAGACTTTACATTGGAATAGAATAATGGAGACTTGCCTGGATTGGCGAACTGAAAAGTAGCAAATGTGGTTTGACATTCGTACCAAGATAAGGGGAGATAAGCCAAGGAACATGACAACGTATAACATTGGACTTTCAAGGGGAAAGTAATAAGGATAAAAAAGATAAATAATAATTAATGCTGTGATAATTTTGAGTGACTTTGTCAGCAAGCTTTTGACTTGTGACAGTATCTCAGCCAATACAAAAAGGAAGAGACATGTACGTACCGAAAGTGTAGCTGATACTATTGTATTATTAGTCCGAATGGGACAAAATAATACCACAGGATACGGAGATTTATTGTTGTTATCTATATTACATCATTAATATTAAGAAGTATACAATAGGAACCTAACCCTGGGGTGTGCAACCTGCGGCCAACGAGCCACTTGCGGCTCTTTGGATGTGAAGCTGCGGCTCTTTAGTTCCATACTCAAATATAATTTATTTTATCAAAACATTTTTTGAAATAGTTCTAAAACTTTTAAAGAAGATAAGGCACCGATTCGATCTCTCACCCACTTGTACTAGCTTTTCACCACACCCAGCACCCATTACACGCATCGTCACTGTTGTCAGTCAGACGGAAGCTCTGAAATGACGCCGCCTTCGGATGTTTCTATGTAGGTTTTAAATCGCTTTGAAGCAAGACAAATTGGCATCTTAACCACGAGCTTAGACTTCTCAAAGTTAGGGGGTAGTGGGGTTTAAATTCAAAACCCCCTTGGCTGCGCTGGAGCAAGTGATGGTTTATTATAAAAATCTCACCTAAAAATAAACAAAATCAAAGCTATATTAAAAAGTAACTAAATTCCCACTCCCCCCCCTCATCAGGGGGATTTCATTTACGGGGGGATTGAGACTTACCCCCCTCTTCCAGCTACGCCTATGCTACTCTGGCAAGCTTTGCGTACCACTAGAAATTGCACAAAAAAGCAAACCATTTACAGATGATGAGTAAAGACTTCTTCGTACAAACAACGCAGAAATCTTGAAAAAAAAAGGAAAGATTTGCCAGTATCCGCTAAAACAGTACAAATACAAGCAGAGGCGTCACTAGGATGGGTGTCACCCGGTGCGGTAAGATCAGGGTGTCACCCCCCCCCCCGTTACACCTTTTCATCCCAATAAAATAACAACTATCGTCGGTTTGTTCTTTTTTTTTTTGCACAATAAAACAGCTCGTTGATTGCTGTTACACAAACTTAAAATGAATGTTCATTCTGTTTTCATTTTTTTTTGCTGACATTTTATCGTTAATTATTACATAAATTAACATCTATGATTTTTAAATTAGAAATAAACTGAACAAGCTTTCCTTAGTAAACTTTAAAAAGCTTCTAACGGAAATTTTTACAGTTTTTTTAAATAGTAGTTTCCTGAGGACGACTACAGAAAAAAAAGTAACTTTATGAAAAGTATATTGATCGGTACAAAAACTAGAAAAAAATTGTTTAAATCTTAGCATTTAAAAGTATACGATAAAAAAACAAACAACTTAAATTTCTTTTTCAGGATGTCAAATTTGAAAACATATAAATAACTTTAAACTCAATATATTTTGCGATTTCGTTTTCAATGGACAGATTGCTTTATTTGAAATTCGTTTGTTCTTTAAAATTATGAATAGTTGTTAATTAACTTTAGTTTTGAAAAGCTTCTTTCACATGACGCCACGTAGACATGCTATATGCCACGTAGAAATGTATTTGGCAAGAAACAGTTAAAGGCTACAATCTAACGCTGGTACAGATTCGTTGACGTCCTTTAAAACTTTGCTGCCTGTAGATGTCTTCTAGTTCACATATCTTGTAGTCTGGCTCAGTATAAGAGAGATTGATGCACTCATCATTAACCTCTTGTTCTTTATTTGAATAGTGACTCCGGCATCTTAAGATTACTGTCATGATATTTTCTTATCGTTAAAACTTTTTTTCTGTTGCGATAACATGCTAGTTCGATTTGACTATAGTTATCTCAAAAACATTTTGAGCTAACTTGTCATACGTTTCGTAGAGTAAATGAAGTGCTCAATCTTAGCCACCACTTTGCCAATAACTAACACTTTAATTTGAAGGTAATCTTGTGTTTTGTTGACTTTTCCCTCAGTACATCTGCTAACAAGAAAGTCAATGAATGAATGAATGAATGTATTTTCAGAGCGACGGCAAAGATTTTCGCCGTCACACTTTCTTAAAAACGTTATTTCATGGATCTAACAGCAACACAATGAGTACACCAGCGAGTTGTTCATATGACACTCTATCATTAATTAAAATATCCCTTCAATTGGTAAAAGCGGTAAAAACGGTAAAGAAAGAAAACTTTTTTTTCTAGAAAACCGAGAAAATGTATGTTAGAAGATTGTTCTGATTGAGAAATTTGACCAAATAGCTTAAGTAACCGGTGTCCATATCCATTCAAATTTCTTTTCTGCTCTTCATTAATACTGCCTGCACTTCTTCGTGAATTCTTGACATTGTAGCTTCATTACAATGTCCTTGAGATCATATCAAGCTCGTTCCAGGCGTTTTTGAATGATCAGAACAGCTACCACCAGATTTTGGTCCACTTTAAGAGGAATATGCCACAATATTTCAGTAATTTGAACATTACCATTGCTGCTGTTAATATATCTTACAACTTCAGAGATATATGTTAGGTGTGGTTTGCTAAAACTTTTATAAACTCTGAGTTTTCGTGCAAGCTTGGAAAGTAACTTTTTTTTGCATCGCTACCTTGCAATCTTTTAATTATAAGTTATTATTTCAGCACTGTGTCGTAGCTGGATAACATTTCCATAATCCCCCCTCCCCCCAAAAAATAATTCCATTATATATGATAAGTCGTCTTCCATTCGCCACCATATACCAACAATTGCTTTGCTAAAAACAATGCGATATGAAGCCATTAATAAGTGCAAGATGTTCCCCTGTTTTCTCATCTATACGTCAATCATAGCAATGACTTCCCTGTCATTTTTTTAGCTTAAGTTCGGCTGTCTAATTGTTTTAAATTTGAAAGCCTGATAAATGTTCCTCAGTCTTCTCGCGAGATTCTCATTTTGGACATGTCCACTATTTAACAAACAAGAAAATCTTGCTATTGATTTTTCACCATTAAGAATAATTTTATTCAACCATTCCTATGCTTTATGATCTTGCTTCTGTCATTTTTAAAGTTGATATTGATATTTATTTATTAATTTATTCTTGTGGAAAGTTGCATTTTTTTTCACTCGGGTGTCACCCCCTAACGGGTTTCACCCGGTGCAGACCGCACCCCCCGCACCTGCCTAGTGACGCCTCTGAATACAAGATAGAATAGCTAAAATGTCTTCAAATGTAAAATATTTGCTGGTGGAAGATATTCAACTTTCTTCTGTCTTATTTCTTGCTATAGATTAGTCTATAGACAAGTTGTCCCTTTTTGTCAGGTTTATATCTTCCCTAGGATTACTACCGCTGTCTTGACAAACTAGAGGGGGCGAAATTGCCTTGAAGACAATAAGATCGATTTAAATATAATCATTTAAATAGTAACTGATAGAGCCAGAGGTATGACAGGAAACAAACAACGATTTGTCGGAACAAAATGAAACATGAAATTCTTAAGTTTTAATGCATAATACACCAGAATCGCTTTGTGCCTAAAACTATTCCGACCGAAATAACCCCTAACCCCCCCCCCCCCGGACCGAGGTCATAAATTTGATAATCACGATTACTAACAGCATCTTGTAAAAAGCACTCTACCACTTAAACGAAATGGAGACTCTTCCCAAAAAGTGCAATGACTTTCCCAAGGTAAGGTGATGTAGGTTTTGCGGTGACCCGTCAAAATAGTGCGGACAAAATTGCGCAGACAAAATAGCGCCGACTAAATAGCTCGAAATTTCCCGATAAAACAGCGTAAGACAAAATAGCGCAGCTTATAAATGTTGTGTATAAAAATACCGAATTGTTAGTTATTTAATGTCCTGGGCATCATTTTTGCTGATGTCTTTATCTTTTTCAATATTAATAGATCTGAAATAATGCCATATTGGCAGAGAACGTGAGTACTTTAAAGTTTATATCATCCCCCTTTTTCACCTTTGATTAAAATTCATAACTTGCTAAAAATAGGATCTTGAAATGTGGTGACCCGACAAATTAGGATAAGAAATTACGAAATTGTGTTATACTATAATCAGAAATCTGCGGTATCTTTCTTTGATCTAAACAGGACGTCTTTTTGTCGCAACATTGACAAACTTTGGTGTGTTAGGATTAGTTAAAATGGCGATCACAGTTCTTATCTTGTCAAACGTTTGTTTGATCTCAGGCAGTGACTTTGTCTAAAGTCTAACACAATCAAATAGACATCAAACAATTCAGTGGAGGGATGGCACCATGCATTTCAACTGTCTATTGACAGTCATCAACCTAATGTGTACAAGTTAATCTCTTACTTCCTCAAAGAACAGGAGAACATTGAGAACAAGATTCTGAGATACAATGCTGGAGAACGAAGTAAAGCTGTTTGTCACAGTAAGCAAGACAAAGTAACTCCATCTAACAGACAACTTGAAGCTATATACTATATTGCCATTGTACGGACATTTCTACATGACATTTCCTACAGTTTAATTTTGTGAAAGTTTGTCTGTGTGTGTGTGTAAATTTGACAAATATCTTAGCGTGTTTTCGAAGTACATTTTAGAATTTAAATAAATGATATATTTTGCAATCATTTATTTTAGCTTATTATGATTTTTGCTTACTGTTTGCATATTTATGTTCTAAAGTGTTTCCTGCAAAATGACTGAAAAATTATGATAACATTAAAACAAAACAAAATATTGATTCTATTCATATTTTATGATATCAAAAGTATGTCTTCCAAAATGACTCAAAATATTTTTTTTCTGCGCTATTTTGTCTGCGGACAGTTTTAACTTATGATATTTGATTCTAATTTGCAGACTTACAAAATTCATTGTAGTCTCTTTATTATTGTCCACTTAGGAAATATCTGGTGATGTGCAGGTCTGCAGGAGTACCGCCCCTCGAACAGGTAAACTGTTATTATTATTATTAGCAAACGTATAAATAGAGTCAGAGTCAGTCTGTAGACATTCTTCAATTTTGTATATGAATACAAGTTTTATTTAGTATCAAACTTTTCTAAAGATGTCGGATTCAGGCAGGAAGAGGCGATAGGGGCGATCGCACCCCCCACTCAGCAGAGTCCCCCGGGAAGGGACGGACGAGTTTTAGTATAGAATTCACACAATTTGTATATATGAATTTATTACTTATGTTAATAATATTTACTAATTATTTATATTTCAACCTATTTTTTTATCATTTCGTCCTCCTCTCTAGTATGTTGGCCTAATTGGTGTGGTCTGGAGGGGTTGATGGCATCAATCCTCCCCCCCCCCCAATAAACTTTCGAGCGGGGGGGGCGGTCCAATTTATTTGTAGGAAGCAAACAGAATAAATTAAATATCTTATAATTAAAACTTGTTATTGAGGTTTTAACCGATCTTTATATTATGTCGTTGGCTTGCTGGACGATGGGGAAGGGGATACCTCTACTGCCCTTCCCACCTAAACCCTTTGAGATAGGTAGAGGGGGCGGTCCTACTTTTATGGAGAAATCATATTTTGTGAACAAAATTAGATGAATAAAAATATATTTTTTTTTATATTAAGTCGATTCCCTTCTGGTATCCTGGCCGATTCGGTGGATTAAGGTGGGGGCGATTGCATCTACTGCTCTTCTCACTTTAGCCCTCTGAGTGAGTGGGGGGGAGACCTTCTTATTTTTATAGCGAAATCATTGTTTGTGAACAAAATTAGTTGAATAAGCCAGTAACGTCACTAGGGTGGGTGTCACCCGGTGCGGTAAGATCAGCCTCATCAGGGTGTCACCCCCCCCCAGTGTTCCACTTATTCTTCCTAATAAAAAAAAAACTATCGTTGTTTAGTTCTTTTTTTTTTTGCGCAATAATACAGTTCGTTGATTGCTGTTACACAACGTTAAAATGAGTGTCGATTAAATTTTTTTTCATATTATATTATCGTTAATTATTACGTACATGCATCTACAATTTTTAAATTAAAAATTATCGGGTGTCACCCGGTGCGGACCGCACCTCCCGCACCCCCTAGTGACGCCACTGAATTATAAGCTACGTATTGATATGTGAATCCATTTGTATATTATGTCGCACCACAGTCTCAAATTTTATCATTAATAAATATAAAATGAAAAAGGGTTGTACCAGGAGGAAGGGACGTTACATGCATCGGACAAACCAATACTTTTTAGCGGCCCCCGTAAGGGGAAAAGCCGCTATTAGGTTTGTGCAAAATGTCCGTCTGTCCGTCTGTCACACTCAGGGCGCCAAAACTAGAAGAGATACGAAAATTATTTTTTCACCGTTAAATACGGCTTGAAAAGTTTAGGTGCAACGGCTACTGTTAGTTTTCTAAAAGCATACCGTTTAATTTATAAAATTAATTATGCAAGCGATTTTTTAATAACAAAACACCAATTCTAAAACAAATACGTAAATTTAAGGGAGGAAATGTTACTATAAGAAATGCTCTAGGCACCTGGATACCACGCACATTTTTTAAAATGAACTTTTAGCAGCGACTTTCGTGTACTAGCGTAAAGTCCGGAAATGACATGATTCTAAACTAATTTCTTAATTTTTTTTTAAAATCAGATTTAAAAAAAAAATGTTTAGTGCCCCCTTTAGAATGAAAGAAGCATATTTTTGTTCGTTTTGTCTGTTGGTTGGTCTGTCCGTCACGGTTAGATAGAAAAAAACACTAAAGGCTTTTGAAAATATAATTTAACCTATACTGTTCTTTCAGAAATATTGCGATAGTTTAAGGATGGGAGCATACATGAATTGAGTCAGGGACCAACGATAAATCCGAACTAAAGTCTAGTGCGCAAACATCAAGATAAGGCAGGTTTATACCCTTCTCGCTGGACGACGGAGAATTATTTTCAACTTAGAAGGAACATCCGAAACATCTTGCGAATAGGCGGATCTAACAGGGCTCCGACTCCGACGGGGGCCGCCTCTGAGTTTGTGTATCACACAAACTCTCTTTGTAATTTTGTTCTTTTTGTAATATAGTCAAGAAATTACAAAATTAGAAAAAAAATCTGTCACTTATATAATTTTAATATGCTATAATTTAAATTCTTATATCGTGTCGCCCCACGAATTAAGAATTAATCATTTTCACTCTACCCCCTCCCTCCCCTTTCAAGACGAAAACATGATATTGTAAAACAGAATAGTCAAATATGGAAACAAACTTTATATAATTTCACATGAATTTATTATAGTAATGTTTTTAAAGAAAGACTTTGTTTGGAAAATTTAGAATTCTTACGAAATTTTTCAGTATATATACATATATGCTGTACGCACGTTTATGCATAGGGTTTAGGGTTTACTGGGCGTTAGGGTTTGGAAAAAAATCCCCCCCACTCCAAAGTTCTAGATCCGCTAGTGGCTTTGACCCCTTCTAGAAGCATATCTATGAATGAAAACTATACTTTTTTCCAAATAAATATATTTCTATGTTTGGGATAATTCAAGATTTTTCTGATCACGTGACATACATTTATAGATCTATGTAGTTAGAAATGGAACGTTCAAATGTGTCCAGATTGCAATTGTATTCTATTGGTGAAGTTAAAAGTGTATGCACTTAATTCTAGTGATAATAGAAAATAAAACACAAATTGATTTAAAGCCTTTTTGTTATTTAGAATATGAAGTCAACTATTTTCTTTCACACACTCCTCCCCCCCTTTTTTTACTACCTTTTTAAAAATCTATACACATATATGCGGAATTTTTTTAACAGCCTGTTCAAATGGAAACAGCTTATTATGCTAAGGTATAGAAGACCAAAACAAAGTTATGTTTCTTGTTTTTGTATGATAAAATATTGTGATCTGCTCGATTCACACGTAACAGTCTTCAAATACTGTAACTACATCAAATCCAATGGATAGACATCCAACCAACTCTTTAAAAACATTCTTTAAAATATAAATTCAATAATCACCATGTTGTAGAGATTTAGAAATATATGTTTTTATATAACAGAAATTTTTTTTTTTTACATTATACGTGTAAAGACAAGTAATTAATTGAATATAGTGATTATAGTGGAGAAACAAGTTTGTGAAGAGTTTAGTATATAGACATAGTTTATATAAATAACTTTGACAAAAGACATGTAACAATAAAATCTGCTGTTGTTTACGTAAATATGTGTGTGTTAACTATATACGTTACTTTAAAAAAACAACAACATGTAACAATAAAATCTGCTGTTGTTTATGTAAATATGTGTGTGTTGACTATATACATAAACTTTAAAAAAAAACAACAACATGTAACAATAAAATCTGCTGTTGTTTATGTAAATATGTGTGTGTTAACTATATAAACAAACTTTAACAGTAACAGATGTAACACTAAAATTTGCTGTTGTTTACATACATATGGTTGTGTTAACTATATAAACAAACTTTAACAATAATACATGTAGCACTAAAATCTGCTGTTGTTTATGTAGATATGTGTGTGTTAACTATATAAATAAACTTTCGTAATAATACTTGTAACACTAAAATCTGCTGTTGTTTATGTAGATATGTGTGTCTTAACTATATAAATAAACTTAAAAAGAAACAACAAATAACACTAAAATCTGCTGTTGTTTACGTAACTATGTCTGTGTTAACTATATAAATAAACTTAAAAAGAAACAACAAATAACACTGAAATCTGCTGTCGTCTACGTAACTATGTGTAATTCACACTTCTTACTTCCATTTATTAGTCGGTAAGGTAAGGAGTTTTTTAAATCGTAATGATAGTCTTATGAACTATACAAAGGGAAAGAATTCATACATTGTGTAAGTGAATATTAAGCTTAAAAGTTATCTTCTCTTACAGTGTAGCATACTCTTTCAGTTTAAAAAGATGGAATTCAAGATTTCTTTCAAAAAGTAAATTTAATAAAACATTTTTTTCTGTATCTAATGTTTGTCACGTTAGATTTTAAACGGTTATAATTTGAATTCCACATTATAATTTGAATGTCAGATTACTTAGAAATAGACGTGTTTAAGAAATACATTTGTTTTGTTTGAAATCAAAATCTATTTTATGAAACAATAATGTCAACTCAGTTTTTAACGATTCAATTAAATTAAGAGAATTTTAATAGTCGGGTCACCAAGCCATAATCTTGCAACTTTATATAGGAATCATCCAGGTAAAACATCCAGATATATTCTAAACATTTAGATCTTACCTTGTCAACGTGTAGAAAGGCACAAGGGGAGAACTCGGCTGGTACACCACCATCATGGCAGCCTCCACTAGCTGAGACGTAAAGATTTAGTGTTGATCTGTGTACACACTTTAGCGTAAACAAAGGACAAAGTCTTGAAACTCTGAACATCAGAAATGAAAAATCTGTTTTAAAAGAAAAAAAAAAGTTCAAATTATTGAAAGTCAATTTTCATGTGAATGTGGAAAACTAAAATCTGACTTTTGCCTATTTTGAAATGAATGATTAAAACAAAGTAATAATTATCAATGATTATTTCTAATATAAAGTTAAATGTTCAAACTATCTAATAGAGTCAAGTTTAAAAATCAAAAAGACTTGGGAAAAAAATTGCTAGAGCGTATTTATTATAAATAAAAAAAAACATCCTTACCTTGCTTCTCATCGAAGAAAGACACAAAAGAGCAATCCTCCTCTTCTATTATGTCCTATGGAATTGCTCTGAGTAATCACGTGAGCACTGTGAAGTGTCAATAGAAATGTTTTGAGAAAGATAGACATAGTAGTGTCATAGTAGATGTTTGAATTTTAAGGTATCGATGCCCAAGCTCAACTACTGATATTGAAATAGTAACTATACTAACAGATATATGCCTACAAAAAGTCCGTCAACATGTTGAAACTAATGGCAATAGGTATTAATCTTAAAACTGTTTAGAAATATAGATGACGCCAATGATATAAAAAGGCAAAAAAATAAATGTATTATTAATAATATAGTTATATAACTTCAGATTTTGATAGAGATATTGCTATGAAATTAAAATTGTCACAAAGCTTAACAAATATAAAACGATGAGCCGCTATCTATTGGACTCAGAATTAAACATAAAATAATTAGAAAAGTTTCCTTATGCAATGACAACATTAATTTGTGACTTATGGACAGTATAGACACTCCTACGACACATCTCTCTGTATCTGTTTATTAGTCTATCTGTATCTGTCTATATCTATATTTATCTATATCTTTAAAGCTCTCTCTCTCTCCCTCTCTCTCTCATACACACATATTTTTACCTTCTTGTGCTATCTCTGTAAATCTGGTATTTCCTGATGACTGTGCCCTAAATGCCTGCTCCGAAAATGATCTGCATTGCATCGTCAGTGACTTCTCAAGAGCATGCTTAGACTTTGGCCACAATATAAACACAAAAAAATAAATTCTTCTACTTGCCTGCTCCTGGGAAAGCCTACTCGGATCCGAGTATTAAGATAAATGGACAGGAAATAAATGCAGTGGACAGATTCACCTCTCTTGGCAGCACACTCTCCGGAAAAGGAAACATTGATAATGAAATAGACTCACGTATCGTCAAGGCCAGTGCATCCTATGGTAGACTGCCAGAAACGAAATATTACCACCAACACAAAGCTAGGGGTCTTTCAAGCTGTCACGCTACATTGCTCTCTGCCTCAAAAACGTGGACAGTAGGCCCTACAAAGAAAACATGCAAAAAAAAAAGGTGAACCACTTTCACGTGTTCTGTATCAGCACAAAATAATAATAATACCAAAAAAAAAAGAAATTAAAAATACGTTTTTTTTTCATTATATACTGTATGTTGTTATAGGCTAGATGATTTTTAAAACTTAAGTTAAAAAAAAAATATCTGGATCAAACTTGGTATCGTATCTGTGATTCTAAAACTATCAGCTGCGTGAACGTACGCCAGCGGGCATAGCATAGTTTTGTGATTAATTATAAATATAATCATTGTATGCATATCTAGCTCTACCGCTGGACCTAGACTTCTGATTTAGAACTCTCAAGATCTAGTCTACATCTAGATCTATTAAATGTTAATTTTCTAGGAAAATCAACCTAGCCATTTAGGATCTGGGTTCCACGTTACATGAAGTTCTCAATAGAGGTATAGTAAAGAAATACAAAATGTAAAATTGTAAGACAAAATACCTGATACTACTGAAATCCTTCAAAAAGCATCCACACAAAACTGATGCAGTCCCAGCTGAGCAGGTCTTATCTGCGGAAGTGAAGACTCCAGCATTCTTAAATGACTCCTGTATAATCAATTAAAGAGGCGCGCTCACAATGTGGAAGCTTCAGTAACACTCTTACAGATTCTCTGAAAGCGTTCAACATTATCCCTGAGACGTAATAGACGAAATCACCTGATTATCATGACGTCAATTTGTATATACATACTCTCTATTTCTGTATATCTCCTACATCTACTCTCTATCTCTATCTCCTACTTCTACTCTCTATCTCTGTCTATATCCTACTTCTACTCTCTATCTCCTACTTCTACTTTCTATCTCTGTCTGTCTCCAACTTCCACTCTCTATCTCTGAATATTTCCTACTTTTACTCTCTATCTCCTACT
>JADKLZ010001913.1:15594565-15606604 GCA_021533235.1 Biomphalaria straminea
GCCGCCAGTCGTACGAGCTCTCTCCCTCACCACTCTCGTGACGTCATGCCGCCAGTCACACGAGCTCTCACTCACCACAGCCTCGCAGTCTGGCAGCCATCTTTGACTAAAGGTTAAAGATGCAAAGAAACACGTGGCATTATTTAGGTAATTAAGTCGTCAAGCCAAACTTGTGCTAGTTTATATTTGTTGTCTTTAAGTTCATAGCCACCATACCATTTATTTACTCCCCCCCCATCCCCTGTCACTTTGTCTTCTTTGTCTGGTAGGAAGCAGTCAGTATTTTTCTGTATCTATCTATCTATCTATCTATCTATCTATCTATCTATCTATCTATCTATCTATCTATCTATCTATCTATCTTTCTTTATTTATTTATTTCTATCCAACTATTCATCTATCTATCTATCTATCTATCTATCTATCTATCTATCTATCTATCTATCTATCTATCTACCTATCTATCTAACTATCTATCTATCTATCTATCTATCTATCTATCTATCTATCTATCTAACTATCTATCTATCTATCTGTCTGTCTGTCTGTCTGTCTATTTCTCTAGCTAATCTGTGTAGCTTCTTTCTTTTCTTTTTTCTCTTGTCTTCTCGTTCTCTCTACCCCCCCCCCCCAGTATGCCCTATAATATGACATGATCTTCTGGTAAATGTTCTCTTCAAACTTTTAGTCATTTTAAAAGATTAACTAAACGGGGGTAGATTTGAAGAAATATTGATTTGTTCCTGTATCGACTGAGACAATTGAAAAAAAAAAATGAATCGATGGTCTGCAAACATTTGTAAAAGAGAGAAAAAAATCTTTTGTTTTCATTCAATGTTTTTGTATTAACAGTTTTCTGTTTTCTTCTGAAACTACTACTGCATAAAAACAAGTTCTTAATAGTTTTTTTTTTTTATTGTAGAGCATTTATAACATAATTTTGTGAAATATACCAATGAATTGATACCATTTGATATTAAGATAATAGTCGTGGACTGTTGTAGACCTACTAACAAGTAGTACACATCACGTGATACATGGCCACACTTGAGTGAAACGCTCTAGCTATAACGTTGTTGGTGAAACTTTAAAAAAAATCTTTTAAATGAAAATTTTATTCAAAAACTCTTTTTGTATAGTCAAATATTTGACAATTTTAATTTCTCTTTCTTTCACCTATTCTCTCCATTCTTCTCCTCTTACTTTCTCTCGTTCTCCCACCCACCCTTCCCACCCTCTCCCAGCCATAGCACCAGCCACATGCTCGCGAGGGAGAGGTGAGAGTACTTTGCCTAAACAAAACCAACCAACCATCGTGAAAGGTCAGACATACACATACACATTCTTGGCCATTTGATTTGTTTCACATTTGATTTCATTGGTTCATTGTAAGCTCCGCCCTCGCTCTCTTTCCGTTTTTTGGGAAGCAATTTTCATTCATGTACAGACAACATTTAACCTCTCGCTCTCTCTCTGTTTCTGTCTGTCTGTCTCTCTCACTCTCTCACTCTTTCTGTCTCTCTCTCTCTCTCTCTCTCTCGCGCGCGCGCGCGTAACACGAACGTTGAGTCTCTCACTTGTGTGCTGGGATCACAAAGTGTCTTGGCGAACTATTGATTGGACAACTTCCTCACGTCAAAGTTTCCCCTCCGCTTGTCTCAACTGCCCGCGCTTTCATCAAACACAACGCAGTGGTTCTAAAATCTCAAAGATTATCTTGCCCCCTCTTTATTATAGAAATGATTTAAGAAATGACATTCTTGATAAATAGGTGTTGTAGATTGTAGTTAATTCTTTGTTCTTTCAGAAACCAGTAGAAAGAATCTCTCTATTCTATTCAGTGGCGTAGCATCCATGGTGCGAAGGGGTTTTTATGCAGCAAAAAAAAAAAAAATTAAAAATAAAATAATAAAAAAAAATGATATATTTGATATATCAAATGAATAAAAACGCCATTGAGACCGATTTCTGCGTCGAACGTCGCGGAAGGACTTTAGTCTAAGTAAGCGTCTAAGAAGTGCATAGATTGACTTCATTACTTCTAGAAAGTAGTACCGACAAAAGGATGTTTTGTTTTGTTTTTAAATGTACTGATACTTTCCTGGCTATATTATTTTTTTGTTTTTACTTAATGTAGGGTACGGGGGTCCACAAACAAATACTTAAACCCGGGCCACGAGTACCTTGCTATGGCACTGATTCTATTATGTATTATTTATTATAATATACATTCATTTAATGTTATAGATTATATTATCAATGATAAATACAAAAGTTTAACAAAATCTAAAATAAGTAATCATTCGAATTGAAAATAATTTTAATTGTTAATAATAAATAGGCATATATGTTTTTGTTTATTGAACATGTTCAAAACATTCCCCTCCCCTGTCTTTACAACGTACATTCATTAACCTTTGCATTCCTCTATCTGTTTACACAATGTACCATGCTATCTACTATTTGCTCTAGAATATCTACATTCTATACTATATATGCTTAATTTTGGTTGCTCACAAGTTTCCAGTAGGCATCATTGAACCACGATGGACGACGGTAGGGAGAGGCCGTATCCATCATTATTATTATAGCTTTTATATAGCGCTACTTTCATGCTTATAGCATGCTCAGAGCGTCTTGGTTCAATTTCATTTGTGGACCAGTGGGGGGAGGGGGTATCTAGGAGTTGGTTTTCCGTGCTGCCTTTAGCTCAGTAAACACAACTCTGCCCCAGTCGGGAGCCTCGAGCCCCCTTCTAGGTAGCCAAGCTAAGTCCAAGCCTCTCCACCACGCTTCATTACAGTCTTTTGTCCTCGTCCCAAAGTTACTTTGTTACTCCACTGATTCTACTACCTACATTGTATACTACAATTACTCAGTGATGGGAACAGACTCTACAAAAATTTTAGGAAATTTTTAAAATTTTGTTAACCCCCCCCCCCCCCCCCCCGTTTTTTAACTGGCCTGTCGCGGCGACTTAAAAGATGATTTTTTGTCTTAATTATGTAGAATCATTAAATTTAATATTTTCTTTCATTAATGTTATATTACATAATAATTTCACTGCATAAGCATTGCTGCACACATGACACTATATATAATTTATATATATATATATTATATACATATATGTGTGTGTCCCATTCGTTGGTGTGATAGACTGTAAAGACTAAGACTGCTTTATTGATCGTTATGGAAATTTGTTGTGATTACAAGGACTCTTTTCTCTCATATAGAGAGAGACAACACAACAGAAACACACATAAATACGAAAGACACAACATACACAAAATCATGCATTGATCAAATGAATTATTGACAACATCCCACTCAGAACAGAACAATGTCATAAGCTGTGTGATATGTCCAGAGAAAACGTAATGAAAGTTATATTTTAATCAGGTAACAACTTGACTGTCATCCCAAAACCTCAAATAACCATTTTTGTTCAAAGATTTATTAAAGAACATTACAAATGGTTATTATTCCATTGTTTTGAAATAAGAAACCTTCTTAGAGATGCCTTCATAATATGTATTTTCTCTCTGTAAACTGTTACAGAAAGGTATATTCTTAGATCCTATGATAGTATGTGTATCTCATAGATACTAGAGTAATGGTGGGCATTTGTTTTAAGGTAATGTTTTATTCTTTTATTAACTGAACTTAAATCCTCACATCAACAGAGCCTGTAGTATATATTTATAAACCTATTTCAACTATTTGTATATTTAATTGACATTTGCTTACTAAATAATGACATTTGGAGAGGGGGGGTATTAGACCTATTTGCATTTTTTTTTTCAAGCAGAATTTCTTTTTCAACTAGATCTATAGGCTATGTAGTTTCCATGGCTTTCACGAAAGAAATTAATTTGATGGACTTTTCACAGCTGTGTGGGTAATATTTTTATTAAATCTACAGTAAATCTAGACTCTAGATCCAGGTCACCAAAATTCGCGGACTTTTCGCGGGTCTGTACGAATTATCTTCACTGAATCTATCTTAGATCTAGAATCTATAAGACTCTATAGATTTTAACAATAAATCACTTAAATTCGCGGACTTTTTACGGCTCCACAGGGTTAGTAATTATCTTCACTAGATTCTGGTGATTTAGTGTTAATCTAGAGTCTATATCTAAGTCACTAAATTCGCGGACTTTTCGCGGGTCTGTGCGAATTATCTTCACTGAATCTATCGTAGATCTAGAATCTATAATAGACTCTATAGATTTTAACAATAAATCACTAAAATTCGCGGACTTTTTACGGCTCCACAGGGTTAGTAATTATCTTCACTAGATTCTAGTGATTTAGCGTTAATCTAGAGTCTATATAAGTCACTAAATTCGCGGACTTTTCGCGGGTCTGTGCGAATTATCTTTACTAACTCTACTATAAATCTAAATTCTAGATCTACGTCAGTAAGTCCCGGACTTTTCACGGCCGTGTGCGATTTATCTTTACTGAAGCTACCGTAAATCTAGAAACTAGATCTAAGTCAATCTAAGTCACTAAATTCGCGGACTTTTAACGGCTGTGTGCGAATTTAACTTCACTGACTCTACCGTAAATCTTGAGTTTAGATTTAAGTCGCTAAATTCGAAAGCTTTTCACGGCTGTGTACGATTTTATCCTCACTGACTCTACAGTAGTAAGTTTCTTAAAACTAGTTTAGATCAAGGTTTTACTGCCGTTTTTTTTACGAAATTCTAGGCTTTGAATTTTATAATGAAATTCAAGGTTGTTTTCCAGGTTTTCAAGGTGGCTACGAACCATGAAAAGTATTCAAAAGAAACTAGATATCTTATGTAGAATATATCTATCTAGACTGATTCAAAGCACTCAAGTCACTGTACACTACATCGAGATCAACAAAACAATACGATCACGATAGATTTTTTTCAAAAATAGAACTTATAACTATGTCAAAAGACCAGTCGCATTTTTCCGAAAATGGAAAAATAATAAAATCGGACTTTTTTTCATAAAAAAAAAAATGAAAAAAAAAATTCGGATTTTTTTTTTCCGAAAATTAATGTCGGGAAAATTTCGGATTTTTTTGATTGAAAATCGGATCAGAAGAAATTTTCGGAATTCCGAAAATTTTCGGAAAATTCCCATCACTGATTACTACACAAACTATCGTCTGTATTATACAATCTACTGTCTATATTTTGTAATGTATTCTTAATAAACAGCTGGCTGTGTTGTTTAGCTTGTAAACTTTATTATACTGTTCGGATTTACTTGCATAAATGGTTGTAGTGTTTTCGTTGCAATGTTTATGTAGAGTGAAGATAACTTTAACATTATTTCCTTTAAATTGTTATTGGCTATCAATCTTATTAGAATTTTCTTTCTATGTAATTTGCAATTTTCTATATTTCCACCTCCTCTCCCCATCATGTTTATCCCCACTAGAACGCAGGCTCACCCCCCCCCCCCCCTCTCTTTCTCTGCATGACATTGCGACTGTCACTAAGTCTTACAGCCAGCAACACATGAGCAAGCCGCCTCTCTTTTCCTGTGTGGTATCAGAAAGTCAATAATTAGTCTGCTACGTCACCCAGCCTCCTAGACACGCGCAGCCCGCTCTCGTTTCTCTGTTTTCAAACTTCCCTGCCATCGATTTTGTCTACGGCGTGCAGAGAGTGAACAGTGCGTGATGTAGATACAAGCTGCCTCTCTCTTTCACTGCATCACAAATCGCGACTTGCGAAGTATTGATTGAGATGCCACACTTTCTCTTACCCGCCTCTCCATACATTCCAATCTTTTGGTCTTACAATTTCCCTCTCCCCCCCCCCCCCCTTAACAATTTTCTTAGAAACTACACAGTTGACTTACTGTTGATGTAGTTCTTTGGGGAAAAAAAAGTAACTAATAGACCTTCGTGAAAAAAAATTATTTTAACCGTTATATTCTCTTCTAAAATTAAATTTGCTCTTAAAAATCTTAAGCTTTTACGTCTGGATCTACTAAAAATTAGATGTATACATTATTATTATAGCTTTTATATAGCGCTACTTTCATGCTTATAGCATGCTCAGAGCGCTTTGGTCCCATCAATGGGGTAAAGGGGGTATCTAGGAGTTGGTCTTCCGTACTGCCTTTAGACGCTCAGTAAACACAACTCTGCCCGAGTCGGGTGTCGAACCTCGAGCCCCCTTCTAGGTAGCCAAGCCAAGCTAGTTCAAGCGCACTTAGCCTCTCGACCACGATTCCCACATTAACATACATTCATTTAAACCAAACTTTTTTATGGGGAGGGGGAATAGTGGCGGGGGTTCTAAGTGTTCTCTATTTTTAAAATCTATCATTATTTTGTAATTAATCGTAAAATAGTCGTTCTTAAACAAAATGACTAGCTGCATAACAGAGAAAGTGTTTTTACTTTTTTTTTAATTACTTGTTTTCTCATATTTAGTTACTAGTGATGATACTTGTTTATTATGTGTCAAACATTTTGAAAACTGTACAGCTGAAAATGTAAACGAGTTTTTTGAAGTTTGTTTTTAATTAGTGTTGGACGTTTCTTCAATCTTCTTCCTTTTACTCATTATTATGTTGCAGTCTTCAGATGACTAGACCAATATATGAGATGAGGTTTCCAAATCAGGGAGCTCTCCATAGAGTTCTATTTCTATAGACATGCTTTGTGTCCAGTGCCTTGTTCGCAGAAAGTCCAAACAGGGGATGGCAGAGGATAGGATACGAACTGGAGTCGATCGTGACGACAGACCCAAAGTGCATACCACTTGACCAGTCAGCCACAAGGGTCTCAATGTTTATCTTTAGCGTATATAAGCTTTTGTTCTGATTGTGATCGATGGAGAACGTGTAGCAAATGGGTTCCAAACCTTTGTTTCGTGTATTGAAGGAGCCCTCAGGTCAGAGTCAGGTCGAGAATTGGGAACTATAGTTGCTATAAAAGTCTCTCATTAGAAATAATTAACAACCTGTTATAGAGACTAATTTCCTAGTGAAATACAAATGAACAGAAAAGTCGCCCACTACAGATGTTATACGAAACTAAATTCTTTGTTGTCTTTTTACTGAGAAACATCAGGTGCTATAAATAGCTGCTACCCCCTGCTACCCTTTGTTCCCTGTTGTATTCCTCCGTCAACTAAATGATATGTGTATAAGTGTAACTCTCTAGAGCCATTCCATTGGATCAAACTATACTTTGAACATAGGTTATTGAACTTTACATTGAACTTTGGGTATTGAATTTTACATCGAACCTTGGGTATTGAACTTCACATTTAACTTTGGGTATACCTTTACTTCAAACCGTTATATTGAATATTATATAGCAAGTCAACTGGAGAATCTATGACATAGAACATTAGAGCATGATTTTTTTTTTTTTTTTTTTTTTTTTGCAAAATAAAAAGTCACACGGGAACATTTTTTTTACATTTTATTAGACAAAAATTAAAATGTTTACCAAATTTAAAAATAAAAAAATACCATAAATAAAATGTGTCTCTTTATGAAACTTTACAGAAAAAAGTAAAAAACCAAACAACCTGGACTAGACATAAAACCAAAACCATTAAAAAAAAAAGTCATGACGAGTTTCATAAAGATCTAGAAACTCCTCCAGTACTTGAAGTGTGCGTACACAGCTACAAGGTTTATGTTATAAAGTAAAGAATAGTTCTTCAGGAAAGTTCTTCAGGAAAGTTCTTCTCAAAGTAAGGAAAGAATAGTTATTCTGAAAGTAAAGAAAGTTCTTCTCAAGGAAAGGAAATAATAGTTCTTCTCTAAGAAAGGAAAGAATAGTTCTTCTCAAAACAAGGAAAGAATAGTTCTTCTCAAAACAAGGAAAGAATAGTTCTTCTCAAAGAAGGGAAAGAATAGTTCTTTACAATGTAAGGAAATAATAGTTCTTTACAATGTAAGGAAAGAATAGTTCTTCCCATAGAAAGGGTAAAATAGTTATTTACAAAGTAATGAAAGAACATTTCTTCTCAACATAAGGAAATAATAGTTCTTTACAATGCAAAGAAAGAATAGTTCTTCTCAAAGTAAGAAATAATAGTTCTTCTCAAAGAAAGGAAACATTATTTACAAAGCACATTATTCAGCACATTTACAATGAAAGTATTGCTATAAAAGTATTGCTCAAAGTGTACACATCTAAAGTAGGAAATTCTATGATACAGTTGAAAGCCACTGGTAGTGATTGATACATACATTATACGTCAATTGAAACATACGCAAAAAAAAACACATACACACACATAATGTCATAGGATAGTCCCAATAAGTCTTTAAGAAATTAAGAAAACAAAACCTGAAAGTTAAAAAAAAAAAAAAAGATCAGCAACAATGTCTTAAATAAACTGTACAATTGCCTTAATATATTTATACAAAACTAATAAGAGAATAATGTAATTACAAAAAAGAGTTGTATTTATTAACTCTAAAGCCAGAAAAGCTTTATTCTAATGTAGTAACTCTAAAATTTTTAGATTTGCCAAGTTGTCAGTAGGACATTTTTTTTATAACATGCGTATTAAAGAGAATAAGTTGTTCTTGGATTAAATGAAATGTTTTCTGCACTATACACTAAATATCTGTAAAGCCTGTTTTTATAGCTTTTATAATATAAAATAAAACTTCAATAGCATTGATATATTTTCTAAAACCCAACCCAGTTTTAAGAAAGCTATTGGAACAGAAGTTTTGCTGTCGTGTCACCGTGGAACCAACACAGCCAATAACCGTACATACACATATACAAAGGCAAGGAAATAAAATCATAGTAATATCATAGTCACAGAGAAAAAAAAATAACATAATGTTAGCAATGAGAAAGCGTATCATGTTAAAAGATAACAAAGTAAAGTTCCCCCTATCAGTCCTTGCAATGTAAAGATCATCTGTTTCTGTGGGTCACGGTTAACTAGGGTGTCATGTCGAAGCCAAGTACGTCCACATTAGAAAGAAAATGGGTAAAATAAAAAAAAAAAATGAAATTGACAGAATTAGAAAAAGAAAGTGAATGAATTAAAATGGAAAATTTACAAATTAGTATTGTAGTAAATATATACATAACAGCAAAAGTAAAAATGTACAAGCAACTTTTACAGATTAGGAAGTAAAAGACTAAAATCAAGAAGTATAATTTACTATAAAAGAAAAACAATTGAAAGAAAATGTTGATACCTATATGATAAAAAAAGAAATAAAATGTATAGATACAAAATAAAAACAATTTTAAATAGAACATTTAGAGAGCAGAAAAAGAAAGTTGTGGGTCTCAGAACGCATGATCCAAAAAGGCGTGTACAAGATAAAGGGAATCACGTGACATTTGTTCTTCACGTACACAGGAAGTGTACACAAAAGTTGGGGCAGATAAACCGTGTACAATCTGGCCTGTCTACTACTAAGAAGTAACATTGGTTGGCCAGATGCGAGTCTCATTTTAATGTAAAAACAAAAGTTGTGCACGTGAATTTTATAGTGACTAAATTGGAAGAAGATCAATCTTAGAATGGCAACAACAATGTCCCACATGTTCTGTTCTTCACTTCTGCTTCCAATAAGACTCATGTGTTCCTGTAGAAAAAAGTCATTAAAAAAAACACGAATTTATTGACATTTGCAGCTAAATACAAATTTTAACAAACATTACTTCAATTTGTCTTTGACTAAGTCTTCTCTTCTATTTGAATGCACTTATTCACTGTATAACTATATGATTAAGAATGTTAAACTAACAGTCTACTTATCTATAATATCACTAAGGTAGATAAACTATTGACAAATTGATACATTGATGTCAATTTTATTGTCAATACCGGATGGTAACAATATATTCATTTCAACTGTATGAACTTTAAAACAATACATTTGAAAAGGATCTTTAGAGTCATTTATTGGATTAGTCCTTGTACCAGTTGGGGGATCACTGCTGACTCTTTAACAGTATCATATCTTTTTTTTTAAACCTCTGGGAAAAAACAATCCTTTCTAAAACTGTAAAGCATCAATCCAGATCTATTCATTTGTATGCCCCGTGTGTTACCAATTAAAATTGATTGCTAATAACAAATCCTACCTGGCAATCACATTTTGTCTTTCGTGCACTGAATCAATGCTGAAATAGAAAAGTGACATTTGTACCTGATGTGAAAATATACTTCCTATCTTTAAATTACCCCTAACAAGCTTCTACACTAATAAGCTGTTCATTCATTAAGACTTAAGGTTTAAACCTACAAGCTGTAAGTATAAAGGTAAAAAACAATCAGAGACCAGATCAACTTCTTGTTCTTTAGTTACCAATGAGATTATGTCATTAAGATGTAATAGTTACATTGTTTATTAATGTACATAATGTATACTCCAGCTGAAGTTTTCACCAATGTTCATTTAGAGGTATGCGTACATGTGAATATCAGTGTACATGTTATGTGTGTACCTACACAGGACACTTTTTGTTGTTGTAATAGTGACTGCTTGTTTTTTCTTTATTTAATAAGCTTTTAAAATTTTGAATGAGCAAAATAAAAAAAAAATTATACATTATATACGAAAAAAAAAACCTAGAATAACTTAACAAAAAACTTACGGACACAGATGAACTTTGTGTTTCTATTTGACAACTTGTATTCCAGATGTTAGAGTGTAAGTGACACGATCCCTGTCATGTCTTAGTGTCAACATTTTCTTCCAGAACTTAAAGCCCCTTAGGACTTGGTCACTTCACTACTTTTGTATCCAACTAACGAGTCAAATTAATTTATAAACACAAGTTTCTACATCAGGAAATGTGTACTGGACTTCCTGTGGCTTGTAGTTTAGAATCAATGAATTTTGTATCTTCCCAGGTGAACGTTAGTTTAGAAATGTAATGTATCTGAAGAACAGCCTAGTCACAGGTGTAGGGAAAAAATCTTTTTTTTGTTCTGTGTTTGTTTTCCTCATTCTATGAATCATTAAAACTGATCTCTAATCAAGGCGACTATTTATCGATATATATTGCGACTTCTCTCTCCCTCTCTCCCTAATCGTGTCTTTCTGACTCAATGCGCTAATTATTTGTAAGGCGTGTGCCCAGAGTTCAGGTGTGGTCTTGACCGACTCAAGACACTACAAATAAAAATACTTTAAGTATAATCAAAGCTTATCAATTAGATAGGATGACTCATATAGTTCAATTTGTAATAGATCTAGACTAAAGTTGTAAACAAAGTTAAGTTTTCCTTTCAGACGTTGTGATCTATGGGGCGGATGATGTTGGCCAACGGTTAAGGAGCAGGGTGTTATGTGGCCAGCACAACGACAACCGCCTTTACTTTCCCCAACTTAAGTCAGGTACCCAGTAGAGTTGGGTGGACCAAAATTCAAAATCCGAGTCTTCACCGAGATTTGAACCTAGGACCCCAGGTTTTGGAAGCCAAACGCTTAACCACCCAGCCACCACATCCCTAATTGATCTAGACTAACACTAATAAATCTGTGTGATTAGAAATGTTTTCTTACTAATTGTTTTTGTTTAGCGCAATTTCATGTTTTTAGCTTTCTCACTACGCTATGATCCTATCATTTGTCTGGACCAGTTAAACATGGAGGTGGGGGTGGGGTGGGGGGAGGGATATGTGGGTGATCGCTTTTAAAATGTATTTTTAAAAGGAAGAGAACGACCTGAATTCTAACGTGTGGTCTAAATCCTTCTCACTTTACTAGCGAAGAGTCTATGAATATAGATGATTGTATAGTTAGTTATTGTTTCTATTTCAGGTTTGTGTTCACTAAGCTTCAAATGACAATCTATATAGGGGACTAATTCAGCTTATACAACCACTTCAGTCAAGTACAAATAGTTTCCCTTGTTTGAGATACCAAACAAATATATTTATTACCAGTGGTTAATCAAGTAATAGGTTACTTTTTTGCAACATTTCAGCTCCATACCAGTGTGGGTATTGAAGAAATAACGTGTAGCCTACAAACTTTCAGCTCGATACCAGTGTGGGTGTTGAAGACATAACGTGTAGCCTACAAACTTTC
>JADKLZ010001913.1:15607748-15627486 GCA_021533235.1 Biomphalaria straminea
GTCAATGAGTATCCTAGTAACATTAGATACACAATGTGTGTTCAATGTCTCTCTTTTCCTAGTAACATTAGATACAGTGTGTGGTCAATGAGTGTCTCTTGTCCTAGTAACATTAGATACAATGTGTGGTCAATGAGTGTCCTAGAAACATTTGATATAGTGTGTGGTCAATGAGTGTCCTAGTAACATTAGATACACAATGTGTGGTCAATGAGTGTCCTAGTAACATTAGATACAGTGTGTCGTAAATGAGTGTGTCTTGACCTAGTAACATTAGATACACAATATGTGGTCAATGAGTGTCTCTTGTCCTAGTAACATTAGATACAGTCTTTGATCTTAATGTCTGCATAAAGTTACTGCTTGGTGTGAATGAATTGATATGTTTCTTAATAGACCTATCATTAACTTATCAAAATATCAATCAACTAAGGCAAGGTTTGGTCTGAAGTAAATGGGAGCTAAAGCTCAAATATATTTAATTATGGGACCTGATTAATTATCATTTGGGTTAAGTAGTTACTCTGTTCGGTTAAATGTCTGTTTTAAACATATTTTAAAGTTTTCGTGAAACACAATACAATTAACAACTGATCCTAATATTTTGGGATGCGTTTTTTATATTTCTTATATTTTCTCAAACAGAATAGATAACCTTTGTTTAGAAAATGACTACTAATTATAGCACCTTTTTAGTTATTGATTTTTTGTAGGTCTCATTGTACTATTACCAGCTCTAATGAATACATTGTATTTGTTGTAGCATTAGTCACATGACATTCTCTTGGATGTTACTTGCAAATATATTAAAATATAATAATAATAATAATAATAATAATAAAATATTTGTATATAATTTCGCTTACACACAGAAATCTAGAATCGTTCTATAATAAATATTATTTATTAAAAGCAATTTAAACATTTGAAACATTGATCTGCTGTATACTTCAATACAACGAACAGAAGACGTAGGCCTACATTTGTGACCAGTTTTTTTTATTTTGTGCTGAGACATAAACATCAAGAAACATAATAAAAACAACAAGAACATCAAAAAGTGCTTTGTAAAGTAAAAACATCACAAGAATCATCTCTACATGAAATCAATCTTTCCCAAAGTAAGGCAAGTACACATTAAAGTGTACTGGACTCAGGGGCGTTTCTGAAGTTTAAATTCCATGCTTTCATCGGGACTCGAACTCGAACCTAGTATGGAAACACATCAGTTGACTGGAATCCTTGTTCTAGTGTTACAATGATCACATGCTCATACCAAGTCTTTTTTTTAAATTAATGTATTTTTTTTTTAATTTATTGAATACTTATAAACAGTAATTGGACCACCGCTTAAACGGACCAGCCGATTATTTGGACCGAAACTTAAAGTAGCGAAACATTCTTGTAACAGAAATGTTCGTGTAACCGGACCAGCCGGTTATTAGGATCAATAGGATCGTGCCCAGAAATGGTCGGAGTCGACTGTATACAGATTTAAGTCGAGTAGAATTGAACAAGAAGTAATACAAAAACAGTTATTTTTTAACATAATTTTTAAAATGCAATTAACAAAATAATTGTTAAAAAATATCGTAGGGTAACAAAGTAAGAAAATTTAGAGCTTGCATCAAAATCAGGTCAATCATTGAATTAAGAAAACATTTTAAAGCAAAATGAAAACAAAAAGAAAAAAAAAATACTCGACATGAGATATAAAATTAACAAGCTACAATTTAAAAAAAAAAGTTTTACATTGAAAGCAAGGTTATTTTAAAAAAAAAGTTGACAATTATAATATTGACCATATAGCTTACCAAACAAGGGTCTCGAGTTGAAGAACCCCAGCACCCCCTTTCCCAAACAGGTTCACAAAGGAATCTGAACCAGTGCGCAACGTGCTTTATCAATGATAGTCATGTTTTACAGATCTAACGAAAAAGCTATAAAGTGAAATAAGGAAAAATAAAAAGAAGTACGTTAGTGGTTTGAAACGTACATTGTGGAAAAAAAAACATACACATACATTTTGAACACATATTATTTATTAGTATTATTAAAGACAAAATAGTTTATTTAGATGTTTGGTTGCCAGAAAGTAGACTACTACTAATAATAATAATGACACTTAGTGTAGAAAGTCCATAAAAGGTCACGTGTCCACCAGTCCAATGTGCACATTTACCATGTAGAAGAAAAAATCAAATCAAGAAACATAAATTGATGAAACAGAAAACTTTCCATCAAGCAACAGAAGAGCACAATGAGAAAATCTTAAAATAGAAGCACAAGGAAGTCACGTGGTCAGGGCAATGATTCTATAAAATATTGAACAAATAAAACCTTGTTAACTAGAGTTATAACAAGGGCAGTTTGAAACTGGTAAAGTAAAGTAATTAGTTAGTAGCAAATTATAAATAACTAATCTACAACAGCTGGGGCCTAGGCGTGGAGATGAAAGGCCCAGGAGAGATCAGAATTAAGGGATGTATTGAAGCATGCCAGAGCCCTTCCATGGGCTTTAGCGCCACCGGGATAGATAAATTACAATTTAAAAAAATGAATAAGGAGATATAAATCAAGGAATTAAAAAACAAAACTAAAATATTGCATCTTTTCTTTTGATGTAGTGGTGTCGGGAGAGGGAAGAGGTGTCTCGTGAAATATAGTAGGTGGGGAGGAGGTTTGAACTTTAGTTTTTTTTGTTCTGCACTCTATTATCTTAGGGAATAGTTGTATAGAGTTTCAAAGCTAAAGTCTATTTCATTTTGTTGTAGCAAATCAACTAGCTAGACAAAGAAGGCAGCACTGGTGAATGTGAAGAAAGAAATCAATACTGTCACAGGAATGGTGATGAATCAATACTGTCAATGGAATGGTGGTAAGAGTATTAAGAAAAACATTCAGGATAAATTTAACGCGGGAAAATATTCATAAGCCATGCGAACTGCAGTAAGATCGAGTTAAATGAAAGGCTGATTCAAGAATTACTGTAAGCCATGCAAACTGCAGTAAGATAGAGTTAAATGAAAGGCTGATTCAAAAATTACTGTAAGCCATGCAAACTGCAGTAAGATAGAGTTAAAGAAAGGCTGATTCAAAAATTACTATAAGCCATGTAAAATGCAGTAGGGATAGAAACGAAAGATATGCAATAAAGAATTACTGTAAGCCATGCACAATGCAGTAGACATAGAGTTAAATAAAATGCTGATTTAAGATGTACTTTAAGCCATGCAGCAGAGAAAGCAAAATAACAACCAATGTTCATCAAATAGTTACTGTAAACCATACAAAACTGTATACGTATTTAACTGTCAAAGTTTTATCAATATCAAAAATTCAAAGTGAAAAACTTTGTTTACAAGAATATGTTCATAGGTTTATACGTTTATAAGTTTCAAATAAAGACTTTTAATAAATTACAATTTTTATCATTATTCAATTAATTTGAATTAAAAAAAAACTTTTTTTTTTCTTATTTAGTCAAACTAAAGCAATTCTAAATAACACAGCGACATTCATATTAACTAAAAAAAAATCAAGTAACTTTAGATGATAATGTTTTTAAAGATATAATAAGAAAACAAGAGATTAAAATTAAACCTGTGATAGCAACAGTAGAATCCAAATACAACATTCACTTTTGTATTATGATAAAACAATTCAAGTGGTATGATTATAAAACCAAACAAAATTAAAGCTTACGTTGATCTAAGATAGGCATTTTTTTAAAGGGAGACAAATCTATAAGTAACTATATCTTAGTGTATCCAGTGAGCAGAAAACTGAAGTGTTTATTAGAGATGTACGTAAAAAAGAAAGTTTCAATTTGATCAATTGAGAATGAAATGTCTAAGCTCTATAATAGCAGTGACCTTTCAATGGTGTCCTTGACATTGGGTCTATATATTTATTGGAATGTGACAGAAACACCAGAAAACTGCAAACAATGTGAGAAAGTGAAACAGAATGTCTACATAGAACCTTGTCTTGCAGGCTGACTGACAGGACTTACTGTTGGAGTTCTGAGACATCGCAGTGCAAGGAACAGACTGGGAGCTTGCCTTGCCAAGGCCATGTCGACACCTGGCAGTTTGAGAACTAGTGTTGCATATGACAGGATGGTTTCTATCATTGTATAGGACTGGTCGAATTCTATCATTGTATAGGACTGGTCGAATTCTATCATTGTATAGGACTGGTCGAATTCTATCATTGTATAGGACTGGTCGAATTCTATCTTTACAAAAGGCGTGTCTTGACTTAGTAACGCATTGGTCAGACTGAGTCTTAGATGTGCATAGGGCAGTTCTTGGTTTAGCAAGGCATATGTTACGTCGAGACACATAGTTGCATAGGGCAGTTCGTGATCTAGCAATGCTTTGGTCAGTCCGACAATTGGACAGGGCAAGTCGAGATCTAGCTCGGACAAGTCGTGACCTCGCATAGCATTGGGCAGGTGTAGACCTAGTGTTATATAGGTCAGGCGAGGTGAAGCATAGGTGTAGGTATTTACAGAGAAATTTGAAGAATGAAAACATTTCTTTGGTAAGAAAAATCACAGAAAGTGGGCAGACAACTCGATGTTTTACAAAGGGGAAATTATTAAGAACACTTATTATTTGACAATCAAGACGATTATTAAAAAAAAAATAAGTGTAAACTTGTTTAATCTAAAAAAAATTGAATACAATAAAAGTGAAAGACTCAAGGGTGAGATATAACAACTAACAAAGGTAATTAAATTTACACAAACAAAATTTTACAAATTGATGGTGCAGGTGATATTCTGTATCTGTTGGTTTCACAAGGGTATAGTGTGAGTAGCTACTAGATGATTGTCCACAGTTAATTTATGAAGGCCATTTTACCATGAGAGCAATCAAAACTTAAAATTTAAATTTCTGGTCACTTATAAATTTCTTAGTCTTTATTAGGATTTCAATTTAACTTTTTTAAGATGGGCAGAACTTTTCCAACTAAAAAAAATTATTTCAACGTGTAGGTATAGTAAAAGACAAGTTTTATTTCACTATTATCACAAAGAGCTTTGATTTCTATCATCATGTAAGATGAAGTGGGCACGACAGAAACAACACAAATAATCAGCACCCAATTACAGACAAGTGCTAATTCTTAGGTAAGGTCAAACTTAAACAATATTGCGTAAATAGATAAGACAACATTCCAGGAAAAATGTAAAGATTAAAAGTAAATAGAGCATGACTATAAAGAAGAGAAGTTTTCCCCAGAACAAAACTCTGTGATCATTTAACATCTTTAATTCAGGGGGTGTGGAAAGATGTGACCTATCATTTTCACCTTCTAAGAAACAAAGAGAAAATGGAAAAAAGAAAGAAAAAATAGAAAAGAAAAATAAAGAAAGTAAAACAAAAGAGAAAACAAAAAGACAACAACGTGTGAGATTTGTGAACTGTCTAATGACTTCACTGGTACTTCAACCACGTGACTTGTGTTACTAGTCAGCCACGTGACTTGTGTGGCTAGCTGTCTTAGAGGACACTTGTTTCTTGAGTTTCACACAACTAGGACTAGTGCCAGCTGTAACACCAGAAAGTGTGGGTAAAAGAAGCGCAATGAAACAGAAACAAACAAAACAATTTCATCAAATTTAAACATGTATTTACGGAAAACCCAAGGAGTTCTGTGAGATTTACAAAATAAATTCCATTTTAAAACCAAAGTCCGATGGACGAAAAACACTTTTGACATTTCTTAAGAGAAATATAAGTATATGAAAACACTTGATTTATATCATAACAGAATTGAATTTTTTAAAATATCTCACAAAAACATTTGAATGTCCAGGTATCCAAAGTGTGTAGTGTCCAGTAAACTCAGAATGAAAGAATGTCCAGGTATCCAAAGTGTGTAGTGTCCAGTAAACTCAGAATGAAAGAAAACAGTAGCACTGTTAGTTCGTTATTTCACTCAAAGAAATCTTGTTGTATTGAATCTAATCTTCCACAAAACTGTCCATTGGATAAACTCCTAGACAACTTACAGGTCCTGTGGGTCGACTTGGTGCTTTTTGTGCCTTACTGATTAACTTTTTTAGAAACAGTTCAATGCATTTCATTCCTGTTGCCATAGTAACCAAAACGTCTACAAGAAAACACATTTCAGCAATAGCCCAGTCCATTTTTTCAAGGATTCTTAAATAATGATTGTAGAAGTCTTGTAGGGAAAGTACAATGGTTCAATATTACAGATTGTTTGAAGAATCTGGTACACAGAATTCGACCATCTATATTTGTAATGTGTCTGTAGTTTGAGATTCACTGAAAATAAATATTGAAATGGAAGAAGTGAAAAAAGTATATTTAGTATGCATTATACTTTGAACCTAATTAAAGACAATTAATAATGTTATAAGCAGCATTTCTCTTTCCCTTTTATAATCGCATATACATTGAATAAGAAAATCGAATTAGTGAATCAATTATATTACATCAGTCGGTCCAGATTCACATCTAACTTAACTTTCACCTACACCTATCCTTTGATCTGCTGGACCGCTAGGGCACTACATAAGATCTGTCAACCTTCTATCTGCATTCTTATCTGTTATTTGTCTTTGATATAATTTCATTAGGATGTTCTTTCTGAAAATATTGAAACCTGCCTTTTTACCTGCCTGGGTGGACCACTTCAAGCGCCGATTTTAAGTTTGCGTTACCACACAAACTGTCTTTGTAACCTTGTTTTTTTTTTATAATTTATCAAACTACTCCAAACTTTATAACCATTTTAAAAAATGTGGTTAAAAATGTTTCTTATAATGGTTGTACTTGCAATATTGGATTATTGTTTTGTTTTTTTTAATCGCTAAGACTTTAAAACTATTTAAGCTAATACCAAACAAAAATATACAATGTGTAGATCAATCATTCCAGAACATTTTCTATAGATTAGTTTCTGAATATAGAAAAAGTTTTTTTAAATATTTTTTTTTCTAACCATGCTAAACAAAAACATATTTTTTTTTTTATTTATTTTTATAGTTTTTTTATTGCAATAAAAACAAAATATTAATTCAAACTTAAAAATGTTCTATAGAAGTTGTTTTACATGGTAATACGCAGGACAAGTTTGATTGAATTCTATGCAGAATTAGTGAAGGAGTAGTAAAAAGAGTGAATAAAAATAGTAATTTGAGAAAATTGAAAAAAAAAAAAAACGAAGACAAATGTTAGTAAAACGTATGTATATACCTTACAAAAAAAAAATATAAAAAAGTAATTATTTGCCAAACTCGAAAATAATATTTTTATGTCCAGAAATGGTTGGGCTATTTAAATTAGGTTTAAACTGAAAATCGAAATTTTATACCTTTTTACCCAAATTTAGTGTCCCACTTAGCCTTAAAAAATAATTATACACTATTAAGAATAAAATTAAACTTTGTTAATGGAGTTTAAATTTACTTATATGTAGCCTTTAGACATGTATAGTTATTTCTTACATTCTCTTGATCATACGTACTTTTTTTTAAACTAAGGCATTGTTTCCCAAACTGTGGTCCAGGGAACCCTAGTGTACAGCGAGGCCTAAATATGTGTTTCATGAACTACTGGAATAATTAATTAATCGCCCGCCGTGTGAATTAAGCAAATGAAGAAAAAGGGTTCCGCTATACACAGAATATTCAAAGTGTTCCGTTATGGGAAAAGCTTGGAAAACACTGTACTATGGAATAAAATGATTAACACGATATAATATATATCACAGTTGTGGAATTACTTTCCTGAGCTTATGACATGACTTAAATGTAAAAATGCCATGAGAATAAATTAAATACATTAATTGTTATATTAAAGTTGAACGACGACTGAAGCCTATAAATATGTAGACATAAAATATACTTTATAGTATAATAATTATCTCTAGCTAGTCTTCATCCACCATAATCTAACGGACTAATTCTAGTATTAAATCTCTCCTTAGCCCCGTTGGCTGGCGAAATACATGAAAACTTATCCCTTACAAAATATCCTAAATTTTAATTATTTTTTTTTGTCTAAAATTATGATGTTACTAAAGACATGTATGAAAATGTCTGTTAATTACAATCTAAGGATTCAGTCCCCGTTGCCTCAGCGGTGAACATGTTTAATAGTTGAACTAGATAGGCTAAGAACAGAAAGCAAAGAAGCCTCTTTCGACTACCTCAGGTGAACTTTTTTTAAAGAAATCTCCCTCGGGATGGGGTCGGAACAAATAACTCGGCGACCCTGTCAAAAAAGTCCACCACGCCCGCCTTTCCACAAAGGAGGCCGTCATACCAGAGCATTAGGAGTAGCGGTCACCGCACGGGACAGTGGCGGTTACAGTGTAGGAATATGAGGCCGATTTCCCAAGGTTAGCGCTTCCCTCGGCTGCTTGTAGCGAGCAAGACCAGTGATATTACGGGTTAAGTACCTTCCCCAATCAATCCTGACCTTATGTTATAAAGAGGAGAAAATGAAGACAATCAAAATGGACTGATGGAATGAAAGAAGAATTTTTTCGATATGACGCGTCTTTGTAATAATTTTTGAAACTTTTTCATCTTTGCGGAAACATTTGATAAACTCTAGTTTATCCTATGTGTTTTCTATACTATCTTATCAGTGTTTTTCTATAGGACAAAGAAGGCCTCGCGATACTTGACGCCCGATAGTTACTATTAAATCTTACAATTAACTACAGTCAGTATTGCAGTCATAGTCATGTCTTTTGTCAACTCCAATAGAGTAAAAGTAAAAAAAATATTTACCGAATCCACGCTGTGATGTCACGAATAGTACTTCCAGCACAGGAGGACGACTCTGGGATAAGAAAAACATGGGCTTATAAAGCCATCGTTAGGTAATTGCCTTGCTTACGCACTGCTTTGTGAATTGTTTACGTGTCTTATCGTTGGATTATCGACTAGATCCCATGTCACAGAAAAGCGCAGTGACACGCCCACAGTAGTTCCATTCAATGCTGTAACCAATCATGTTGAGGCGAATGAGTCATGCACACGTGACTCATTATTTACATCTTTCCTTAGCAGTTTGGTTGGATGAAAAGTAAAAATCCAATAGGTATCTCAAGAAAAGGTCACATGTAGCTGTTATTTGACCTATAGATTTAACCTTTACCGTTAATGACTAACTATCTGGAACCCTCTACTCAGCACTTTTGTTTGGACGATGTTGAGTTTAACCCAGGTAGCTAAATGTATTGTCTATCTACGGAGAGTTGAGGGAAAAGGAAGGTGGCTCAGGAAAGAGTACTGGGGGGGGGGGGGAGAAGTGTAGGTGAGAGGCAGAAGAAGAAAGCTGAGAAGCGTGGGGTAGGGGTCTTAAAGAAATGCAAGGATGGGGGCTCTTTGTAGCGATTGTGCAAGACTGGAGAAAAAAGTATATTGTAGCAATGCCCAAAATACGACCCGCGGTTCAAATTCGTCCCTCAACGTTGTGTTATCCGGCCCGCCGAAATATCGGTACAAAGTGTAGAAAATGTCATAAAAAAGGTGTCCCTTTGTTTTCTTTTTTTTTCTAATTTTTTCAAATTTTTATGTCTATATTTATTAATTTTAATGCAAATGTATGCTTATTTTTGATTCTTTAAAATTCCTCTACTTTCTTGAGCTAGCCGCTGTGCAACACAAGGCATCATTTCTGCATCATTTTGGGTCGTGTTCATTTGGTATCAACGCGAATGGCACCATACCATCTATCTATCTATCTATCTATCTATCTATCTATCTATCTATCTATCTATCTATCTATCTATCTATCTATCTATCTATCTATCTATCTATCTATATATATATATATATATATATATATATTACTTTTTATTTAATTTTTATACAAATTACTTCGATTTTCTATTGGCATATACCCTTCCGCACACACAAACACACAATGAGCTGCTCTCAACCAAATGTTATTATGTTGCTTTTTTTGTGATTGGATTTAGTAATGTTAAATAGAGGTCAATCGTCATAGAAGGACTGAACACTGACCTGTAACGTCGCAAGCTTTGGGCAGTTTAGACCAATAGCTCGTTGCCACGTCGTTCAAACCTATTGGTCTCCAGTTATATGTTTTATGTTTCTAATTAAAATCAACTTTGTGAAAGCTTTTTATTCTCTTTTTGTTTGTTTCAGCTATTCTCAAACTGTTTGCTCCCCTCCCCCACATTGGTCTTTTTAATTAGGGCACGAAATGGTCTAAAGTAGTTTGCCAATGCGTCCTCTTTTATATTTTGTGGTACAGAGATTTCATTTATAAATGAATACTTTACAATTAATTAAAATATAATTATCAACGTTTAGTAAATGTTATTTTTTTTAAAGCGAGTGACGTGATTTCCCCTATTAAGTAAGAAAGTTCTGATTGGTTTTTGAGAGAGGTATCTAAAGTCAGATCAATTAAAAGGGTTGTTTTGAAGAAAGCATTTCACTGTCTTCGCTCAAACGATTTTGAGTCATCATGTCTTTTTTACATTAGAAAAGTCAAATTTCTTCCCAGTAATTTAGCATCAATTTGCTGACGTCTACTGTATGAAAAAACTAAAAAATCCGCTAAAAATATTTTTACTGACGACCTAATGTTTTATAGTCGACCAAGCTTATTAGAAACGTAAATGCTCATACAATTCCTCAAAATGTCTCGAATGTCTCTCCACACTGTAGCATCGGCGCATCACATCCGCGATGTTATCAGCAGTTGAAGCTCGGGTGACTTTGTCTATCACACCTCTTTTAATTTCACTTTATTTCACATGTGCTATTTTTACTAAGAGAAATAAAAGACGTCAGGAGACTACATTTCAGAATACAATTCAATGAATGACAATCAGAACGCTTTGGCTAATCTACATTTCATTGGTCAATGGGGGAAAGCACTTTCTTGCATTCTTAGATGCACAAACGCATTTTCCTGTCGAAATTTGAGAAACACTGTTGTTGGATTTACTCAGTTACCAAAGGTAAGGGTGGGGATGACATCTGCAATTCGCTCCCTGTTTCTATTTGTTTTTTAACCTTTGAACTATTGCTTTGAGAAATATTCAGAGAACATTCTATGACTTTCCGTAACTGTTGAGTCGTAGCCTTCCATAATGACGCTGACATTTCTTAATATAATAGTAGAAATTTCTTCCAACCAATAACAGTTCTTTTCAATCTTTGTGCTCTCAGTGCTCTGCAGAAGTAGACATTCACTTTATTATAGTCTAAAAACAAGGGACTGTGTCATTTTCTCAGATCTCATCAAAAGTAAGTATTTTTAACAAATAATTTTATTCATATTTATGTGTGCATTAAAACGCCAAGAAATACATTTATAAATTACACTGAAGACTTAAAAAAAAAAACGTAAAGAGTTCGTCAAACAGACTGAAAGGCGGCCTCCAAAACATCTTCCCATTGAAATAAATAAAAATAAATATTTAAGTCACGTTATTGCTTTTCTTAACAAAAAATCGAGACGAAATAACAACAGATGCAGGGCCGGTCTTAGGCCACTGCAACCTATGCGGTCGCAGGTGGGCCCGCGCTTTCATAGGCCCCGCGCTAATTCAAGGTGTAATTATTAAATCTTATCTTATCTTATACAATAAAGACGTTACTTCAAAAAAGAAGATGATTACGTCCTACGCGTCATGCATTCAGTCATGCATATTAACCAATGACATAAATTCTGCCAAGTCACTGGTTTTCCTGGCTAGCTCAGGCAATCCATTCCATGCTCTAATAGCGCTAGGGTGAAGGAGCTTTTGTACAAATTTGTCCTAGCTAATAAAATTCTAAAGATATACGAGAAACTCCTTGAAATGTTCTGAATTTATTAAAATCTCCTGACAACTCTTAAAAATCTCCAGAAAAATAGACAAAATTGTCATTTGTTGGTATCAATCATTGCGAAAACGGCAATCCTAGGCGATAAAAGAATAAAGGCATTGTCAGCTTTCATATAATAAAATGTAATAATCGGGCGAATTTTTACCTTAATCAGAAGTTCTAATACTCTATTTACTTTTATAGTCACTGGAATATAAATACAAGTTTCGTAAAGTACAGATCGCAATTTCTAACTTAGTAAAGTCGATTTTTTATGATATAAAATCTTCACTTTATATAATTATTACCACACAGACTAGGCCCCGCGCAGCCAGTTTCGCAGCCCCGCTATCGCTAGGACCGGCCCTGAACAGATGTAACCCTAGAATTTTATAATTAGATTTTTAAAAATGTGGGTGATATTGCAATATATATATATATATAGTAAAGTTTCCCTTTCCCCTTATATATATATATATACAATTTGCATTCCTATCATAAATGAATATCGTTAATGGAACTTTTGGACCTTAATTAAAACTCAGAAGATCATATAGATGTCAAAAACTAGAAGAGATATTAAAAATCTAATCCTACACCGTGGCTTGTAAAGTTAAGGTTTATAAAAGCAAACAGTTTTAAATCTATTATGAAAACAATACATACATGAAGTGGAAATGATGTTAACAATATGCCAAGAAAGTAAGATAATCTTAGTGTATTTTTATGTTCACTTTTTTTTAGCGGCCACGTAAGGGGAAAAGCCGCTATTAGGTTTGTGCAATATGTTCGTCTGTTCCAATGTCTGTTTGTCACACTCAGATCTCGAAAATAGAAGAGAAATGAAAAATATTATTTCACCATGCGCTAAGGCATGAAAAGTTTAGGTGCAACGGCTTCTTCTGTTGTTTTTTTTTTAAAGCAAACCGTTTAGTTTATAAAAATAATTATGCAAGCATAATTTAATCATAAAACTACACCAATTCTAAAACAATGCATAAATGTAAGGGAGATAATGTTACAATATGTAAACAAGGAAAGACATTTATTTTTAATTTTTATTATCACAAAACATTTACAGTATGTACAAGAAATGTTCACATTAAATATAAAATTAGTTAACTGCAACGTAGTTGCTAAAATAAAAAAATATATATATATATTTGTTTATAAAGGTTAAGAATGCTCTTTGTATGTAAATATCATCCACATTTTTTTAAAGTACCTTTTATTAAGCGAATTTTATGCAGTAGCACGAGGGCCGCGGCGACTATGACATCTTACGTTTGCCACAAATTTTGAAACAACAATCACATTTTATTTATTTTGTGTTTAGTACCACCATCAGGGTAAAAGCCGCTTATTTTTGTGCCTTTTTTTCTGTCTGTCGATCTGTCCGTCACGTTTACATAAAAAACACACTAAATGGTATTGAAAATCTGATTTAACCTTTAATGTTCCTTCCAAAACATCGCAATAGTTTTAACTATCTATGATAGATTGTTCCGGATGTTTTTTTAAAAAAAAAAAACAAATCAATGTCAAAGAATGTTTGTTTTCTCTTCTAACTTATATTACATTTAATTTACGTGCTTAAAGGTCGATTTTATAGAATACCAATTCTAAATAAAAATCTCTATTCTGTCTTATATTTCAGCAACGATGAAGTGGTTCCAGATATTGTTTTAAAAGCAATAAATTATGTCGAATGGTTGTTTGAAATAGTATCATCGACTTATATATTACCCTTACATTCTTGGACTAATTTTACATTCAATTTTCTTGCTGAAACATAACAAAAGTTTGTTTTTTTTTAATTGGTAAAATTTTTTTTTCGGATTTTGTTTTGAAAAAGAAATCGACCTACATTGCTTTAATTTTCTTACTAATCGACGCAAAAATTTTACTGAATTTATATGAAAAATCTACTACCGCCAAATAACTGTACGAAATCCGTATTCTAATAAAAAAAAATCAACAAATAATCTTCTTCTCTATTATGGAAATCGGTTGTTCCGGCTTTTTTTATGAAAAACATTTTAATTTTAATTCTGTAAAATCGCAAATCTCTCTTACACTACAATTAATTGTCTAGCAAAATCGTTACAAAATCTAATTATCGTTAATATAATGTTCCGAATTTGAAGGGAAACAATTTCCAAACACTAAAGTATGGTTTGAAAATCTTTCCAAAAGGACATGGTACATCTAATTTTCATACGAGACCATGCCTAAAATTTAACGGTATTACATTTACTTGGAATTCTCTTTTTCTCTCACTATATATAAAAGCATCTGGAAAAATTAATTACAAATACATTTTTTAAAAACAATATCTAAAATATTTTTTAGACTAGAGCTAGACTTTTAACACTAGATCTAGATATTTTTACACTAGTAGCTAGATTTTTTAAAACTAGATGTAGATTTAAATTCTAATTAAAATCACTGAAGATTCTAGATCTAGAATTTCTAGGTCAAGTTAAAAATGATATAGACAAGATCAAGATCTATAATTTCAATTTTTAGACTTAAAATGTAGATTTTTATTTCGAAATATCTAGATCAATTTTGCAAAGTTATAAGTTTCTAAAAACTAATCTAATATTTTTTAAATTTAATATTACATTAAGTCTATTGGTAGATTACGTAGGATTTTTTTTACATTAATCTTATCTAAACAACATCTTCATTTTTCCAAATTTATATTTTAGATCTAGATCTGTTAGATAGAGATGCGGGCCGCATGGGGCATCAAGTGGCGAGGGGCATCAAATTAAGGACAACTTTTAAAGTAAAAACAACAATATTTCGTGTGCTACTTTGTTAATATCCTATATTTTTTCTTAAATAAAATGAAATCTGTGAACCAAATTTAATCAAATTTACTTAATTTTTTAATCTCTTACTTTAAACGCCCACTTTCTTCTGGGTCGTATGGTACACGTTGTTACTTTATTGCTCAGTACGTCGGAAGAGCTTTTAAACAAAGGCGTGCCGAGAGAGTCTAGATCTGGATAATTGTAGTAGTTTATTTTCAAATTAATATGATTCTTTTTAGTTTAAGTCATTTTGAAAGAAATTCACTGCTTTTTTTTTTTTGTAAATTTTAATGACCACTGATAAATGACAGTGACATGCTTTTTATTTATTTATTTTATCTTTTCTTTGTAAATTTTAATGGTCGCTGATTAATGACAGTGATATCAATACGGTATTTTGATTCCAATGATTTATTTTTTGTGTATTTTTTAAATCACAAACTAGTTAATTGTAATTCTGTAATGTTAGCATTATTATTTGTTTTGATGAAGTCCTGTTGGCGCGCATATTGCTGGCTCAAACGGAGCCATCTCAGATTGAAATGGTTGATGTTATGGAGTTGTGAGGATCAAAGGACTAAAAATCTGATAATGCTAGTTGAAAAAAATCCTGGAGATCATTCCTTTCCTCTGAAAGCACAATCTAGCACTCAATAGGTATCGCGAATGAGCTGAAAAAGGATCGCAAAAACAAAATCAAAATGTAAAGAACTTTGTGATTACTATTTAAGTAGGTTACTATCCAGTCTTGAGAGAACATGTACTCCGCAACAAGCTAATTCTAGGCCAAATATCTAGCCTAAATGTCCTAACAAATACAAACAAGTATTTATTGTATTGCTGGGTGAGTACGAGCCAAATATCTCTCCATTGTTTTGACAGTACACATGACATCTCAAAACAGCGTCACTTTCTCCAAATGTTAAAGCTACGTTGTCGTGTATTAAGATGGAGCGTTTATTTTCATTGAACGAAATAGTCAAGAAATAATAACCCGATATGATCAATATCATGATAATAAATATGAATATTTTGTCGCCATCCAAACATGTGAATCCTCAGATCGAAACCACTCTTGTTAGTGTTCATAGAGACATTAAAAAAAAACAAATTTTGTATAGGGTGAAAGAGGCTTCAACGGTTTCTCTCTATTTCTTTAGAAACTTTGAGCTTCTGAAATAAGGACCTGATTCATTTCTGAATATTGTCGATAAAATTATTGATAGGTTTCGCGAGCAAGAAAGCACGTAAAATTTATTTGTAGTATTTTTTTAAATGTTTTTTTTTTAAATAAGCATTACTGTAACAAAGAATACACATTAGTTCAGAAAAGAACGTCTCTTCGCTGCTTTATTTTGTTTTTTTGTGTATTTTTTTAAAATGGGCGGGGGGCATCACGAGTAGCTGACGCCCTGGGCATCATATACCCTAGCTACGCCACTGGCTAAATCAGAAGTTTAGTTTAGGTAGATTTACATCCTCATTCTAGTTCCATTCTAATGAAAATTCCAATAGTTCTGTTGGTAACTGTGCTCTAACACCAAGCAGACATTGCCGAAGTACAAGCTCGATACCTGTTCTTTTCTTCTTTTAAAATTAAAAATCAATGCCAAAAGATTATCTAAACTCACTCGTCTGACATAGTGTAGGTATCCGGTAGTTGTCATGCCAAAATGTGTAATATATCTTAATTCTCGTGTAACTATCCAGTCTATCTAGTCCTAGAGTAGAAGTGGTTAAGTTATATTCATTAATGAGAATAATGCTAAATTAAGTTATATGGCTATACATTAGAGTTTAGTATCTTTGTTAAATACATTTTTTAACGAGTTTGGTTTTGATTATAATACACATTTTTTAAAACTCATCTTTGATAGCTGAATGATGAAAGCAGCCACCTTGACACAACCTAAGCTTCCTTGATGTCTATTTTGTTTATTTAAATATGCGTTAATGAAATATGAACATAATTGGGAGTTTTCTTAATTTATCAACATGTGGCTCTTTTCAGTTTGCTTAAACTTAAAAATATTATTAACATTTTTTAAAGTTTGTTAACATTTAAATTTCCAATGTAAATCCAGTTTATATTATCAAACTATAGGCCTACTTGACAGTCCAATTACTTTAGTAATAAAGTACACATAGCAAACAAGTTTTAGTTATTTACATTGTCAACATTTCAAGATGCTTTAAAAATCCATTAACTAAGGGAAAAATGTTTTTTATTTGTAGCTCAAAATGAACGTCACACAAGCTGTGAAAAACAATGAGGCCGCCACAGACTACTTGCTGGATATCAGTGATACAGTTTACTTTGTTTGTGACATTCTGATCAGTTGTGTTCTATCTCAGTTCCTTTCAGGGCTGGGTTTAGTTGGCAATGTTTTAAATATTTGTGTTTTGTCTCAACAAGGAATGAAAGATACAACGAATTTATTACTTCTATATCTGGCTGTCTCAGATTTGATTTATTCTTTCTGCTATGCAATATGTCGCCTTTATAGTATTTATTTTTATATTGATAAACATCTCTCCAATACCTTAAAGTCATACTATTTTCAATACTTTGATCCTATTAAACTTTTATGTTTGTTTTCAAGCACATATTTTATCACAATGTTATCTGTTGAAAGAATGTTAGCTGTTTGTTTTCCATTTCAAGTTTCTAGAATTGTAACACGTTTTAGAATCAAAATAACTGCACTTTGTATTGTCTTAATTCTTTTTTCATTACTCTCGCCTTTGTACGGTTTTGCTTACCTAGGAGTAGCCGTTGTAGACAATGCAACTGAAATTAGGAGATTTGGAACAGATTTTTACTTTGACAACTTCTTTTTTTGGAACAATTTTTATATGAGTATATTAATGAATATATATTCTATGGCTATTCCAGTAGTCATCGTAATCACTTGTTCAATAATAACAATAACAAAAATTAAGACATCTTCAAACAATATGCAAAACATTTCAGAAAACGCAAAATATAAGAGAAAGAAAGAAATAAGATCAGTCAAAATAAGCTTATGTTTATCTACATTTTTGATATGTTTTGTGCTTGTACCGTCCGGAATACTCGATACGTTTTTAATTGTAAAAAAATCGGCACTTCATTTAACATATAAATCCTATCAATTGTTACAGAATACAGAACAAATTTTTTACATAGTCAATTCATCTTTTAATTTTATATTATACGTAATAACAAGTCCCAAATTTGCTAAGACTTTAACTAGTTTGTGTGTTTTTAGAAAACAAAATGTTAGAAGTTTTTAAAATGTTTAGCCCTCATAAGGAAAAATTTTGTTTGTCGGTCTGTTAATTTAAAATTGTGTAGTGTTAAAGCATTTTCTTTTTGAAATTTAACTAGTGTAATGAAAAATTCTTCGTAATCATCTGACTCAATGATAATTCCTTTGTAACTAATGCTTTATCAGACAACTAGTCACAACTGGGTCACAGATGTTCCAAAGTGGTTAGAAAATCTAGTTTTCTAGTAAAATGGTTCAACCACCGATAGTGCTTATCTTTTTTTTAGTTCGTTATGCCATTTATGTGCTATAGAGATATGCATGGACGTAGCCAGTTGGACACCCCCCCCCCCGATAGGGGTGGGAATTTACTGACTGATTTTTTGCTTAGATTTTGTTAATTTAGGCGAAATTTCAATACTAAACCATCATTTGTCCCAGCGCAGCCAATGGGTTTTGAGTTTAAAACTCCCTACTAGGGGGTTAGCAGTTAAACCCCCTCTTCTATAGAACAAATCAAACAAAAAAACAATGTAAACGACAATTTCGAAATTCCAAGAGCATAGCTAAAGGGGGGGGGGAGTTTAATTGTAAACCCCCATGCGAATTTTTTGATAAAACCCTTTCTTCAATGTAAGACTATCCATACATTAGTCACCGGATTGTATTAGCGTAGCCAGAGGGGTTTTGTGTTTAAACCCCCCTCCAGCGGGGTTGGACGCTAAAAACCCCCTCTTCAATAGATTAAAAGCAAATTACACACTCAAAATTCTATAAGCGCAGCCAAAGGGTTTTTTATAGTTTTAAACCTCTTCAGCGGGATTTGGAGTAAAAGATACCTATTAAATGTAACAAAAAGAATTACGCACTCCAAATGCTATGAGCATAGCCAAAGGGGGTTTTAAGCTTTAAAGCAAAAAAATGCCTCTTCAATATAAAGAAAGGAAATTACACACTCAAAATTAGGCCTATATGAGCGATGCCAAAAGGGTTTTGACTTTAAACTCCCCTCCATTTGAAGCTAAAAAATACCTCTTCAATATAAAAAAAGCAAATTAAATGCTATGGGCGTTGCCAGAAGGGGTTTTTGTGTTTTAACCCCATTTCCGTGGGATTTGATACTAAATAAAAACCTTTTCAATATAAAAAAGCAAATTACACACTCAAAATCCTATGAGCATAGCAAACCCAATGAGGTTTTGGGTTTAAAACCCCCTCATCCAAAGAGTTTTTGTTTTAAAGTTTAAACCCCCTACAGATGGTTTTCAGTTTAAAATCCACCTACAGAGAGCTTTGAGGTTGAAAATAAATTCACCAAAATCTATGAGCTTAGCTAAGGGGGTTTTAAATTTGTTAAAAAAATGATTTTGACAATAAAACTTTCATTTTCCATATAAAATCTTTAGCAAACTACAGACACCCAATTACACGAGCCTAGTCAAGAGAGGTTACACATTTCTACCAGTGACTGGGCTCCATTAATAGAGTGCAGTGAATAGTCGTCTGCAAAGTCCTATACTCTTAAGCGAGCAATTCTTGTATATATATATATATATATATATATATATATATATATCTTCTACGGCTCTAATGATTTTCTTTAAAATTTCAACGTATCTGCATATTATTGCGAAAAAAATTTTCAGCTCATTGGCCACATCGGAAAAACTCGAGTTCGACCGTTATTTCGATACATAAAATGTCTCGTTGTAAAATTAATTTTGGTTTGAATAAATTTATGAATGAAAGTTTTCCATGACGTAAACGGGAAAAACTCTGCTTACGTCACTAGGCTTACCGTAGAACAATAACGCGTTTAGAGA
>JADKLZ010001913.1:15627496-15639166 GCA_021533235.1 Biomphalaria straminea
CTGCTTACGTCACTAGGCTTACCGTAGAACAATAACGCGTTTAGAGATATGAATGAAATTTTTTTCCCATGACGTCAAAGGGAAAAAAAAAACTTGACACTAGGCTCACAGCACTACACTTCGCAACAAGAACTAATCAATCGACCTAATTAAACATTTGCGCACAATCTTATTGTGGATTGATCTATTATGAAACTATGGAAGAAAAATAATTAAATTAAATTTGATGTATGATCAGTTATTGTGTTTTAAAGGTTTCATAAATGGGCCTCATTCACCAATCGTTAACCAACAACATTTAGCCAGGTGATTATCTATATACAAATTATGTAAACCATAAAGGCTATCACATGATACTTTTTTTCATTGTTTTATAAATATTATTAAGTGGCGATTTGTGAATGAGGTCCATTGTTTACACTTAAATTTTATAAGCCCGTGAGTAACTTTTACTTTGTTATACTCTACGCCTTATTTGCACACACTAAACATGATATCCATGGTCGACCCTAACATTGGCGGGGCCCTACGTGAAGTGGATTGCACGCGGTCCAGTCAGGGTAGGGATACGGATAATTAGTAAAAATTAAGATTTTGTTTTAGAAAATAAATTCGTCTTTGCATTATGATTTTTTTTTTTTAAGTGCCTGTTTTAACTATAACGTAGAGATTTCAGTAACTTGATTTTCGTACTAAAGCCATAATGAATACACTAATTTCTTAATTAAATGTCTGAACGTAACTATTTGAGAAGTTACAGAGCAAAGTCTTTCTTCCAAGCCAATAATAGTAGACCTATAATAGTTTACGCAAAAAAAAAGAAAATGGATTGTAAAACTATAAAACGGACGTGAGCTGTGATTTGTCTACACGTAAGAGATTTTATATTTAATCGCCATGTACAATTACATTTAGAACGAAAATAACACTAAAGCAACTCTTCAGATTAGTGATCTTTATCCGATCGTTAATTTTCGTAATTACAAAAATATTCCCAAAATGACTTCGGGTATATAAACTTCCTTGAAACCCTTAAAGTGCTGAGCTGTTTCACAATTAGTGCATACCAAATGGAATTACAATTCTGGTGTTTAGAGGCTACCACACGCATTTTAAGGGTTAAGAAATTATTTAACCGATCAAGGCTAGGCCACCTGATATCATATTATATCCTATACTCTTTAGCGAGCAATTCTTGTATATATATATCTTCTATTTCGAAAACGGCTCTAACGATTTTCTTTAAAATTTCAAGTTATCTAAATGTTAGTGAGAAACAAATTTTCAGCTCATTGGCCACATCGGGAAAACTCGAGTTCGACCGTTATTTCGATACATAAAATGTCTCGTTGTAAAATTAATATTGGCTTCAATATATTTATGAATGAAAGTTATGAATGAAAGCTCTCCATGACGTAAACGGGAACAACTCTGCTTACGTCACTAGGCTTACCGTAGAACTCTAAAATATTTCTTTGAAACATTTAGAGATATGAATGAAGGGATGTGTAAAACTAAAAGCAGACCATTAATTTTGGTTAGAATAATTTATGAATGAAAAATTTCCATGACGTAAACGGAAAAAACGCTGCTTACGTCACTAGGCTTACCATAGAACACTAAAATATTTCTTTCCAAACAAGAACGCATTTAGAGATATGAATGAAGGGATGTGTAAAACTAAAAGCAGACCACGGGCTGCAGCACCACTGGGATGGAAGGATGGCAAAAGCCGGTATGAACTTCTTATTGTCCGACAGTCAGGCTGGGCAGGGCATTTATTTAACCGAGCAAGGCTCGGCCACTTGATATTTATACTCTTAATCGAGCAATTCTTGTATATATATATTTTTTATTTCGAAAACGGCTCTAACGATTTTCTTTAAAATTTCAACGTATCTGCATGTTAGTGAGAAAAAAAAAAATCTAAACTCATTGGCCATATCGGGAAAACTCGAGTTCGACCGTTATTTCGATATGAAAATGTCTCAATGTTGTAAAATTAATTTTGGTTAGAATAATTTATAAATGAAAGTTTTCCATGACGTAACCGGAAAAACGCTGCTTACGTCACTAGGCTTACCGTAGTACACTAAAATATTTCTTTGCAAACAAGAACGCGTTTAGAGATATGAATGAAGGGATGTGTAAAACTAAAAGCAGACCACGGGCTGTAGCACCACTGGGATGGATGGATGGCAAGCCGGTATGAATTTCTATTGTCCGACAGTCAGGCTAGGCAGGGCATTTATTTAACCGAGCAAGGCTCGGCCACCTGATATTTTAAAAAAATGTAGCTCAACAAGATGGCTAATACAGATTTTTGGACATAGCTATATAGATCGGGTCTAAATCAAGGTAATCCTATGCCGAACTAGGAGTCGACCCCTTAGTAAGGTTGTGACAGAGCGTCACATGAGGTTTGCGGGACATGTTCTCCGACAAAATGAATTACAGCCTAATAAAAGTTGCGATGACATCCTAGTACTATTTGGAGCTCCTCAGAGCGGGTGGGAAAAGCCTTCAGAAATTACCAGTCACAGATTTTTGTGAAAACATCTTGTCGTCAAATGCGCCGAACGGCGCGGGAGGGTCTAAGTCAGTAAAAATAGCCCATACGGTTTTTGAAATAAAACTTTTAATTGCAAGATAATGCACCATAGATACCTCAGAATATGTATTTTGTTGGCATTCAATTCCGGAAATAGTGCTTAGCGGTGGAGCTTCGCCGCTCCCCCAGACTCCCTTGCGGCCAAGGTGGAGAGTCTACAATTTTTCCACTAACTCCAGGAAAAACATATTCTAGGCACAATAAACGCCTTCCGACAGAATGAAGCTAATAAAGATTAATTATGTACACACATACACACACACACACACACACATATATATATATATATATATATATATATATATTTATTTATTTTTTGTTCAATTTTCGCGGGGGAGGGGGGCCGAGGGCGGCGGGGGGGATAAAAAAACATCCCCCCTTGAAAAAAATCCCTGCTACGCCCATGGAGATATGTATTAATAGTATCTAAATTGGTAACATTTTCTTAACCATATACATTGAAGATTTTTTAAAGTACCTTAAAAAAATGTGTATGTTTGTTTTAAACATACATATATATAAATATAGACTGGCCGATAAAAGAGTTTTATGAAACGAAAATTTGTGTACTTTATTTATGTCTATGAGTTTTGTTTAATCTCATGCAATTTTTCAGAATTCGGAAATCCGAATACAATAGATATACATGTTTTCAAGTTACATGTTGTTATTTACATCTAGTAAATCTAGTAGTGTGGGAAGCTACAGGTCATGTCTAGTTAATGTACTACCGATAACCACCAAGCGACGTTGAAATTTACACTTAGAAAACGATGCAAAAAATCCTCATAAACATTAATTTATTAAAATCTGCGGAAATACCCGAAGACATATAGTCGTAGGAGTGGTTTGACATTTCACGTTACCTAATCCTACATCCAGGTTAGCAGCTGTTCTTAGTAGGACAATAATAAAGAGGCCAGTCTATTCTTTTGCATTGTCCAGCCAGCGTTTCATTGGACGAGATTAAAAAAAAACAATTGGTAAACATATTTCTAATAGCACTTATATTATGATGTTGTTCTAATTGTATTACAAATTTAATTACATGACTGATTCAATGATACCATAACACTTCTTATTAAGTTCGTATAAGCTTTTTTGTTTAATTTTTTTTCGTTCGGTGCAAAAGTGAAATGTTTTTAAATTTATGATAGCTTTACTATGTCGAAGAATAAAAATTGTTGGCTAAAGCAAGAATGAAATTTATTTCATAAACATACACATTCTTTTTTAAGCCTCAAACATTTTTAGTGGCATTTTTATAACACGACATTTGAAAAAAAAACTTTTATAATTGATCCATCGGATAAAATAGATAGTCCTAGTTGAAGTTCTTATGAGACAAGGCTTACTTAACACAAATACCTAAAGGTTATAATAAGTTTTAGAGTTTTCAAATTAAAACAAACTAACCTTCCTTTGAACTTCTAATATGGTCTACTTACCAAAATAAACTTGTCTTCTTAGTGCTAGAAACTTGTTATGAAAAGTAATGCAATTTTAAATACGTCAACGTTAAATTGCAATATTGTTATATATTTTATTGAGAAGTATTGAATTGTTTATATTATGTTGTAGAGTTTACAAAGATATTTTATGTTGAATTTTTTAAACGGTTTATAGTTTGATAGGAATAGGTCAATACTTTTTGTTGTTGTTTTTTCTAAATAATATAGCATGTTGTTGTATGGCAATACACCATTTAACATTGAGTTAAAATAAATTTTAATGACACGTAATTTATCTCTGATTACCTTTTTATTTATTGCATTTAGAGAGAATGTTTTGGATGATCATACAGTTATATGACTAGTGGCTTCATGAACTCGGGCCTATGACCAAAAGTGGGCATAAAAAATCGAAAGGAAAGATGTTGTCTGTGATAATTTGAATACTTCAATTAAATTATTATATAATTTTAAATAGCATGCATAGTATTATTTAAATGTTCGACTTAAATTAAACAAATGCAAGAAAATAAATAGTTGTAACAACTTGTAACCTTATTTTTTTTCCAACACATGTGATAGCTATGACAACGAAAATGCAAGTAATAAAGAAATCTCCAATCTATGATATAGCATATTTGATTTTCAAGTATAATCAAGCCAGGTTAAAAAAAAATTCCAGCAATATACTGTGGTTATATACTTTAAGTGATTTAAGAATGCCCTAAGAAATTTCAATCGGACTCATATCTGAGATTTCTCATCTAAAAGTACTAGAAGGCCACATATTCAATGGTCCTTATTCACTAATCGTAAGCCCGGCAAGTCAAACTCAGTGTTTGCGGGCAGCATGCGGCCCGCGACCACTTTGCATGCGGCCCGCTTGACCCCATGTCAGTAAGCTTGGGTGAACAATTGAAGAAAATAATAGCTAATTTTTTTTTCATTGGCTCTCGATGAGTCAATTGATGTAACGGATATAGCATAGTTGGCTATATTCATAAGTACCTTTGACAGTATTTTTTTTAGATACACGAGGAACTACTTGAGCTCTGTTCATTGCATAACACCAACACAAGCGATGATGTTTTTGAGATATTACAGGAGGTGATATTGCAACTCAATTTACCTTTTCTAAAGCTAGTTAGTCTAGCAACAGATGGCGCAAGATACGCTCCAACCATGATTTGGGTTAGAAATGTTGCTTGCAAAAATAAGAGACTGGTGCTAATTTTAAATTTGCTAATTTTCAGTGCATCATTCAGCAAGAAACATTCTGCGCAAAGCAATTACAATTCCATGTCATAAGACCTGTTTCAGTCTCTTAATTTTATTCGTCTCCTTGGCTTAAATCAACGCCAATTTTCAATGTTCCTGGATGACAATGGACACGAATTTGATTGTTGATAAAATTAGTAGGCTATGTTTTCAAACTGATTTTTAGTTGCGGCCTTTTAGGCCATAGGTAGTTTTTTGTGCGGCCCATACACCTTAATGAGTTTGACATGGCTGTCGTAAAAAAACAACATTTAGCCACGTGATTCTCTACCTGTCTATACAAATCACGTAAAACACAGTGGCTATCACGTGACAGTTTTTTTTGTTGCTTTATCAATATTATCAAGTGGATAAATATTGTTTGTTTAGGTTTGGTGAATGACGTCCATTAAACAAAATACACACAAAAAAATATTTGTTGTGAATGGAAATGTACACCCCTAACTATGATGGTCATGGGCGTCGGATTTTCTCGGGGAGTGGGGGTATTTTTTTCTCCTCCAACCCCGCCATTAATATATCATTAATCTTTTAAAAGACGCTTATTGTACCCTAGAATAGGCTTTTCCTGGAGTAAAAGGAAACACTGTTAACACCTTTACCCTTGCAAACAAAAAATACGCATTATACGATTATTACAAAAGTTTAATACAAAAACCAAATCTGCTAATTACTGTAATTTATTTATGGAGCCCAGCGATTGGTGAATATTTGCAACCCTTCTTGGATACGTTCATTAAATTTGTGACAGTAGTTTACTTTAGATTAATATCGAATAGGGAAATTTTATCCTCAAAACCACGTATGTATTGTTTTGGAGACTACAAAAAATCTCTGGAGGTTTTCTTTAAAATTTTTGTAACTCGAGTTCGCTTTAGAATCATATTGAAGAGGAGTATTTTAACCTCAAAACAATCTGTAGGGGGTTTTAAACTTAAAATCTCTGGAAAGATCCTACGACATCTATACAGTCAGTCTGATTGCTGCATTGAAACAGAATGAGGAAGAACAGAGTTTTTAGCATCGAGACAGGTGTGAGAAAGAGGTTGTGACGAAATACGTCTCCTCAATACAGAATTGACCTGTGAAGTGTATACCCCCCTTCCCCCCCCTTATTAACACCACATAGTCCCCTCTACACCAGAGCTACCTGTGTTTATCTACCCCCCCCCTTCGCCCAGTAGCCGTCTTCGCACTGATCCAGTCCGATCATCTGCTACTGACCACACACACGCACGCACTAACTGACATTCCATGCATTCCATTCTGATCATCCGTGACGCAACAATGGCCTTGGCGAGTAGCCGCATGAGACTACCCCCCCTCTTACGTCAAACTGGCATTCCATGCATTTCAAGCCACGCGCCAGACAATAGATACAGACTTGTGCCTTTGTCCATTCAAATTCCTTACGCCCGATTACGGCACCGGACAAAGGTCAAATCATGCAATCGCAACGTGGTTCCTTCCACCCCCCTTCCTTTACTCACTCACTAGTCATGTGAATGCACACCTATGTATTCCATTGGTCTAATTCAAACGATTGAGCAATCTAATCGAAAACTTAATGACCATTGGTCTAGCCACAACTCAACGCGTGGCCCCCAGCCCTATAAAAGCTAGAGACTAAGAGTCACACGACAATGCCTCTCTGCCTCACACTTAGCGAGTAGTCAAAAGTACTCTCGACTTAATTAAATTCATTTAGGATCGTGCCGGAACCATAGGCCTCCTATACCAGGGTTGGCGTGTTTTGTTGTCTGACGACATAATCCAGCAACTCTCCACCCACTCCAGTCGAAGGTGAACCATCCGTCACCCTAGACCAGAACTGAAGGCATTCCAGACTGAAGCACCAATCCAGTCTGCAACCATCAGAGGGATCAGTCCACCACGTGGCACCCTCCTCTTCATCACCTCAGCACCTACCCTCTTGCAGGACGTCAACCGACCGACGGCCAGTGGACCAGAGACTCAACTCGTCCCGAGTTCACAATCACATACAGATAAGTGAGATCAGCCGATCTAGCAAACCATACTTGAGCAACATGAGCAATCATCCCAGTGATGATATTACCATAGGACTCACCATAATACTTTAAATCATCTTGTACATCCCCCCCTGCTTATTCATTATTTGTATTTCTATGTTTTCACTCCATATTAAATATTTGCTATAATGTTCATACGCCTTTGTTCTTGCTTGTGCCTGTCATTGTGCCTATGACAACCTCAGTAATAACATAATATTTACCACGTTGTGGTCCCAAGACTTAACCCCTAGAAGTCGCAGGCCATATCCCCATCGGAAAGTGCAAACGATCCGATTGGCGGACATATTCCACCACAACGGGGTAAAAGTGTGGCGCCATATCCGGGATCAACCCTTATTCACTCAATATAGGCACAAGGCAGCAAGCAGAACATTTAGGAATCTCCACCCACTACACCCCATACATTTATATGACAACATAGACCCTAATATTGCTCAGTATGGTTTGACTATCTCAAGCTGCTTAGTGTATTATATTTAGTATATATTTTTGTTGTATTATATTTAAACACAGGTGAAGACATAGTAAGCCAATATTACGTTTACTCAGCTTAACCTCTCACCCGCTTCAGCTTCTTAACGCACTCATTTATCATTCACACCCCACAAAATGGCTGAGGGCACTAGGTCTAAAGCTGAATCAGCTAGATCTAATAAAATTCGTGAACTCAACGAATTGGCAGATCAAATAGGCATTAGGCCTGATGATAGACCATCTTTCCTCTTAACTAAATTTGAAGAATGGGAAAAATTAGAAAGGGAAAATGAAAAAGTAGATAGAGAAAGGGAAAAGGAGGCTCACGCGTTCCGCATGAAGGAGAAAGAAGTTGAGCTTGAAAAACTGAAAGCCAATGACAAACCCAGCACCGCGAACGCCACCGACCAAACCCCACAAATTAGCTATGCCCCTTACTTTACCATAGAACCATTTGATGAAACCAAAGAAAGTGTAGAAACTTTCTTGGAAATATTTGAAAATGTAGCCAGCAACAACCAGCTACCAGTAGAAAGGTGGTCATTCAGAGTGTCTCAAGCTCTGCGAGGTAAGGCCTATGAGATATATGCTAAGCTCCCCTCATCCGGTCAAAATGACAACTCAGCACTCAAAGAGGCGCTGCTAGTCCAATTTGATTTAACTGCCAGCTCATACCACAAAAAGTTTAGAAACTCTCGCCTTGAAAGGCGTGAAATGTATTCTAGTCTGTTCTCTAGGCTGGAGAAATACTTAGACAAATGGCTATCCCTAAGTCCATTCACACAAGATTTCGAAGGCCTTAAAGACCTGATACTGGTTGAGCAACTTCGTGAGTGCATGACCCCTGACCTTCGCATCTTCATAGATGAGAGCGGTGTCACTGCGCCACAAGAAATAGTCAGTTACTCTGTTAGATTTCTAGCAGCCCACAAAGAGCAGAAAGCTAAAACATCAGGCCAAAACCCGTCGACAGAGAAATTAGACAAACAGCCCGACCCTCCTAGTAGCAGCAATAACAATCACAACAAACAAACACGCCAACCCCACAACCAAGCGCCCCGCCAACCCATGGCTCCCAACCCACCACGGCAGCCAAAGAAATGGTGCAACTTTCACAATTCCCCTACCCATGACTCCAGCGAGTGTCATAACAGAAATCGCCCTCACTCAGCCCAAACACTGATGATGATTACGCAAGCAACGCCTATCATAGAATCCCCTCCGAACAACCACCCCCCTACAGTCGAAGAGGTATTAGTGAACGGAAAATCTTCCAATTGCCTCTACGACTCCGGCCTCACATTTCCAGCCATAGTCAGGAAATCATTGGTAAAACCTCGCTACATTAGCAACAAACAGGTTACCATACAAGGCGCGGACTTAAACTCTCCCCCATTCACCCTGCCTATCGCCCGAATAAAGGTGAAATCTAGGTATGTAAGTGGTAGAATAGAGGCAGCCGTCATGGACAATCCATGCTTTGACTTAACACTTGGTGGCAAGTATGTTTTCCTGGGGACTCCTACCCCAGGGGCCGCTCCAGCGATCCCCAGCACAACTACCCCCTCTGTCCCTGAAACGGACCACATCAGCACATTCCCTGTGACCGCTAGGGCCCAGACCCCACAGAATGGTGCAACGGAAACATTTAATTCTCTCCGCAGAGTATACTAGGTATCCCCACGAAACTATCCACCGTCTGCAAAAACTCTCGCCCCCTGGAGAAGGGATAAGTCGAGAATTCATAGGCACCCGATAGTTCACAAACAGGGCCTCCCCAAACACCAGAAAGGTGGGGAGGGAGACGCACGAAGCCACACGGCCACGCCCCAGCGCTTCTGCCCTCAAACCCGTTTAACTGCCAAACCCAACTCTCAGAACTCTAAACAGAGACGTGGAGTAACGGTTAGGAAACAAAGCAGCGGCTCTTTCACAAGAAACGCCGACTCCAGCTGCGCGCCTGTTGTTACGCAGGTCGCCAATCTCTGCGCTATCGCCACCGAGCGTAGCACCCCCTCTACCAGTGCACCCATCAGCACACAGGGCACTGGCACCGCCACCTGCCCTCCCCCTCAGAACACGGACATCAACGGCATATTGGACATCGCATCCAACGCCACAGTTGCTGAACCCGATATGGTGCGGGGCATCGAATCCCCTCGTGCCACTTTCCACTCACGGTCCACCGAGACCCACCCCAAGCCACTCATTACGGGTTATGCCCATGAGTGCAATCATGAGACTAAACAATGTCTCTCCCACGAACCGCCAGGTGATACGCCTCCGTGCCCCACGTTATGTACCTCTGCCCCTCCCCTCAACTCCGAGGGCCTAGAACCACACCCGCAGTCTAACATCACAGATGAACCACCCGCTGACCCCGCTGAGTTCATTCTGAGTGAAAACGGCCCGCAATCCAGCCAACTACCTTTCTTGCAAGTTAGCCCGACCAAAGGACAAGAAAACTGCAAAGTCTGTCCAAAGTTTCTGTGCTTAATAGCCTTGTCGATGGTCCTTTCAAATCACTCTTGGCTGAAGACTAAAGCCTCACACGAGCCCTCACACAACGGCTCTGATCTTTATTTTCTCCCCAGATTAGCATTTGCACTGACGCTCATTCTCATTGCATTCTTGCTAGGCTATCTGTCCGCTAAAGCAAAGTGGTCACACTTTTACAGTAGGCGTAATGTATTTCTTACTGCGCCTAACTTCTCAAAGGGCCTTCCGCAGCCTCAACGCATTGAAAACAAACTGAACGCTCCGCCTCGGCCACTTCAAATGAGCCGCTCTCTTGCCCATAATGCCAATCACGCAAGTGGAGTAACTCCCACTTTCCTTGACCGGTGCAAAATGGCATTTGCTAATAAATCATCTCTAGATTCTGAAATGGAGTTTGATACACACCACAGCATCTCAGCTCACGCCGAACTAGAAGAGGCACCCAGGGCATGTACTCCCCTGCGTGGGACCACCGCATGTTCCTCCCTCAACTAATCAGCCACTCACAGGTCAGTTCGGTATTTCGGAATTAATAATGCCTTTACAATGCAATATCTTTGGCGGAGGGGTATGTGACGAAATACGTCTCCTCAATACAGAATTGACCTGTGAAGTGTATACCCCCCTCCCCCCCCCCCTTATTAACACCACATAGTCCCCTCTACACCAGAGCTACCTGTGTTTATCTACCTCCCCCCCTTCGCCCAGTAGCCGTCTTTGCACTGATCCAGTCCGATCATCTGCTACTGACCACACACACACACGCACTAACTGACATTCCATGCATTCCATTCTGATCATCCGTGACGCAACAATGGCCTTGGCGAGTAGCCGCATAAGACTACCCCCCCCCTCTTACGTCAAACTGGCATTCCATGCATTTCAAGCCACGCGCCAGACAATAGATACAGACTTGTGCCTTTGTCCATTCAAGTTCCTTACGCCCGATTACGGCACCGGACAAAGGTCAAATCATGCAATCGCAACGTGGTTCCTTCCACCCCCCTTCCTTTACTCACTCACTAGTCATGTGAATGCACACCTATGTATTCCATTGGTCTAATTCAAACGATTGAGCAATCTAATCGAAAACTTAATGACCATTGGTCTAGCCACAACTCAACGCGTGGCCCCCAGCCCTATAAAAGCTAGAGACTAAGAGTCACACGACAATGCCCCTCTGCCTCACACTTAGCGAGTAGTCAAAAGTACTCTCGACTTAATTAAATTCATTTAGGATCGTGCCGGAACCATAAGCCTCCTATACCAGGGTTGGCGTGTTTTGTTGTCTGACGACATAATC
>JADKLZ010001913.1:15657374-15670076 GCA_021533235.1 Biomphalaria straminea
TATGTATTTGAAATAGTGATTTTGTGCAATTTAATTTTAATAATTCGATCTACAAAAAGGTGAAAAATCTTTAGAATGATTTTAACACTTGATTTAATAATAGAAAGTGTCTTATAGTTATAGTATCAAAGAACCTTTCCATTGTCTAAATAATAATCTGTCAATGTATGAAGGTCTATTGTCTAAGACAGAGAATGAGGAGGGGAATAAGTGATATTAATTGAATTCAGCAGCAAAAAATGTGTTTGGGGAAAAGGGGGTAGCGTTGTAAAGCAAACCAAGCAGTTAGATGTAAAATATACTAAAATTAAAGTATTTTAAAAAAGTGAGAGAAGAAAAAAGAGGGTAAAAAAGGCCAGAAGTGAGTATGTTTAGACCTTGATTTAAAGCGAGCCATTCCATTTAAACAAAACATATATTTAAGGTGACCAGATATTCGGATAGCGAAAGCGGGGCAATTGTCGATCAAGGGATGTAAAAAGAACAATATGTCAATGACTTAGACAATAGCACAGTACATCAAAATGTACTCACACAATTTACACGCAATGTAGGCCTACACACACAATAATTAAAATAATTGCAGGCTTTCTGAAACGTTTACCAAGATAAATCATATTTCTTTGCGATCAATCTGGAAGCGTTAACCTGTCGATTAGCCGCTTCTCTCTCTGAAATACCCGGTACTCGGCACATAATTCGTGAAAGTTTATAATTACCGCTGGCTCATCACTTTTTCGAACAAATTCACGTCATCCAAATAGTGAGTCGCGAACTTATTTGAGGAGGAACCGTTTCAAGTTTCTATGTTATTTTTTGTGCATTTCTGAACCAATTCGTCAACAGCATAAAATACCAATAAGAGCTAAGAAATTCTTTCTCACAATAAACAGAATTTTTGCATGGAATATTGACGCAACGTAGTCTGCGAAACACACCCACAATTCAGTATTTCTCTCGTAAAAGAAAAATGATTTTAAAGCAGGATACAATTTGAAGATTGCCTACACTGAATGCTTCAGAGCTTTTAGCTATATTTTAAATTGACGAGCCTCAAGTTTAAAATTTCGATCTACATTCAGAAGTTTTTTTTAATCCACATCATCTTCTGTTAAGTTTTCTTGTTTCTTTTTAAATGGGGACTCTGCTTGTAGTTTCCAATGAACTTCGGTGTTCGTTTTGTCTTTGAAATTTCTTACTCTGTCAACGACTTGAACAGTACAGAACTCCAAACGAAGGAATTCTGTACTCTAGAATCAGCTAGAAACATTTTAATAACAACGCGCAAAAAGTAAAAGAAATCTTGTTGACGTTTGTTTCTGAGAACAAGGATGGACGCTGCAAAATAAAAGTATCACCTATGCTTCTGACTCAGGAGACTGCTCTGCAGCAAACATGAAATAAAGATGAAGAAAAAACTCCTTAAGGCAGTAACTTTTAAGTCATTAGTCAAACGCACGGAACTTTATGAAAATAGAGTTTAAAGAGTAGGACGGCCTGAGTTCAAAGTGGGATTCTCACGCCTAGATCACGCTATATTTGTTTTATTATACATAATAAGTTTATTTCACTACAAATGTTTCGAATTCTATTTTTAAAAAATGATAAAATTTCACAATTACTTTCTAAAAACATTTAATTTTACAAAATCTTTGCCAAACTCATACATTAGGCCGTCTTGGATGAAAAAAAGAACAGCTCAGTGCTGACAGTCAATATTGACGCAAAATAAGTTGACTTATTTGCGTCCAATCCAATCTAAACCCGTACTAGTCTGCTTTTTGCTATGCTTTGTGATTTGTGAATCATTATTCTAAAAAAGAAAGGAAGATAAAAAAAAAAGATTCTTAAAAAAAAGGACAAATCCAAATATTCAAAATGATATCTATCTATCTATCTATCTATCTATCTATCTATCTATCTATCTATCTATCTATCTATCTATCTATCCATCTATCTATCTATCTATCTATCTATCTATCTATCTATCTATCTATCTATCTATCTATCTAATCTATCTATCTATCTATCTATCTATCTATCTATCTATATCTATCTATCTATCTATCTATCTATCTATCTATCTATCTATCTATCTATCTATCTATCTATTTTTATACTTAATGTTTGTATACATGTATGTATGCATGCATTAACAGGTCTAATTAGATACAAAATTAAAATAGAAAAAAAGAAAAACTGGACCACAACATGTGAAAAACTAGACCTAAACAAGGATGGTCGAAAGGCCTGGACCCTTCTGCATCGGCTATTAGCAAAAAAGCAAATTACTAACCCCCAACCTTTAAAAGACACTGATGACTTAATTACAGAAAATCTAAAAAAGGCAGAAACCTTCAATAAATACTTTGCTAGCATCAATAAGTCGAAACCAAGAAAACAACTGGACCAGGCTTTTAGCAATATCATAAAAAGAGAATAACAAGCTCCAACTGTCAGCTGTCATATCTTTGACGCTCCCTTCACTCTATATGAGCTCAAAACTGCCCAAAAGAACCTTAGGTTAAGAAAATCCCCTGGACCAGATAAAATAACAAATGAAATGATCCGGGGACTAGGATGGCAGGCCCAAAACTGCATACTCAATCTTATCAACTATACATGGAGAACAGGAGACATACCACAGGAATGGAGAACTGCAAACATAATACCCATCCTAAAGAAAAATAAGCCACCAGAAAACCCTAAAAGCTATAGACCAATATCTCTAGCATCAAACTTTGGCGAAATGGCAGAAAAAATGATTAATAACAGACTTTATTGGTGGCTAGAAAGTACTTGCTCACTCAACAATGCACAAGCTGGCTTCAGGAAAGCAAGTAGAACAGAAGACCACATCTTTCGTTTTATACAGGACACAATAGAAGGATTCCACGAAAACAAACACATTACAGCAGTATTTATAGATTTGCAACAAGCCTATGATAGAGTGTGGAGAAAAGGTCTATTTTTGAAGATGAAAAAAATGGGCATCCATGGAAAAATGTACAGCTGTGAGCTGGATCAGGGCTTTCCTAAAAAACAGAACCATCCAAACCCGATTTGAAGGCGCCATCTCTAGTAAAAAAAAAGTTTGGAAGAAGGCCTGCCGCAAGGTTCAGCCCTTAGCTGTACACTCTTTCTAATCTTCATGAATGACCTCCCAGACCTCATTTCAGTCAATAAGGCACTTTACGCAGATGATCTCCTAATTTGGACAACAGAGAAATATCCAGTGCTGACTAGATCCAAATTAAACAGAGCCCTCACAACTATCTCCACGTTTTCAAAATTATGGAAAATGGAAATAAACAAAGAAAAGTCAGTTTATTCAATCTTTAGCCACAGCAACAAAATAGCAAAAAGAAACTACATCCTAAAAATAGACTCACAGCCAATAAATAAAGAAGAAAATCCAACTTATCTTGGTGTGAAATTAGACCAAAGACTGTCTCTAAAACACTTTATGGCTGATTTAAAAGAAAAGGCATCTCAGATATTAAACATAATGAAACACCTAGCAGGAACATCCTGGGAAGCTGAAAAGAAGACATTAAGACAGTTATACACTGGATACGTCAGATCTGTCATGGATAACTGTCTCTCCATACAAGTAGCTGCCAACAAAACCTATCAGTCAGCTTTGGACGCAGTCCAAAACCAAGCCTTGCGTCTGGTCAGTGGAGGTATGAGAACCACTCCCACAGCTGCCTGTGAAATAGACTCAAATATTGAACCTCTTAAGTTAAGGCGCAACAGAGCAGCTTTAGAAGCCATTGAGAGATACAGAAGGTTGGAGGATGACCATCCAAATAAATTATTAACACAGAGAAATAGGAAAAACAATAAAAAAAAGCAAAGAACACTGATTCAACTTACTGATGAACTAGCCTTAAAACACCATCTACCCAATAACAGAGAAAAAATTACCAGATTCCCAAACATAACTCCTGGACTTAACTATAAACAACCAACAATTAAAACACATCTAATAAATAATACTCTGACAAAAGAATCAAATCCACTGGAGCTCAAAGTAGGCACACTTGAAACAATTGAAAGCTATCCAAAAAAAAAAACCCATCCATATATACACCGACGGATCAGCCTTCAAAGCCACCATCAATGCCGGTCTTGGTGCCTTCCTGGTCTTCCTCAAAAATATACACTTTGAAATAAGTGCACCCTGTGGCGACTACTGCTCAAACTTCCAAGCTGAAATTGAGGCAATTACCATAGCCTTGCAGACAGTCGAAAATAAATTACATGAAGGAATACAAGCACCATCAGATATTGTTGTCTTTACAGACTCACAATCCACTCTTTAAGCACTTAACAGCAGCACCTCAAAAAGCCCAAGAGAGTTGACAACACTAAAAATGATAATACACCAGATGATGACCAATTTAAACATCAACATCATATTACAGTGGATCCCTGGACACATTGGTGTCATGGGAAATGAAAGGGCAGATAAGCTCTCAAAGGCAGGATCATCTATGGAACAACCAGATAGACCTGTCAACTACCTCACCCTAAGGTCAATGCTAATCAACAACTACAAAGAGGAGTGGCTTAACCAATGGGCAACAGGAAAGACAGGCAGAGCCATGTACAAAGAAATGAACATGCCTAACAAACTGGACAGTATTAACTTCCTCCCCCGCAACTAAGAACAGGACATACACCACATTTAAATTATCATCTCAATAAAATAAATCCCACACAACTCCCACTTTGTAGACACTGCTCCCACCCCTATGAAACTGTAAACCATATCCTTTTTGAATGCCCCCTCCTAATCCACCTTAGGCAGACCCTACTACCACTACAGCCCAACATAACCAACACCCTTTATGGCAGTGCTGAGCAACTGAAAAAAAACAGCACAGTATTTTTCCTTGGCACAGACTGCAAAAGAGCTGACAGCTCAGCAGTAAAAAGCTGGTTAGAAGAAGAAGAAGAATGTATGCATGTATGTGCATGTGTCTGTCTTAGTGTCTAGATCTATATGTATTTTGTATGTATGTGTTTTTTTTCATGTATGTGTGTACCTTTATTTCAATAAATAAAAATAAAATAAATGAATTGTTGATATAAATAGGTAAAATGTGCACAGGGTGCAAGTGGAGACATCATTTTGCCGTTATGTGCAAAAAAGAAAATTCAGCTGGTGTCAGATGATATGTCTAACGCTGAAATAAAAGCTTCAATCGGACACAAGAGATGAAGTCATGATGGTAAAAAATAAACGGGTGACGACTGTAGAGAACCGCAAAACGAAAAGAATGACAGCAGTTATGACAGTGAATGGTCAACGTGTAAGCTTTCAAATGGATAGTGGATACCATCCAAGAAAAAATACGTAAATAAGAATTAGAATAAGACTGAAATGAGCCTCATATGAAAAGCCACTATAACGACGAGAAATGAGAAATCTAACGAAATATTTGAGGTTGATTATATACTTGTGCCAAACAATCTAACATGCCTTCTAGGTCATGAAACTTTAACAAGAATGAAGTTGATCAAAGTCAATAAAGATAGATTAGTAGCATCGGTAGTGAATAACCAAGAAGAAGATTGTAGTCCAAAGTTTACTGGTGATTTGGGTGACTTAGGAGAAGTGTCTTTAAAGATTGATAGCAGCATTAAGTTCAAGGTTCTGTCGTGTAGAAAGATCCCTATTGCTTTACAAGAAAGAGTTAAGGAGGAGTTATGAACCCTAGTCCAGAGAGGAATCATAGAACCAGTGATAGAGCCTACAGAGTGGGTGAGTCAGATGGCAATTGTGGATAAAGCTAATGGAAAAATCAGGATTAGCATAGATCCACAAGCCCTGAATATAGTTTTACTAAGGGAATTCTATAATCTTGCTACTTTAGATGACATATTGACAGATTTGAACGATGCCAAAGTATTCAGCAAATTGGATGTGCAAGAAGCTTTCTGGCATGTCAGGCTAGACACAGCGTGATCTAATTTGACAGCAATTATAACCCCTTTTGGTAGATACAAATGGAAACGATTACCATATGGTCTGAAAGTGAGTTCAGAAATTTTTCAGAGAAGATTAAATCTAGCACTAGAAGGAATGAAAGGCTGTTTCAATTACGTTGATGATATTATAGTGGTAGGAAGAGGAAGAACGAAAGAAGAAGCACTCAGAAATCATGACATTAACCTAAGAGAACTCTTGATGAGATGTCAAGAAAAGAAGATTAAACTGAATCACGAAAAGCCTGTTTTTATAACAGATTAAATTAACTTTTTGGATCGTATTATTACAGAAGCGGGAATAAAACCAGACAAGAACAAAGTATCTGCGATTTTGAGTTTGAATGCTCAAAAAGATATTTCATCGGTCAGAAGATTCTTTGGCATGGTTCAATATCTTGCCAGATTAGTTCCAGACCTATCGACAGATTTACAGCCCATACACACCGTTTGTTTGCTCTGATCAATGCACACGAGCTTTCAATAAGATAAAACAGAAAATATCGGCTCATGGCACACTAATATATTTTGACCCTAACAAAGAGCTTACATTACAAGCAGATAGTAGCCAAATGAGCTGGGAGCAATGTTATTACAAAATGGCAGTCCAATAGCATATGTTTCTGGATCATTAACTGATACTCAGAAAAGATGGGCACAGATTGAAAAAGAATTATTAACAGTGGTTGTTGGTTAGGAACGTTTTGACCAGCATACATATGGCAGGACAGTTATAGTCCAGAATGACCATAAACCACTGGAAAAGACCACTCAGTTCTGTTCCGAGAAGTCTATAAAGTCTAATGATGTGCCTTTATCGTTACGACATCCAGTTTCAATATGTCAAAGGCGAAAATTTGTTCATAGCTAATACTTTGAGTAGAGACCCATCAGAGGAAAAGAGTGATATCCCTGAAGTTTGTGTCAATACAGTCGGACTGGCAATACCAGATGCAGTGCTGGAGAAAGTCAGAATCGAGACAGAGAAAGATAGAACAATGCAAACACTTATTCAGTATACCCTAAACGGATGGCCAGACAAACATAGTAGTCTTTCTGAACTCAAGCAATATTTATCACTAAGAGACATGTTAACATACGAAGACGGACTCTTGTTGAAAGGAGAACAAATAATCATACCGATATCACTTCGCAAGGAAATAGAAAAAAAAAATATAATGCAGCATATCTGGGAGTAGACTCAATGAAAAGAAGAGCAAAATAAACAGTTTTCTGGCCTGGATTATCAGCTCGGATAAAGGAAATAGCTAAAGCTAACTCATGTTACATTTGTCAGAAAAAGAAACCAGCAAATCAGAGAGAAGAATTAATACAAAAAGAAATGGGTTCTAATCTGTGGGACAAGACCGGAATTGATTTATTCCAAAAATGTGACCAACAATATCTAGTTATAGTGGACTATTATTCGAATTTCATAGAGGTAGAAAACATGCAGTTGACAACAACACATGCACTTATAAAGAAACTGAAAGTTTTATTTGCAAGATATGGGGTGCCGAAAATCTGTATATCTGATTCCGGACCTCAGTTCACATCGGAATATTTTTTCCAAATTTATGATGGAATGGGGAATGACTCATTTGAAATCCTCCCCAGGACACCATCAATCCAATGGAAAGGCTGAGTCAGCAGTTAAAATTTTGAAGAGCATAATGAAGAAATCTAGAGAATCAAAGTCAGAAGCTTATGAAGCTCTGCTGGAATTTAGAAATATTCCAAGGCAAGACACAAATCTAAGCCCAGCTCAGATGTTTTTTGGTCGGACGACTCGAACACTGATACCAAAAAAAAAAAAAAAAAACGAGTATCATTAAGATTTCTACATGTCAAGAGAACATTATGAGACGGAAAGAAAAGCATCAGTGGAATGTAAAAACATCTTATGATAAGAGATAAAGAAATTAAGTCAGCTGAGATCTGGACAGCTGGTCTATTTCCAATCTCCTAATGAGCCTACATGGAGATGTGGAAGGATCCAGTCTCAAGTTAACCATAGAGCTTGCATTATTTGAGGTGACAATGGTGCATTGTACCAAAGAAACAGAGTGCATATCAACCCGAACAGAGAAACATAGACGAAGATATATTCCCCGATACTGATGGCAATTTACTTGACAATAGAACACAGAATGAACACATTCGCCACTCATCATTCCTTGCTACCAAGGGATCAGTTGAAGAAACCGACAAGATTCAATGACTATGTGTCTTAATAAACTATTGAATGTTGATCTTTAAATGTGATATGTTTCATATTCATTGAAGCGTATGTTATTTTGTTGTTTATGTTGCTGTGGTTTTGTTTTATTTTTTTATGGTACTCCCCGAAATAATTTTTTTTAAAGAAAATGGGATGTTGATATGATGCGCAAAAGTGCACGCGTTCAATATAATTAAGGAGTATTCTCCGCCATGTCACTAATGGTTGTTGTTTGCTTGTTGGTGTCTGCGAGCCTAGATCTTAATTAATATGAATGTTAGTGATAGTTCATAAACCTAAATGTTTCATTACAAAACAAAAAGAGCACACATTTACATTATTAGCTGTTATGCAACCACTTTGATAATCCGTATGTAGTCATAGCAAAAATATATGAAGAATTAAACTCCATCATACGCAATATACCAAAAATATATGAAGAATTAAACTCTATTATACTGCTACGAATTTCGCTATCCAGGCTCTCTGCAAACTGCACCATACACCACAACTTAAAAAACTTGACAACTCCGGTCTCCAAAATAACGTAAAGGTTTATTGTCAATTAAGAACAGCCAATATTGTACTATTGGCAGCACGTATCATAAGACTGTACAAATATGTCTCCGATAACACCATATCACCGTATCACCTCTTGCACTGGTCTCTCCGACTCGTTCCGGGCTTGCACTGGGTTCAACAGTTCAGGACTGACTTCACACACTTTGGCTCGTTGTGTCGGACTCGATCGTAGACCAAGATCAAGACGCCAGCTGTCTCAACTGTACTTGACAGTACTCCGCACTGAACCGTCGTAATGCTCCGTACAGAACCACACCGCTGAACTGTGCTGAAGTCGACCGTGCTCTGGACCTTCTGTCGTGAACCCCTTTCTAAACCGTCTCGACTGCGACATCTCCGTTCTTTATATAGGGTCCCTGCTGGCCTTCTCGAACAGGACAGAACGCCCCTCGACGTTTCTAGGTGGTCAGATGACTATAATTCTCGTGACGCTACTGAGCTCTGTTCAATACGCCGACTCCTCGCGAACCGACTCGTCTCGGCTGACCACCGTAACTCGTCACGCTTGATCGCTCGTCTGGCCTGGGGCGATTTGCGTCGGCTGACTGGCTGACTACACACACCGCTACTACCCCCGTTTCTGTGCCCCCAACAGGTTTATAACAATACGTTTTATACCTAAATTAGATATGCTACTCATTCTCAGTAACTTCATCATCTAACCATCATATCTGAAAAGTAGTCTTAGGCAAATACTGGATAGGTATGTGCAACAGCAACGGACTATTACTACTCCAGACCTGTGCTGAACACAAGTTGCTCATATTAAGCACAATATTTAGTCTCCCAATGAAAAAGTAAAAGTCATGAATGCAACTCTTTTAGGACATTTGTACATGATAGATAACGCAATCATCAGAGAAATTTACCTTTAGAATTCAAATGTGGTGCAGAGTGTGGAACTAACCCCCGCCTTATCATTACAAGACGTATAATCCAGATTACAACAAAGAGACGTGCGCAGAAATCTAAGCTTTCAAAAAGGTTAAACACGGTCAGACCATCAGATGACAAAACCGAAAAGTTGCTCACAGATGCGATAGATTTATCCGTCCATCTAAGTGGCGCTATAGCATATAAAGGGCTCTGACTTGCTTCAACACATCCATCCATTCACGCTCTAACCCCAAGATGCTGCAGATCTGCTTCAACGTCATTAATCCATCACATTCGGATTCGGGGTCTGCCTTTGAGTCAACTGCCTTTTTTGTTTCTGCATGTATACAATTTTCTTTCCTCTGTTAGAATTATTTCAAGTTGAGCTGCCCAATGTAGTCTGTTATTTTTTTGTTTTTTTTTACTAATGGTAGGTCTTCATACAATTGATATATCTCATGGTTAATGCGTGTCCTCCACCCTGTTTTATCTTGTATAGCAGCATATATTTTCCTAGGAATTTTTTGTTCCCAAGTATTTAGTTGACTTTCGGTCTTCTTTGTCAGCTTTTAGGTCTTACTTCCATTTATTGCTGCTGGTCCTATTATGCTTTTGTATATCATTTTCTTGAATTTCCTTGATATTAGGTTGCTAAAAAGGTTTTAAAGGTTGTCATGGCCAGGAGTGTCAATAGGGATAAGCTCCCATTGTCTATAAAATACTCCTAAAGGCATGCGTCTCAAATAGCCTCTGACAACTAAGTCCAGCACCTGGCCTGCTCGTGTGGCTTAGATATTAAGCCGGTGAAACTGCTCTTACTAACAGGTGAAGGGGTGATGGCGGATACCTGGCGCCACAAAACCAGGAGCTTCGCGAAGATGGAGCTCGTCAGCCTAGTAAGGCAGTTCATCTAGAAGAGGGGTACTCTGACTCAAACCCCCGCTGCCTTGCGGTACTAAGGCTTCAGGAGACAACCTCGAGAAAAAATCAAAGTAAAGTTCCTTAGCTAAAGGTAAATACTCTGTTGCCTCATGCTATTCTATTATTTCTGTTACTAGGTCATTTTTTAAATCAATTGTACTTCCTAAACATGTGAAAATTTGGAAAATTTCGAATTTCAAGATGCTTCTTCTAGTTGTGTAAAAGCTCTAGCAATGTCAGAGGTATATCTTTACCAAATAAGGCAATGTCATCGGCATAAGCAAGGTATTGTAGGGGTTGGATGTATATCGTCCTGTTAGTTGTGGATCCATGTTTTCTCTCCTGAAGTAGTTAGTAATAGTTCCCCTTGTGTTTATATGTATATTTCTTATAACTCTCTCCAGTGTCAGATTGAAAATCATGCAAGAAAGTGATTCACCTTGTCTTAATCTTCGTTTAATCCTAAATTCCCGTGACTGTTCTACTTGTATTATGACTATACTTTTTTGAGTTGTTTAATGTCATATGTATAAGTCTTATCAGTTTGCTAGGTATTGCAAAATCTTATTATGTGTCGTATAGATATTTCCTTTTGACACTCTCATTTGCATGTTGTATTCATGACATTTACTAGCATATGTATGCATCTTCTTAGTGTGAAGATGTGATCGGTTGTGGATCTAAAACCACATTGGTAGTCACCTAAGATTTCTTCGTAGTATTTTCCAAGTGTCTTAGTTATACGCCTAGACATGATAAGTTACATTTAGTAGAGAGATTCCTCTGCAATTACAACCCTTTAGCTTGGATCATTTTTTGTGTATTGGGATTATAAGTGCTGTTTTCCATTCGTTTGGTATTACTTCTTCTTCCCCAATTCTCGAAATTAGTCTGTGTATTTTGGAATGTAAGTCTTTCATTCCAAATTTAATTAGTTCTGCTGTAATTTGATCCTCTACTGGTGTTTTGTTATTCTTCATGGTCCTAATTATTTCTGATGTTTCAATGAGTGTTGGTGGGTTCACTAAGGGATCTGGTCCTCCCCGTGGCAGTTCATTGTCTCCATCTTCACTGATGTTTAGGCTCTCCTCAAAGTATTCATCCCATCTCTCAATGACTCTGCTGTTTTCAGTGGTAAGCTGAGCATCTTTGTTCTCACACATATGTAATCTAGCTTAACTCTTTCCCTCCTAACTGACGATACCATCGTTGATTTCACTACAATGTGGTAAATAATTACGGAGAAAAAGAGTTAAAATCCTCTCTTTTCATCTTTAATTTTATATACATTTCTCTCATATCTCCCTCCTTTGCAAGTTCCTCAATTTGAGTAATCGTGGACTTTTCCCATTTCCGTTTTTTAGCGGCCCCCGAAAGGGGAAAAGACGCTATCTGTCTGTCTGTCTGTCTGTCTGTCTGTCTGTCCGTCCGTCCGTCCGTCCGTCCATCCCGTTTAGCGCTCAGAAAGTAGAAGAGAAAATGAAAATCTGACATCACGATAATATAGAGCATTCAAAGTTCTGATGCAACGGCTACTTTTTTTTTTTCTAAAAGCTCAAAATCTAATTTTTAAAAATATTTTATGCAAACAGTATTTAAAGAGAAAAAACCTAATTAGTATGCAATATAAATGAAACCTACTTTAAGACAATTAATAATCAAATATACTTCATACGTTTCTCACATTTGTGTTGAGTTCGGATGTACGAGTAACATACCAGTATTTGCTCGTAAAGTAATCAACTCATAAAAGAGGTGTGGCAGTTGCCTTGAACATCGGCTTTACAAGGCTAACGTTGAGAGCAAAGCACGGAAGATGTATATTTTGACCGCTGGGGCACTAAATAAGATCTGTTATTTATCTTTGATATATTTTTTTTTAAAATGAACTTTTAGCAGCGACAAAGAGAGTTTGTAAGATACACAAACTCAGAGGCGGCCCCCGTTGAGAGATCAAAGCACGGAAGATGTATATTTCTGTCGTTTATCTTTGATATACTTTTTTTTAAATGAACTTTTAGCAGCGACAAAGAGAGTTTGTGTGATACACAAACTTGTGAGGCGGCCCCCGTTGAGAGATCAAAGCACGGAAGATGTATATTTCT